>CM053596.1:15730226-15767963 GCA_028646575.1 Pseudocheirus occidentalis | reverse complement strand
TTGGTGGCCTGTCTGATCCTTGAGTTCCAGGCAAGAGAAGTCCTGAAGGGTTTGAGGTGTGCTGAATCCGGTGTGTGCCAGGGATTGACTTGAGGACTGGACAAGGACCTGGGAACTGTTCATCTCTGAGGACTGGACAAGAGCCTGGCAGCTTTCAGCTCCTGAATCTAGGTGATTGTCTGGTAGATTCAGGAGGGAGCTGAGACCAGGGAAGGGGATCCAGGGAATCAGAGAGACCACCCAGAGTCAAAGTGAAGAAAAGGCCTCCCCTTGGACTAAACTAAGGTTTGTTGGAAATCAAGGGGTGGAAGGATTTGTGTGTCCATCTAGGAACTTTATTTGGAAACTAAAGTTAATGGTTACCCCAGGAGTGGCAGATCAGTATATTGTGAATTGTTAATTGAATCAACTCCCTTGTAGGGAAACTAGGTCATTACTTTTGTTAAGTGAGTGATTGGATCTCTGATTAGATTGATTGAATCAGGAAGCTGATTCTTCTTTTGTTTCTTGTTCTAAATATTGCGGGTCTTTCTGAAATGATATAATATAGTGACTTTCCTTGTTCTGAAGATTGTATATAATATTGTGAACTGTTGAAACGGTGAACATTGTACTGAATGAAGATTTGTAATGGAATAAACAGAGTATTCACTAATACTGTGTAATCCAAATCTTAAAAGCTCCTCACAGTAGCATTCTCTCAGGAATCTACTGCTGATTGGCGTTACTCTTCCTTCCTTTTTTTTTTTTTTTTTGCCTTTTGTTTTTGGAGGGGGAAGGCAGGGCAGTTAAGGTTAAGTGACTTGCCCAAGGTCACATGACTAGTAAGTGTTAAGTGTCTGAGGTCGCATTTGAACTCAGGTCCTCCAGACTCCTGAGCTGGTGTTCTATTCACTGCACCACCTACCGGCCCCCGGCACATTTCTTGGTGCATTGCTTCTGCCCATCAAATGAGCATCATTATCCGGCACTTCCCCCAAGGGTATTACAAGCATTCAGGCTTGCAAAACTCAAGTTATAATTTTATTTACAAGTCAGTGAACAGAAAGGACTTGTATGCCAACCGCTAGAGTCTAGCTCAAAGGCTGCCTTTTAGAAAGCCTGTAATCTCTGTGACTTATAGTACTGCCCTGGGTGGGGCTCCAGCAGGGGGAGTAGGGCTGGTTTTTATTCCTCCAGGCTCACCTGCCATAACTCCTCTCCTTTGCTGGTTTCTGCAGTTCCACAGATCTCCAGAAGATGGCACACATCACCTTCCAATCCAATCCAATCCAATCGAATCCAATCCAATCCAAGAAGTATTAAACATGTCCTATCAGCAAGGCACTATTTCTGCATCTGGAGATACAAAGATGCAAAGACAAAATGAAGAACTATCCCTGCCCTCAAAGAGATTAAATTCTCCTATATTGGGCAAGTCACCTAACCTTTCAGAACTCTAGGCAATTGTCTACACTGCCAAGGTGCATTGACTCCCTTCACCTGGGAGTCTCTTTAACCATTGAAATCACATGTCCCTTCTCTGTTCCTCCATCACCATCATCACCATCATCATTGTCATCATCGTTGTCAATAATTAACTTAGGGTCCAAATTCCATTTATTTAATTCAATTTGATTAAACCAATAAACTCCCTTAGTTACCCAGCACCATGCTAGGTACTAGAGATTCAAAGACAAAATAATCTTTGTCTTCAGGTTGCTTACGTTCTACTTGGAGGGAGGAGGGGGATCCAAAGCAACAGGTATGCAAAATAGTGGATAGAAAATAATGTCCCCTCCCGGATTGTGATCATTTTTCTCAGATGAAAATATGGATGGGGAGTCAACAGAATGAGTTTGAGAATCCCTACAAGACGGAACCTTATCTGATTGCCAAGAATTATTATTCTTATTTGACAGTGGGTACGTCATATACTCGGTTCTTTTCATCTTTCCCATAATATGGTCGGAGGTAATTCCTGTCTACAGTCCATTCTATTCTGGTTCCGTTTTGTGGCTCTAAAGTGTTCCTTCTACATCCGATGTTCTCAGTTCTGAGGTCTCCCTCCCAACTCTGACATTCTGTGTTCTCGGGCTCCTCTCGGTCACCCCACTTGGAAGCTTCTCCAAGACTAGACTTCCCTTTGCAGGAGGGAAGATTATTTTCTATTTTCTCTCTCTCTTTCTTTTTCTGTTTATACTATTTATTTTACTAAAATGTTTGTTGCTTTATTTTTCCCCCTTTCCTTATTGTTGTTTGGGTTGGTCCAGACTCTTAAAAGCACCAAGATGAATGTAAGACTCTAAGGACCTTTATAAAACTTTGTTGTCAGATTTGTACAAATATGCATTTAGAGGTGGCCCACCAACTGTATTGAGAAGAACCTAGGACCTCACAAAAGGCTCTTTGCCTAACTGCTAGCTTCCTCAGTGTCATGATGAAGGATTGGTCCCTACTCCTTGTGCTAGTTTATGCAATCCTAGTCATTAAAAGGCTCTATACCTTTATTAAGTGTGTAGAAAATCCTTTGATTAAATTGTAAAGGGAGCCTGGCTACTGACTGGGGAAAGATTGGAGGTGCCCTCAGTGTCCCTTAAAAAGACGAAGCCAGCCAGCTCTGTTCAGCAGTTTGAGTCAAGGAGCAGCAGCTTGGTGGTATGTGAGCTCTGCCTCCCTCTGCCAGAGGCAGCAAGCAGGGGAGAGTATGTAAACTCATTTGTGGGGGATGATGAGTTATGGTTTCAGGAGGGTGGACCCATAGAGTGCCTTTTGAATCTGAGGGTAGTAGTCACCCTCAGGGAAGTTAATCCAGAGAGAGGCTAAATACTTCAGTACAGGTTAGGTGGGGACACAGAAGAACACAGCGGCTGTCTACAAACATATGTTTATATTCTAGGACCTTTCTAGCTTGGACGTTTGTGGTCAAATAACCTCTTCAGTCCTAATAGTCAGGTCTCTTAGCTCTGACTTTTAAAATATATATGTAAAATATTTTATTTTCCCCCCAGTTATATGTAAAAACAATTTTTAACATTTGTTTTTTTTTTTAGAAAAATTGAGTTCCAAATTCTCCCTCTCCCTCCTTCCCCTGTGCTCTCATTGAGAAGACAAGCAATTGGATATAGGTTATACATGCACAGCCATGCAAAACATTTCATATTAGTCATGTTATAAAAGAAATGCAGACCAAAAAGAAAAATCCACAAGAAAAACAAAGAAATTTTTTAAAAGTATGCTTTCATCTGCATTTGGACTCCACCAGTGCTTTTTACGGAGGTAGAAAGCGTTTCCATCAGGAGTCCTTTGGAATTGTCTTGGATCACTATATTGCTGAGAAGAGCCGAGTCATCCACAATTGATGCACTGTTACTGTTACTGTGTACAGAGTTCTCCTGGTTCTGCTGATTTCACTTTGCATCAGTTTGTGCAAATATTTCCAGGTTTTTCTAAGCATCCTGCTCATCATTTCTTATAGTACAGTAATATTCCACCAAAATAATATATCACAGCTTGTCCAGCCACTCCCCAGTTACAGACAAGCTGTGATATATGATTTTGGCAGAATATTACTGTACTATAAGAGCTACCTTTTGATTTTCTAAGTTTCCTGTTAGCTGCAATGTTCTATGTTCAGTATTTTAAGTTACCTTCCATCTCTGATAGCTTGTGTTCTAAGGCAGGGGTTCTTAACCTGGAGTCTACAGGGATTCATGACTATGGACTTTTGAAATTTTATTTTATTTTATTTTGCTTTTTGAAGGGGGGAAGGTAGGGCAATTGGGGTTAAGTGACTTGCCCAAGGTCACACATTTAGTTTTTGTGTTTAAGTGTCTGAGTCCACATTTGAACTCAGGTCCTCCTGACTCCAGGGCTAGCTGCCCCAACCTTTGAATCTTTTGATAATAGTAGTTCAATAGTTAATTGGTTTCCCTTGTAACCCTATGTATTGTATTTTATTCATTTAAAGACATGATCTTGAACTCTTTTGGATTCACCAGACTCATTGCCAGACGGGTCCAAGACCCCCAAAATGGCTGAATCCCATTATAAAGCATTCTCCGGGTCTGACATTTGCTGTTCTAAGGTTCTTTCTGGCTCTGACTCTCTAGTTTTTAAGTCTTTTCCAACTCTAATCTTTTCTGTATTCTAAAAACCTCTTTTCTTCTGGAATTCCATATTTTAATGTTACTTGCAACTCAGAATTCTGTGTTCCTGGTTCTTGTACAGCTTTGCTAGTCTAACTTCTATCTTTTAAAAAAAAAATTAGTATTTTATTTCCCCCAGTTACATGTTAACTTCTGTCTTCTAATGCTTCTTCTTCAAAGTCTTACATCCTGTGGTCTATGATCTCTTTTAATTTTAACATTTTTCTCTTTGATTTCTAATGTTCTCTATATCATGGGGTTCCTCCCAACTTTCAGAAACCTTGTTCCATGTTCTAAGGCCGTTTTCTAGCTCTGATGTTCCATGTTCCATGCTCTAAGTTCTATCTCAGCCTTCTTGTTCTCTGTTCTAAGGTTCCTTAGCTCTGACATTCCATTCTCTAAGGTCCCTCCCACTTCTGACATTCCATGGTGGATGAAATGTGGTACCTCTTTTAATTCGGCCTAAGATGGCATGAACTTTCTTGGTCTCCACATTACATGGTTGACTTAGACTGAGCTTGTGGTCCACAAAATTCTCTGGATCTTTTTCAAATAAGCTGCTCTGTACAATCCCATACTTGTAAATTCTTTTTTTTTTTTACCCAAATTTCATCTTACTCCATTTGGTCCAGTGCTAGTTAATGCTAAGGTCTTCTTTGCAATAACGTTTTTCTTATCCCCTTCCAGAGATGAGAAGTGACTCTGGCCAGATCTGACAGCTTGCCGACTCTTCTTCTCTTCAGGTAAGTGCCCCAAAGTCACTTATGAGTTTCCTCAGACTGCCCCCTAAAAGGGGCAGAGCTCTCACCCTTGGGCTGTCCTGGGCTAGTAGAACCTGTCCTCTCCAAGGCTGGGAGTTTTCTCTTGGCCCCCGGGACCAAAATCATTGTGGAAACCTTGGGGTAGCTCTGATGGTCTTCTCAGGCCTCCCAGAGGATTGAATGTGGGTGAATGCAGTCCTGTGAGGAACCTCAGCCCTTACCCTAGTCATGCTCTCAGCTGTTGAGTATCCACAGGAGAGGAAGCTTGATTTCACAAGGCTCACAACACCCTTTTCTGTCATTTCTTATAGAGTTTCATCTTGGATCTGGGCTTCCTACCAGTCCACACTCATTCTGGGCATTAAGGATGGTGCTGCAAAAGAAGCTGCAAAAACCTATGGCTCCTATGGGCACACTCTTCAGAAGAGGCTCCAAAATGCGTAGCCATATGTATTTTTTAAAAAAAATTGTCACTGATAACTTTTGTTTTAATATCACCTTCCTTTCTTAATATGTCCTACCTGTTCCCCTATCCAGTAAGCCATACCTTGTAACAAAGGATAAAAGAAAATCTCAAAGGGGAGAAAATTCAGCTAACCCAACTAAGGTTGGCAGTGTATGCTACATTCCCCACCCATGGTTCCCCACCCCTGCTAAGAAGAGAGGGAAGTATCTTTTTTTATCTCTTCCCTGGATTGGCAGCACTTTTTAAGAAAATATTTTTTATTTTGAACTTAACCCCCGCCCAAAGTATTTCTGTACATACAAGAGAACACAAAAAAATTCTATATAAAATCATGACTCTCATTGCTTGCTTAAAAAAATACATAATAAATTCTATATTACTTTCAAAATTGTCCTGCTCGTCTGTGTTTCATTCAGAACTTCTCTTCTGCACATTTTAAATAATGTTACAATGGCCCTCTTTATTTTGGAGGGGGTGTCACTCATGCTAAGTCCTTGTCTCCCTTTTTCATTAAAAACTGAGAGGGGCGATGAGGTGGTGCAGTAAATAGAGCACCAGCCCTGGAGTCAGGAGGACCTGAGTTCAAATCCGGCCTCAGACACTTTAACACAAAAAAACTAGCTGTGTGACCTTGGGCAAGTCACTTAACCCCAGTTGCCCTCCAAAAAGAAAAAAAAACAGGGGGGGGAACCAAACCCAAGCACTTCTTGATGAAAATGGGCACAGTCTAACAGAGTCTCTTTGGTGGCCATACCCCAACATGTATGATCCTCTCACTTCTCTGTCAGGAGGTGGGTAACCGGGACTTTGGTGATATGATTGGTCATTGAATGGATCAGAACTCTTAACTCTTTCAAAGTGGTTTTCCTTTAAAATGCGTCTGTCTTTGTATAAATTCTGGTTCTCCTCACTTGGTTCTGCTTCAGTTCATGCTACCCAGCATCCTCTGAAACGGTCCCTTTTGTCATTGTTATGGCACAGTAATAGTCCATCGCATTCCTATAATGTCATGGGTTCAGCCATTCCCCAGTCCCCAAATTGGCTGTCTTCTAGTCTAAGGCATCTGCTCCTTAGATTTTAGTTCTTAGCTTGTATTTTTTTTTTTTTTACTTTTAATCTTTCCTTCTTCCCTTTAGGATGAGAAATTTGATTTTGCTTATCTCCCTTCCTTCTTCTCCTCTCTTAACAGTTCACCTTCTTATTCTTGGTTGTATTCCTATTGAGTTTAATATGTTTCTACTCTGTGTGTGTGTGTGTGTGTGTGTGTGTGTGTGTGTAAGGATAAGGTGTTCTTGTTTGTCTTTATATTTTGAGTCTTAAAACTTCATTTTCCAAGCTCTCCTTTTATTTACAGAAGAAGCTTCCAGGTCTTGGGTGAGCCCAACTGTGGTGCCTTGGTGCTTGAGCCGCTTGTTTCTGAATGCTGGCAGTATGTCTTCCTTGACACGAGAGCTCTGGATTTTGGCAATAGAATTCCTGGGATTTTTCCTTATGTGTTCCTTTGAGGAGTTGATTAGAAGACACTTTTTTGTCTTTGCCCTCTGATTCTAATAGATATAGTCTTCATTTATGATTCTTGAAGTAGAGATTCTAGGCTTTTATGAAATCATTTTCAGAATGCACGATGCTTTTTTAATTATCTTCCTATGTTTTTTGTCTTCGATGTCAATTTTTTTTTACATTTTTTACGCTTTCTTCCATTTTTTTCCAGTCCATTGATTTTGTCTCAATATTTCTTACTGTCTCATGATGTCATTGATTTCTCTTTGGCCTGCTTTTAGTTTTGGGGAGAGTTCTTTACTTAGGTAAGGTTTATCATATTATCTTCTAAGCTATTTATTCTCCTAGCTTTTTTCCATAAGACATTTTTTATTATTTATTCTATTTTTTAAAACTCTTGTTTTACTTCTTGACATTGCTTGTAGTCCTTAGGGAAAATCATTTTTTTCTTTGGAGTTTTTGGTTGCATTTGTTACCGAGTTACTTTCTCCTTCTTTTGGGGGATCCCTAGTAGCACAATATTTTTTTGTACTGTTTGGTGTTTTCTTTGATTCATTTATCTCTTCAGCTTTAGTTCCTGAATTGGGGCTTTATGGGAGTGCCATGAGGACTATTCTATACTTTTGAGTGGAGTGATTGGCCCAGCATGGTCTCAATCTGAGTTCCTGTCTCTTAGGGTTAGACCTCGCTGGTAGACCTGTCCCTTTATGGTGTCTCAGGACAGAGAACCTCTGATGTCTGTGTGCTGGTTGCTACCCAGTGAGCTTCCAAGAGCTTCACCCTGGAACTTGCTTAGGAAAGTCTCCGGTCTTGCTGGCCCTGGACGTGAGGATTTCAGTCTGCCTTTAGCCTATCTCTAGTTACCCTGGGATATCGTGGGCTGTCACTGGTTTTGCTGGTAATTCCCTTTCTTATTGTCTGTGGCCTTCTGGCTGACTTTTTTTTTGCAGTTATTAGGTAAGAAGTAGTTTCACATTGGATTTCTTGACCGTTACTCAGTCAGGTATGAACTTAACCCTGGCAGATGCCTTCACCACTATATATTCTGTTATCCCTGTAGCTTCCGCTCTCTGAGGGATCTCTCTACTCCTGGGTTGATGCTTAATTCTTGGTCATTTCCTCCTGGAACCTCCATTTTAAAAGAAAAGCCCTCAGGTTAGCAATGTTCCTCCTTTATTCTTCCTTGGACCCTTTTCCTGATGCTCTGAACATGTTTCCCCCAAAATGTTTCAAAAGCATTTAAAAATGATTTCAGACAAAATGTAGTATATATAATTTCACATTTTAAAAATTTTCTTGCACTACTCTAAATAGAAACAAGCTTCAAAAATTTTTAATATGGCATCTGATAAAGAAAATCAACCTTAATGAAGGTTCTGTCCTTCCCTCAGAATACAGCTGTCCATATGTGGTGTATCACTTTGACATATGCTAATGTGGCACATTTACAAAGCTGCTATTACCAACAATACTGATCAATGGAATATTATCTTTGAGTCTTGTAGGTAAGTAGAGTAGCAATGCTATCGGTAAATGCTCAAGATGGACTGGCTGTTTTCTTTTTAAGCAGAGAAGAAGGCACTACAACTGTTGGGGGGAGTGTGGAAAACCTCACACTAGACTTGGTTTATTTTCTGAAGTGGTTTATATCAATGTCTTTTGTTTCTCAGCATCACCATGACGTCCCCCAGTATCCTCCCTCCAACTCCAGAGAGCCATCCCGTATAATAAATAGTATTTTTAAGACAAAAAAGAGGGGGAAATCATCTTAAATGATCGGTATATCAAAAAAGCCTGACTATATAAAAATATATACATGTGAACCTTCCTGCCTCTGAAAAGGGGTGGGTGTGAGAATCTCTTCTCATATTTTTTCTTTCAGATCACGCTTATTCTTTATAATTTTGCAACATTCGCTTTGTGTGTGTGTGGTTGTCCTGCCCATTTACGTTATTGGGCATGTTTCCTTGGCTCCGATTACTTCCTTGTGTGTCAGTTCATGGATCTCTTTCCATGCTTCTCTGTACTCATCACATACACTATTTCTTTCAGCACAGTCATATTCCATTGCATTCATGTACCCCAATTTGTTTAGTCCATCCACAATCAATGGGCATCTACTTTGCTTCTAATTCTTTGCTATCACAAAAAGTGCTGCTATAATTATTTTGGTAGATGTGGGGACGTGCTTTTTTAATCAATGACCACTTTGGGTGATAAGCCTAGGAATGGAACCTCTGGGTCAAAGGGTAAGGACATTTTGGTCCCTTTATTGGAATTTGGCAGCTCCTCTAACTTAGTGCCTTAGAGAGTTGCCTTGGACCCTGAAAGGTTAAGTAACTTACCTGGGGACCCCCTAGCTAGTGTGTGTCAAGGGAAGGACTGGAACTCAGGTGTTCCTGAGTTGTAAGGCTGATCCTTTGGCCACTATATCATGTACTAAGGATATGGAACAGAAATGAAAAGTCTCTGTTATCCAGCTTGGTCCTTGTCAAAATAGAGGCTGGTAGGTTGTGTTCGCTGTAGTGTTAATGGAACAGGAAGATCTTCCCCATCCATTAAAAGGCCTATTTGAACACATGTCCCCTTTTTTACTAGAAATAGGAGCCATGTTCCCAGGTCTAAAGGTACACAGGTATTTTAATCACAACTGTGATACATTCTAAGTCACATGGAGCCCATTGGGGGAGGAACTCGTGTAAAGAGGAGCTTGCTTTGGAGGGAGGCTTGCTTGCAGGAAGGCTTTCACATCTTTTGGTACTAAGCTAATTAGGCACTGAGTCACAGGGTTATGATGCCTTCTGGCTCTGAGCCTATTAGTTGAAAACTGTATATACTGAGAAGTTGGTATTTTACTTTGGGAGCTTGCTCATGAGAAAGACCTTTTGATTCCCCAGACAAGACTTTGAGTAGCCGTTTGCTAAGAGCCCCCTCCCTGACCACTCTGAGGTTTGTGCTCTCCCGGTCTGGTAGCAAATGTAGGTGGTTGTATTACTTTGTTCAGACAATTGGAGCCCTGTCTATGGGATTATTTCTTGGGTAATCACTTCTTTCTACTTATCTGTCTGTTAATTAAAGTAAAATTGTTAACCCCTGTAAAGCTGTTTTTCCTTTAGAAAAGCAGATCAAAGAATCTGTGCTAGCAGACCGTCCTGGGTGTGCTACTGTGGCTGCCATTACATTTGTCCATATGTCCGTATGAATTGGGCTCCATACCAGCTGATAGGAGACCACTTCCTACTGTCTGTGGGCACCCCTGCCTTCAAATGTAAGATGTTTCTGTTGACTTTCGTCTTCCTGCCCCTCAACCCACTAGACTGACATCCGTGTGTAGCTCAAAGGACTCGTTTAGACCTCAAAACAGCAATGCTTCTCAAGTTAATAAACCGGTAAGTATTTGTTAAAACACTTCCTACATACCAGGGACTGTACTTAAATGTTGGGATATAAAGAAAGGTAAAAACTTGGCCCCGGCCCTCCAGGAGCTCACATTTTAATAGATGAAACAACATTCAAACAACTGTGTAAGTACAAGACAAATGGGAGTAATCTCAGAGGGAATTATTAATTAAGCACTATGAATGCTTCTTGAAGGAGGTGGGATGTTAACTGAGACTGAAGGAAGCCAGAAGAGCCAGGAGACAGAGATGAGGAGGGAGAGCATCACAGGCATGGGGAACAGCCCAGGAAAATGCCTGGAGTCGGGAGATGTAATGTCTTATTTGTGGAACAGCAAAAAGACCAGTATGGCCGCAACTTGGAGCACCTGGAGTTGTGTCCAAAGAGCAGAAAAGTGTGAAGGAATCTGATAATGAAGGGCTCTCTTCCGTTAGACGTGAGATGACCAAGAGGCTCGGCAGCGGGGGCAGTCTGGGAAAGGAACCACCACCACCCAGAAACATCTTCAGCTCTCCATGTCTCTCTCTGCCCTTTTGTTTCATCGTGGCTGGTCTTCATTCTCAGAGGAGACACTATGGGACCTCCGCCCTTGACAGAGACTCAGAAGCCTCAGAACTTGTGGACTGCCTGACTTTGATGGAGCCAATGTGCCTCCAGCTATCCTTCCTCTTTCCCTGTTAAAGTCACTCCAAACATAATAAAGCCATCCAGGTAGACCAGCACCTCCAGAAGATTTGTGTCCCCAACCACCCTTTCCATGAACTCACTAAAAAGTGAGGAGGGTCCGCAGTATTAAACAGTCCTTGCCCTCCAGCAGCTTACCATTTCTAGTGGTGGGGATGGAGAGGAATGTGGGCCCAGGCAGGTCAACGTACAATAGAATCATTCCCTTTCTGTAAGAAGCAAGCAGCTGAGGAAACCATTCTGTAAGTAAGAAGTTCCGTGCCTGAACTCTCCAGCTTACAGAATTTTGAATTCAGAGTCACCTGTGAGATTCCCTTCTCCAGCTGGAAGACTGAATTCTGGGATCACAGGACCTAAGGAATTCATGACTGCCACCCAAGACTCATGAGACTTCTTGAGGGTGGGGAGTGTTTAATCTGTCCTTGTGTTCCCAGAACCCAGCCCAGCGTCTGGTACGTGACAGACATAGAACAGACAGACAAGCAAACAAGCTGGGTGGTGGTTGGTTGTCCTTTGTGCTTGAGGAGGACCAAAATGACATTGCTATGTTGGGGTCAAGATACTGTGTGTACGACCGTGGCCCATCAGACCAATACGAGCTCAGATGACTCTACCACAGGTAAGGCACAGAAAGTCCATATGAACATTTGGAGTGGAGATGTCTTTAAATTTGTCAACTCATGCTTCTTGAGCTACTGCATAGATTACAGTGCCTTCTTTGACACAGGCATGCCGTGCTGGGTAGTCCTGTGTCAGTGTCTTCCATGACTCACCATCAATTCCAAAGTTCTCGAGACAAGCAGGCAGACAGATAAAGCATTTATTAACTGCTCAATTTCCTAAGTAAAACGAAATTTCTTCGAGGATGTTACAAGCAGGCACATTAATGCTCTCCAATAATTGTCCCCTGTTCCTCTGACAATCTCCTATCACACCTCTGGCAAGTCCTAGGAGACATCAAAGGCTCCTGATTAAAATAACTATAATTATCGAGAGTGAGTGTCTTTGGACCACACAGATTGAAAGATGACCTTTCTGAGCTCTGAGCTGATCCTTTGCCTCTGTTCTAATAAGCCCACGCGACAAAGAGGAGACCTGTTGTGGCTCACTGTCTGGTGGGCTCCTTACACAGTTCAATTCATCCTGATTTCTCTGTGAGGGACTTGAACATGGTCAGCAATTCCTGATCAGAAATAGAGGAATCAGTGACAGGTAGTGCCCTGCCTACCACAGTCAGGCTCCTTGACCCTCTCTGGGTCCACTGCTCATTCAACTTCCATTTGATAGAGCTGGCATTAGTGTCAAAGACAAAGTAATGTGAAGCATAGAGCAGCCAGGACGACCTGGGGACAAATCACTTTCCCTCTGGCCATCAGCTTCCTTGTCTGTTAAACTGAATTCAGCCTTGCCTTCCTCCCTCTATGACCAGCCCAGCTTCTTTTCAGGTCATACTTTTCATTGATAATATTGTCTGCATCTTTTCTCCAATAATATGCTACAGACAGTTTAAAACTATGGCCAAAGGGCTATAAACCATGCATATCCTTTGTTCTAGCAATACCACTACTAGGTCTGTGTCCCAAAGAGATTTTTAAAAAAGGAAAAGGACCTGTTTTTTTAAATTTTATTTTTAATTTATGGAATAAAACAAACATTTTCGTAACATTGTTCAATAAAAAGATTGTGCATGAAATTGCAAATCTACTATGCGCAACTTGCTATTCCTTTCAAATATACAACAAAATGATGATATAAGTTTCTTTTTTTCTTCCCTCCCCAAACTCCACCCCCTGCCCTAGAGATGGGCATTAGACACAAATAGGCCTATTTATGTAAAATTATTCTACACATGCTTCCATTTATCAGTTTTTCTCTGAATACAAATGGTATCTTTCTTCATATGTCCTTTCCAGTTAATTTGGGTATTTATAATGGACAAAATAACTTATTCACTCAGAGTCAGTCATTCTTAAAATAATATTGCTGTTACTATATACAATGTTCTCTTGGTTCCGCTCATTTTTCTCTTCATTATTTTGTGCAAGCCTTTACATGTTTTTCTAAAACCCTTAAGCTCATCATTTCTTTTTATTTTATTTTTAATTTATGGAATAAAGCAAGCTCTTACATAACATAGTACAATAAAAAGACGATTGTACACGAAACTGCAAATCTACTATTTTAACTTTAAAAAGGACCTATTTGTACAAAAATATTTACAGCAGCTCTTTTTGTGGTGGCAAAGAATTGGAAATTGAGGGGATGCCCATCAGTTGGGGAATGACTAAACAAGTTGTGGTATATGGATGTGTTGGAATACTATTGTGTTCTAAAGAATGATGAGCAGGAAAAGCCTGGAAAGACTTATATGAACTGATCCAAAGTGAAATGAGCAGAACCAGGAGAACATTGTAACAGCAACACTGTATAATGATCAACTCTGAAGGACTTATGATGAAAACTGTTATCCACGTTCAGAGAAAGAACCGATGGCATCTGAAAGCAATTTTTTTTTAAACTTTCTTTACTCATCTTGTTGTTGTTGAGTTTCTTTGGATTTTTTTTTGTCTTTGTGTTTTTTCAAAACAGGACTAATAGGGAAATATGTTTTGTGTGACTGCACATGTATAACCTATATCTAATTGCTTGCCTTCTGAATGAGGGGGAAGGGGAGAGAATTTGGAAGTCAAAACTTTTTAAAAAATCCAAATGTTAAAAACTGTTTTTATGTGTAATTGATGGAAAATGAAATTATTTTAAAAAGTAATATGCTACAGCCTACTCATGCCCACTTTGTGTCTCTCTATTGCCCTTTGGGTGGCCTTTGGCCTCCAGCATGGACTTCCCCTGTGTATGTTTCCTTTACTTTAGCTGTTCTTTATTTTCCTTGGTGCTTTTTCTACTTTCTCAATAGAGACTGTGATATAAGAATCCAAATTCACCAAATGTGGTGATTCCATTGTTGTTGATAGAGACAACATATTCTGACAGATCTTTTCCATTTTTCAATCTGTTATTCCTTTCCCAGCTTCACTTTAAGATGCCATTAGGTTTTTGTAAACTTATTTCTCTTCATCACCTTTTTTTTACATTTTATGATGATTTTGTTCACAGTCTTTTACTGCTGTCCTCCATAAAATTTTACAAATAAGAAAACAGATGTTTTCTTTGGGTACCATATCTCTCCACTTGGCAAGTAGATCAGCATTTTCTGCTGGGATAGGCCAGTGGTTCTCAACCTTCCTAATGCTGTGACTCTTTAATACTTGTATGTGGGTGTATCTGCATGTGGGCAGACCCTACTGGAGATGAATAGAGGAGCAGTGTCTCGGTTCCTAAGACCATGGGAAATAGGTGTTTTCCAATGGTCTTAGGCAACCCCTGTGAAAGGGTTGTTCAGCCTCTAAAGGGGTCGCAACCCACAGGTTGAGAACCGCTGCTTAGTCTCTTTATGTTTCCACATGTGGAAATGAATTTACCATTGTGATGGATTTACCCCTCAAACTTCCTTAGGAAGTTAGGATAGTCTCTATCAACTTCTGTTGATTAAAGAAACTTTAAACATTCTTTCTTTGTCTTCAGTAGCTTTGTTTAAATAGGTCAGGTTGGGGCTGTTTTAATCACATACCAATTTTTTCTTCTATTCTGACATTGATTTTGATCTTCTAATAACTCGGTGACCTGACTGTGTAGTTGATAGGGAAATAATTCTCACCCCAGTAGCGAGTTTTTTCATCAAAATAAATCCATTTGACTTGTTATTTGGTTCTTGCCTCTCTAATCCCTCTGAAGGACGTATTCTTGATTGGAGAAGGAAATGGGAGCTCGCTCCGGTGTCTTTGCCAAGAAAACCCTACATGGGGTCACCAAGAGCTGGACACGGCCCAGATGACTGAACAACACATTCTCTATGAGAGGTCTCTGTGGAGGGTGTGAACGAACCTTTGATTTCTTCCTCCTGGGCCATATTTTCCAACCATTTTTCTTTTCCTGCTCTCCTCACCTCATTAACATTACCAGCTGCATGTTGATTTAATTTAGAGCTTCTTACTCAATTCTCCATGGAATTTCTGTTCTTTCTCACTGCTCCCAATAGATATTGGCAGATAAAGGGAAGTTATTTTGTGGGGGTATTTTTACGAATGGTCAGGGAGAGCACCCCTGTATCCTTAGCACTTCACAAACACTGCTAGACAAAATGACCGCGTGTCACATTAGATAATGTTTGTTATGTTGCTTGTGGATTCATTATAAAACCATCTCCACCAATTTTTTAATTTGTCTCTCCAAGGAGTACTTGCAATCCATCCTTCCATTTAGCTATAACCAATAGTGGAAAGAATTCTGGATTGGGAGTCAGAGGTCATGAGTTCAAATCCTAGTTTGGCTTTCTACCTGTGTGGTCTTAGATAAGTCTCATAATCTCCATGGGCCTCTCTAAGGAGGCAGGCCTAAAGTACTCCTGGATGTCTTTCCAGTTCTAAACATATGAGCCCAGGACTTTCTTTTGCCTTCTGGTTTTATTAGTTATGGGAATTTTAATTTGAATAAAATTCTATTTCTCCGGTATCATTGCTAGAGAAGGAGTCTACCTTTAGAATACCAGCGCTGAGAGGTAACATTTATAGATGGCCTAAAGAGTCCCTATGGCCCCTTCTCCACTCTGCCTGTCATCCCTTCTGGCTTTTTCAGTGTCAGAGGAAGAAGAGTGGACATAGAAATATAGACCCTGAAGCTACTGGACCTGTGAATTTCATCTGTGGTAGGGAGTCCCAGGGGTGGAATGTCCTCTCCTAAGGCAGATCAGAACGTCCTCTGCAATTTTCAGAATTGTCTGGGACAGCAGAAGTTAAATGACTTGCCTAGGGACACAAAGCCAGGATGGATCAGAGGTAGGATTGAATCCCCAGTTTTTCTGACTCTGAAGCCATCTCTGTCTCTCTAGGACACCAGGCCAGAGCTAGAAGGTAGCCAAGGCACTAAAGAAAAGCTTAGCTGAGCATGGTGGCCCATGCCTATAATTCCTGCTCTTGAGAAAGCTGAGGCTGAGGATCCCTTGAGCTTGGGACTTCTGAGCTGCAGTAAGCTAAGTCAATTAAATATCCCCCAATAAAGTCCAAGGCCAGTATGGTGAGCTCTGCTACACACACCCCAGGAGTGGAGAGCTGGCCCAGTTTGGAAAATGGGGGTCAAAGCTGCCTTGTTGATGGGCATTGAGTGTTGCCTGGGTGAGATCAGGGAAATGAAGGAAAGAAAGGAAAAAGAGAAGAAAGGATGACAAAGAAAGAGGAAAAAGGAAGAGAGAAGGAAACTAAAAAGGAAAGAAGGAAGATAGGGAAGAAGAATGGGAGGAAAAAAGAGAAAAAGAAAACTTTAAAGCAGCAAAAGTTGGGGGTGGAGAAAATCAGATCTGAGTGAGCATGTGTTGGGGGGAAGGTCATTGGGCAACAGGTGGCCTAGGTCCAAGGATGGGCCTCTAGGCTTAGAAATTAACCTGGAGAAACTTAATTATCTTTAGGATTATCTAGCTTCATTTTTCATCAATGCCTTTGATTTCTAGATACTCCCCTCCACTTGACCATCTTTGTAACAATGAAAATCAGTTCATCGAAACCAAAGGGTGCAGCTAAAGTTCCACCTTCTACAAGAAGCCTCTGCCAGTCCTCCTTTCTTTTTGCCCCTTAGTTATTCTGGCTATATCTGTTTTGTATGTACTGTTTGTCTCCCCTGTTATATGGGGGGCTCCTTTTGAGGACAGAGACTGGTTTTTTGCCTTTGTATCTTCAGCACTTAGCACAGGGCTTGGCAAATAGTAGGCGCTTAATAAATGCTTGGTGACTCAATTATATGGTAATATATTAATTAATTAATATGTATTCATTCTGTGCCCATTGAATCTTCATTTCTCCTAGGAGGAAGGTCATATCCTCATCTCTTTTCTGGGGCCAGGATTGAGCATTACAATCATACAGTATTCTAGTCTCGTTATATATGTGAAATATTATATAAATATATTGATTATATATTTTATATATAAGCATATATTATATGCTTATATGATATACAAGCATATAATGTATTATACTATACATTATATATAAGCATATAATATATAAGCATATAATAAATTATATTAATTAAACCATATACTATAATATAGAATTATATATACATGCATATATATGTATATATTTGCTTTTGGATTCGTGATAAAACCAATTCTAGCAATTTTTTTATTTGTCTCTCCAAGGAGTACTTGCAATCTATCCTTCCATTTAGCTATAACCAATAGTGGAAAGAATTCTGGATTGGGAGTCAGAGGTCATGAGTTCAAATCCTAGTTTGGCTTTCTACCTGTGTGACCTTAGATAAGTCTTATAACCTCCATGGGCCTCTGTAAGGAGGCTGCCCTAAAGTACACCTGGAGGCCTTTAAAGCTCTAACTGTATGATAAATGTTATATAAATATGTAAGAAATATAATAGTAAATAATTTTGTATTATACAACTATGCAACATACATACATATGCACATAGACATATATGTTAATAGTCACACGTATGTTTTTAATCTTAGTTAATCTAAAACATCATGATTATTTCCAGGTGCATCCTTCCTCCATCCTCTGATTGGTGAACCGATCCTCATAACACAGATTAGGAAAGGAAAGAAAAACAGGGATGGCTAGGTGGCGCAGTGAATAGAGCACTGGTCCTGGAGTCAGCTGGACCCCAGTTCAAATCTGGTCCTCAGATACTTAACACTTACTAGCCATGTGACCGTGGGCAAGTCAATCCCAATTGCCCTGCCTTCCCCCCTCCAAAAAGCAAAAAACAAAAAAAACCCCAACTCGACAAGATTAACCAAGTCATCAATGTATCCTGACATTCTCTCTACTGTTCTCTAGTCTCATTCTGGAAAAAACAAATTAGGCTTATCAATGCCTTCTGTCTACTTGATAGCTGTTTCTGGATATTCTCCACCACTGATTCATCGCACCCAATTCCACCCTCCCCTTCCCCCAAAAACAGAAATTGAAAGAAAAGCTAGAGAAACAAAAGCAATGGACCAAATCTGATCATTTATATCATGTTGCACCCCTCTAATCCCCCAAGTCCATGCTAAAAGGAGGGAGGTATTTTCCATTACCTGTTATCCTGGACCAAGATTTACTATTGTTATTATTCAAGATTTCTAGGCTTCTTTTTTTGGGGGGGGGGAATCACTTAATCTCAAGAAATTAATACTGACAAGGCGTGTCCTGGAAGGGAAGACTCAGAGTATACTCACATTTCATCAAGTTCATCCCCTCAGGAGGTTGCAGGAATGCCAAGCAAAGGATGACCAGGTCAGGGAAAGCAGGAGATGAACTGAGGCACTGATAATGAAGGCACAGTGAGACTGTTTCAAAGCCTACAGAAGATTCTACTTCATAAACTGGACTGTTCAAGCGCTCCATTGTCGTCTGAGCCAATGATGTCACAATCAGGTCACCCAGCAACAGAGAAGAGAAATCCTGGACCAGCTTTGGATTGAAATTTGGCAAGAGAGAGGGAAGAATCCATTAGAAAAGAGTGGGCACCCCTCCAAATTCCCTGGGGGTTTGTGCTCACACCGGTAAACTCCTACTACACAGATGATTATCTCTTCCATGTCTTCTTCCTCTAGCTCCAACAATGAGGACCACTGGCTTCCCAGATAACTCATGGCCTGGTGTTCTGGACCAGACATGACTCAGCCCCGTCCAGTGGTTTAGACTCATGATTTGGATTGGAATGAGACACTTGCAAACCATCCTACAGGTTAACAAATGAAGGTTTAGTCAACAATAGGATAGAAAGGTTTCTCAGCAAAGATACAGCATTGATTCAGGCGGGTCCTGGTACCCCTGCCTGGATATTCACCATTGCATTGTGTCTGGTCAACAGGATATGGTAAGCCAGAGAAGTGGCCAAGGCTTCAGGTTCCGGGGTTTTGTATTTAGGTGACCAGGGACCCAGGTTCATGGTTCCAAGCCTTAGTTTCATACCCAGAGTAAATCACAAGGACACTTTATTGTCTTTTTGGGAAAAACTAGCCTGGTCCTATGTGACTTAGACATTACAAATGTTGGCCCTGCCACCCACTTAGTGTTCTTGTTCAAAGTCCAATAAACCCTGTGGAGCTGGCTGGGTCTTTCCAATCTATTTGCATACCACCACCGTGGGAGAGCCATGTGGACAGTGGAATTCTGTGATTTTTTTCCAATTCATCATCTCAGAGAGGGCAGTTTTCTGTTGCTGCTTTGGAACAGGGTCAGTAACCACTGAAACAGATTGAGTGTTCCTCTACAGACACACCCTGTGTCCCATTTGTGAAGTGAGAAAGTGCTAGTCCTTGGGATAAGTTTTCTTTCTCAGAAGATCCTTCCATTTTTCAAGAGGGTCAATCAAAGTGGAACTTTTCAATCTACCCAGGGTGGAGGAGACTCCAGGCTGAGACTACAGATCGCAGGTTATAAATCTGGACTTTGAAGGAGGCACAGAGGTCAGTGTCTAACTCATCATTTTGTACATGAGAAAATAGGTCCGAGGAGAAATAAAGTGATTTGTTCAAGGTCACATAGGCAGGAAGTGTCAGTGGGAAAATTAATCTATTATTGTTTGTCAATCAAGCTCATCACCAGCCTCCGGCTGTTTCACAAACAAGAACTTCCATCTCTCAGCTCCCGGCCTTGCTCTGACTGCCCCCTGAATGGAGCTCTCTCCCTTCTCTGCTCTGACTACTGACCTCCCTGGCTTTCTTCAAGTCCCAACTCAAATACCAGCTTCAAGAAAACAGTGCTGGGCCACTGCAAACATCTGCAAAGCACTTTGTACACCTTAAAGAGGTATGTAAGTGGCAATGGTTATTATTATTAAGTCCTCTCAGGTTTCTATGGGAACATCTCTTTCAGCATTTTTTTTACAGTACAATTGTGTTCCATCACATTTATATATCATCATTTGTCCAACCACTTCTCAACTGATGGATATTTCCTTAGTTTTTCAGTTCTTTGCCATCACAGAAAGAGCTTCTAGAAAGCTGGGAAATATTTTTTTAATAGCACATGTCTCATTTTGCAAATATACAGAGAACTGAGTCAAATTTAAAAGAGTACAAGCCATTCCCCATTTGATAAATGGTCAAAGGATATGAACAAGCAGTTTTCAGATGAAGAAATCAAAGCTATCTATAGTCATATAAAAATGCTCTGAATCACTATTGATTAGAGAAATGCAAATTAAAACAACTCCGAAGCACCGCCCCACATCTATCAGATTGTCTAATATGACAGAAAAGGAAGGGGGTGGCTAGGTGGCGCAGTGAATAGAGCACCGGCCCTGGAGTCAGGAGTACCTGAGTTCAAATCCGGCCTCAGACACTTAACACAAAAAACTAGCCGTGTGACCTTGGGCAAGTCACTTAACCCCAACTGCCCTCCAAAAAAAAAAAAGCAAAAAAAAAAAAAAAAAAAAGAAAAGGAAAATGATAAATGTTGGAAAAGATGTAGGAAAATTGGGACCCTAATGCATTGTTGGTGGAGTTGTGAACTGATCCAAACATTCTGGAGAGCAATTTGGAACTATGCCCAAAGGGCAATCAAACTGTGCATCCCCTTTATCTAACAATACCACTACTAGGTCTATATCCCAAAGGGTTTTTTTTAAAAGGAAAAAGGCCTACTTGTACAAAAATATTTAAAACAGATCTTTTTGTGGTGGCAAAGAATTGGAAATTGAGGGGATCCCCATCAATTGTGGAACGGCTGAACAAAATGAGGCGTATGAATGTAATGGAAATACTACTGTGCTGTAAGAAATAATGAGCAGGATGATTTCAGAAAAACCTGGAAAGACTTACATGAACTGATGCAAAGTAGAGAGAGCAGAACCAGGAGAACATTGTATGTAGTAAGAGCAACATTGTGTGATGATCAACTATGAACAACTTACGTCTTCTCAGCAATACAATGATCCAAGACAGTTCCAAAAGACTCACAATGGAAAATGCTATCCATATCCAGAGAAGGAATTGATGGAGTCTGAATGAAGCTTGAAGCATACTATTTTCACTTTCTTTATTTCTTTTATTTTTTCTTTTGTAAACTGTATTTTTAAACAAACTGTTTCTTCTTTCACAATATGATTAATATGAATTATGTTTTACATGATTGCACATATATAGCCTATATCAAATTGCTTGCCACTTTGAGGGGGGGAGGGAAGGGAAGGAAGGAGAAAATTTGGAACTAAAATTTTTAAATTAAAAATACATGTTAAAATTGTTTTTACAGTAATTGGAAAAATAAAATATTACTTAAAAAACTACAAAAGCTGCTATCTGGTCTTTTTGGGATATTTACCTGTTAGTGGTATCACTGGGTCAAAAGATCCAAAGTATATACACACTTTGCTAACTTTTAGGGGCATAGTTTCTAAATGCTTTCCAAAGTGGCTGTGCCCATACACAGTTCCACCAACAGTGCATTAATCTGCTTTTAAAAATCTTTATTCAGTGAACAAAAGTATATTCCTTCCCTACCACCTCCCATCCCCACTGGAAAAATAAAACTTTTCTAAAAATTAAAAAAAATTTATGTAGTATTTTATTTTTTCCTCAACTACATGTAAAAACAATTTTTAACATTTGTTTTTTTAAATTTTTGAGTTCCATATTCTCTCCCCTCCCTCACTGAGAAAGCAAACAGTTTGATATAGCTTTACATGCGCAATCATGCAAAACATCTCTATATTAGTCATGTTGTGAAGGAAAATGTAGGTATTTTAAAACTCCAAGAAAAATAAAGTAAAAAAAATATGCTTTGATTGGCATTCAGACTTCATCAGTTCTTTCTTTGGAGATGAATAGCACTTTTAATCACTTTAGAATCTTCTTGGATAATTTTATTGCTGGAAATAATAGCTAAGCCATTCACAGCTGATCATTGTTCAGTATTGCTGTTGCTGTGTATAATATTCTCCTGGTTTTGCTTATTTCACTTTGCATCCGTTCATTTTAAGTCTTTCCATGTTTTTCTGAAATCAGCCTGTCTATCATTTCTTATAGCACAATAGTATTCCATAAAGGTATCGAGCAGCATATGTGTCTGGCTACTAGCCAGGAGTTCAAATGATAGTCCCTATTAGAAGAGTTAGGTAATGGGAGGTGATGGTGGTGAGGATCCTGTGTAATTCTGAGACCAAGTAGTACTTGGTTAAAAGACATTTGATTTCATCTGTAAAAACAGACTTGGTTAAAAGACATTTGATTTCATCTGTAAAAACAGACTCAGAAGAAGGGGTGGAAAGAACCACTCTGGGGTTTTAAAACTGTGTTCTTTTACTTTAGATTTTGCTTGAATAAGTGCAATTTAGTGTAAATGACAGTTGAGTGAATTCTTCTGAAGCCATGCCAAAGAGAGAAGGAAAGATCTGGGAACCAAGTGAGAATGGGGGCAGACCAGCCAAGAAAGTTATAAGTTACTGTTTTTTCCCCACCAATTTATTTGTTTATTTTTAGTTTTCAACATTCATTTCCACAAGATTTTGAGTTACAAATTTTTCTCCCCATCTTTCCCCTACTTCCCACGCCACAATAACAAGCCTACTGAATACCCCTTCCCCTAATCTGCTCTCTCCTATATCCCTCCCCCATCATCCCTCTGACTTTCTGGTAGGGCAAGATGGATTTCTATACCCCAGTGCCTGTATATCTTACTTTCCAGTTGTATGTAAAAATTTTTTTTAAAACACTTGTTTTTAAAACTTTGAGTTCCAGATTTTTTCCCCTTCTTCCTTCTTCAACACCCCCACTGGGAAGATAAGCAATTCAATATAGGTTGTACATGTGTAGTTATGCAAAACATTTCCATAGTAGTTATATTGTGAAAGACAATATATTTCCCTCCATCCTTATTCCCTCCATCCACCCCCCACTTATTCTATTTTCTCCTTTCACCTTCACCCTTTTCAGAAGTGTTTGCTTCTAACTACCCTCTCCCCCAATCTGCCCTCCCTTCTATCATCCCCCCTCTTATCCTCATCCCCCCCTATTTTCCTGTAGGGTAAGATACCCAATTAGGTGTGTATGTTATTCCCTCCTTAAGCCAAATTCAACGAGAGTAAGGTTTCCCATTCCTTTTCACCTTCCTGCTCTTCCCCTCCATTGTAAGTTTTCTCTTGCCTCTTTTATATGAGATAATTTACCTTAATCTATCTCTCCCTTTCTCCTTCTCCCAATAAATTCCTCTCTCATCTCTTAATTTTATTTTTTAGATATCCCTTCATATTCAACTCATCTTGTGCTCTCTGTCTATGTATACATGTACATACATATGCACACACTCACACATATATTTATACACACATACACCCTCCTATACATACATGTATATGTATACACACAGTTGATGTGTTCAACTATCCCTCCATATTCCCTTAAACTATCCTCATACTGAGAAAAGTCTTATGAGTTACAATTATCGTTTTTCCATGTAGGAATGTAAATAGTTCAACTTTAATAAGTTCCTTATGATTTCTTTTTCCTGTTTACCTTCTTATGCTCCTCTTGCTTCTTGTATTTGAAAGTCACATTTTCTGTTCAGCTCTGGTTTTTTCATCAAGAATGCTTAAAAATCCTCTATTTCATCAAATGACCATATTTTCCCCTGAAGCATTATGCTCAATTTTTTCTGGATAAGTTATTCTTGGTTTTAATTCTAACTCCTTTGACTTCTGGAATATCATATTCCAAGTCCTTCAGTCCCTTAATGCAGAAGCTGCTAGGTCTTGTGTTATCCTGATTGTGTTTCCACAATATTCAAATTGTTTCTTCATGGCTGCTTGCAGCATTTTCTCCTTGACCTGGGAACTCTGGAATTTGGCTATAATATTCCTAGGAGTTTTCTTTTTGGGATCCTTTTCAAGAGGTGATCAGCAAATTCTTTCAAGTTCTATTTTGCCCTTTGGTTTTAGAACATCAGGGAAATTTTGCTTGATAATTTCTTGAAAGATGGTGTCTAGGCCCTTTTTTTGATCATGGCTTTCAGGTAGTCCAATAATTTTTAAAATATCTCTCCTGGATCTATTTTCCAGGTCAGTGGTTTTTCCAATGAAGTATTTCACATTGCCTTCTATTTTTTCCATTTGTTTGGATCTGTTTTATAGTATCTTGATTTCTCATAAAGTCATTAGCTTCCATTTGCTCCACTCTAATTTTGAAGGACTTACTTTCTTCAATGAGTTTTTGAAATTCCTTTATCCATCTGACCAATTCTGCTTTTTAAGGCATTCTTCTCCTTGTTGGCTTTTTGGGCCTCTTTTGCCATTTGAGTTAGTCTATTGTTTAAGGTGTTATTTTCTTCAGGTTGGCTATTGACCTGCTTTTCATGATTTTCTTGCATCATTCTCATTTCTCTTCCTAATTTTTCCTCCATTTCTCTTACTTGATTTTCAAAATCCTTATTGAGCTCCTCCATGGCCTGTAACCAGTTCATATTTTTCTTGGAAGCTTTTGAAGCAGGAATTCTGACTTTGTTGTTTTCCTCCCATTCCATGCTTTGATCATTTTTGTTCCCTCAAAAAGAATCTATGGTTTTGTTGTGTTTCCTCTGCTTGCTTATCTTGCCAGCCAATTACTTGACTCTTGAGCTCTTCGCCACAGTAGAACTCTGTTTCCAGAACGGAGAGAGCTTTGTCCCAAACCACTGGGGTTTTCACAGCTGCTGGATCAATTAGAAGCATGCCCTCTCTGCAGCCCCAACAGGCTCTGGCACGTCCCACACTCCCTAGGACCACCACCCAAGACCATGATCCAGATCCAAGCATGTTAAAGCAAGAGCAATTACCCTCTGAATAGTCTCTTGGTCCCTCTATGATCTGCAGGTCAGGAGCTCTGGAGGCAGCCGCTCACCTTTCCTCTTTCATGTTTATGAATTGAGAAGTCTGGAAACCGCCACAGTTGCTGGTTTCCTGAATTTTCCTGAATTCTGTTCTGACTGCTTCTGGTCAGGGCTGCCCTGGGACCAGAACCATGCGGCTCATGCAGGATTTTGGTCAGTGTGATAGACCCTTCCTGCTGGCCCGGCAGGCCGCCTTCAGCAGGAGACTCGTTTCTCTCTGTCACTTTGTGGGTTCTGTAGCTCCAAACTTTGTTGAGAGTCATTTTTCTGCGTGTATTGGAAGTGACTGGAGTGGGACCCTGCACCAAGTTCGTGCTTTTACTCCGTCATCTTGGCTCTGCTCCCCGAACACCAAGTTATGAACTATTGTTACAAATATCCTTCCTCTAAAAGAAAGAACATTGGAGAACACTTGGAGGAAAAGACTGGGAGAAAGCAGGTCTTCCCTATCCTTACATAATTCAAACCTCCTGATGGCTTGCTCAGGGTGCTTATGTACCTCAAGCAGTTGCTATGACCACTTACTCCTAATTGATAGATTAAGAGTTAATATTTGTGTTGATCAGAGTTGCTATCTTTCAAAGTTGATTTTCTTTATTACTGTTATTGTTTAAATGGTTCTTCTGATTTTACACTTTGATTTGCATCAGTTCATATAAGTCTTCCTAGGTTTTTCTGAAATTGCCCTCTTTATAATTGCACAATTGTATTCCATCGCATTCATATACCATAACTTCTGACCACCATGTCATGAAGCAATACAAGGACACCCTCAAGATCTCTCTTAAGAACTTTGGAATTGATTGTGCGACATGGGAGACATTGGCACAGGACAGCTCGGCACGGTGTGCCCTCCTCAGAGAAGGTGCTGTGCTCTATGAGCAAAGCAGAACTGAAGCAGCTCAACAGAAACTCAGGATATGCAAATTTAGTGAATCCACCCCAAATGTTCATACAATTTGTGCCTGACCTGTGGTAGAGCATTCTGAGCTTGTACTGGTCTGATGAGCCACAGACAGACACACTGAAACTTGACTCTAGCATAGTGATCCTCTTGGAGAATGCAGGACAACAACCAACCATACCATAACTTGTTCAGCTATTTTTAAATTAATGGGTGCACCACGAGTATCTGATTATTTGGCACTGAATCGCTTCCATTTGAATTGTCTTAGGAAGATTCTGAAGATCACCTGGCAGGATAAGGTCCTTACTCAAACTAAACTGCCAAGCATTCAAACTCTGCTTCAGAGAACACAACTCCAATGGGCTGGCTGTGTTGTCTGATTGCAAAACATACTCTTGCCAAAAAGACTGTTTTATGGAGAGCTCACACAAGACAGGCATTCACATGGTAATCAGAAGTGATCAAAGGACACTCTCAAGGTCTCTCTTAAAAACTTTAGAATTGATTGTTTGACATGAGAGACACTTTATGCTCTATGAGCAAAGCAGAATTGAGACAGCTCAAAGGAAATGTAGGATGTGCAAGTTTAGAGTATCCACCCCAAATGTTCATGTGGACTATTTGTGCCCAACCTGTAGTACCACATTCTGATCTCGTGTTGGTCTGATCAGTCACAGCTGGACACATTGAAACTTGACTCTAACATAGTGATGTCATTTTGATCCTCTCAAGAATGAAGGACAACAACCAACCCACCATTTGGCAGCACAAAAAGAGGTGTTATAAGTGTTTTTGTACATGTGGGTCTTCAACGCCCTTCTTTATTCTCTTTGAGGTATAAACCTAGTAGTGGTATTCCTGGGTCAGAAGGTAAATGTACAATTTATTAGCTTTTTGGACATAGATCCAAATTACTTTCCAGAACAGTTCGACTAGTTAACAACTCTGCAAGCAGTGCCTCAGCATACCTGTTTTCCCATAGCCCCTCCAGCATTTGTCATTTCCTTTTTTTTTTATCACTTTCACCAATCTGATGGATGCAAGGTGGCAATTCAGAGTTGTTTTAATTTGCATTTCTCTAGTTATTAGTGATATAGAGCATTTTTTCATATGGCTATTGATAGCTTGGATTTTTTTTTCCTCTAGAAAACTGCCTCTTCATATCCTTTAACCATTTGTCAGTTGGGGAATGAATCTTTTTTCTTACAAATTTGGCTCAGTTCCATATGTGTGTGTGTGTGTGTGTGTGTGTGTGTGTGTGTGCATGTGTATACATATATATGCATATACATCTTATGAAATGAGATTTTTATCAGAGAAATTTGCTACAAAGATTTTTTTCATCATTTCCTTCTAATTTTATCAGCATTAATTTTGTCTGTGCAGAAAATTTATTAATTTTTGTAATCAGTATATCCATTTCACTTCCAGTAAATTGTTCTGTCTCTTGTTTGGTCATGAATTCTCCCCCATTCATAGATCTGACAGGTAATTTTTTTCTACACGCCACCCATTTGCATATGGTATAACTCTTTATGTCTAGGTCATTTGTCCATTTGTTGATTATCTTGGTATGTGCTGTGAGATGTTGGTATATACCTATTCTCTGCAGCCTATTTTCCAGTTTTCCCAACAGTTTTTGGTGAATAGTGAGTTCTTGCCCTTATAGCTAGGTTTTTGGGGTCTTATTATTGTTATTGTGTTATTGTGTTCATTTGTTTCTGTATTTTGTGTTCCTAATCTATTCCATTGATCAACCTCTCTGTTTCTTATCAGGTACCAAATTGTTTTGATGATTACAGTATAGTTTGAGATCTGGTACTGTTAGGTCCTCTTCCTTCCCATTTTTTTTCATTGATTCCCTTGATATTCTTGATCTTTTGTTCCCCCAGATTAATTTTGTTATTATTTTAAATTATTTAAAAATATAATAATATATAAATTATAATATAATATATAATTATATATCATAAGTTATCATATATTTATCATATAATTAATTATATATACATATATAATTAATGTATAATTTATTATAATATAATACATTATGTATTATATAAATGATATAAATTATATAATAATATATAAAAATAATAATTTTATTATTTTTTTCTAGCTTTATAAAGCAATATTTGGTAGTTTGATATGGCATTTGGCATGGCATTGAATAAATAATTAATTTAGGTAGTACAGTTTTGTCATTTTTATTATATTGGCTCAGTCTATCCATGAACAATTAATATTTCTTCAATTGTTTAGATTTATCTTTATTTGTGTGAACAGTGTTTTGTAATTGTGTTGATATAGTTCCTCTGTGTATCTTGGCAAGTAGACTTCCAAGTACCTTCTACTGTCCATAATTATTTTAAATGGAACTTTTCTGTCTATATCTGTTGGATTTAATATATAGCAATGCAGATGATTTGTGTAGGCTTGCTTTATATCCTGCAACTTTGCTGAAATTGTTAATTGTTTTAATTAGATTTCTGATTGACTTTTAGGGTTATCTAAGTATACTATTATATCATCTGCAAAAAGTGATTATGTTGTTTCCTCTTTGCCTGCACTTATTGCTGCAATTTCTTTTTCTTGTCATTGCTATAGCTATTGTCTCTGGTACGGTGCTGAATAATAATGGTGAAAATGGATATCCTTGCATTACCTGAGATCTTATTGGAAAGTCTTCTAGTGTTTCCTCAAAACAGATAATGCTTTCTTTTGATTGTAGAACTATACTACTTTTGTAGGAAAGTTCCATTGTATTTTCTGGTGTTTTTTTTTTTAAAAGAGAACTAGGGGTTGTATTCTGTTAAAACTTTTCTTTCTCTACTGAAATAATTGATTTTTTTTGTTCTTTTTTTATTGGTCAATTATGCTTATAGTTTTCCTAATATTGAACCAGCCCTGAATTCCTGGTACAAGTCCAGCCTGGTCATAGTGTATGATTTTTGTGATATTTACTGTAATTTTTTGCTAATATTTCACCTATTTTTTTGTATCGATATTCATTAGAATTGGCCTGTAGTTTTCTCTCACTGTTTTGATTCTCCATGATTTAAGTGTCAAGACCATATTTGTATCATAGAAGGAATTTGAAAGAGTCCTTTCTTTATCTATTTTTAAAAACAGTTTATATCATATTGGAGTTAATTGTACTTTAAGTATTTGGGAGAATTCCCTTGTAAATGCATCTGGTCCTGGGGTTTTTGTTTTCCTTTGGGAGTTCATTTATGTCTAATTCAATTTTTTTTTCTATAATAGAGTTAAGTATTCAGTTTCTTGTTCTGCTTATCTGGGCAATTATCCACTTCATTCAGATTGTCCGGTTTATTGTTATATAGTTAGGCAAAATGCCTCCTAATAATTGTTTTTATTTCTCCTTTGTTGGTTGTGAATTCACCCTTTTTCACTTTTGATCCTAGTAATTTTTTATATTTAAAAATCAAATTAGCTAATAATGCATATATTGTTTAAAAATTTAGTTTTATTAATTCTTTTTTTACCTTTCAATTTTGTTCATCTCTTCTTTGATTTCCAGGATTTCTATTTTGGTATTTAATTGGGGTTAATTAGTTTGTTGGTTTTCAGTTGTATGCCCAATTTGTTCATCTGCTCTTTTTCTCTATTACTGGTGTAAACCTATGTAAAATTTCCCCCGAGTACTGGTTTGACTGTATCCCACAAATTTTGGTATGTTGTCTCATTGTTGTCATCATCTTTAAATAAATGATTGTTTCTATTGTTTGTTCTTTGTTCCATCCATTTTTAGGATTAAGTTATTTAGTTTCCAATTAGTTTTCTTTCTTTTTTGGGGGGGGGAGGGGCGGAGGGCAATTGGGGTTAAGTGACTTGCCCAAGGTCACACAGCTAGTAAGTGTTAAGTGTCTTAGGCCAGATTTGAACTCAAGCCCTCCTGACTGCAGGGCCGGTGCTGTATTCACTGCACCACCTAGCCGCTCCCCAATTAGTTTTCAATCTATGCTTCAAAGGCCCTTTGTTGAATGTAATTTATTGAATTGTGGTTAGAAAAATACCTATTTTTGTGCATTTGCAAGCCATTCCTCAATAAATAAATGGTCAAATGATCAAAAGATTGGCAAACTCTTAAGAGAATGATTCAAATTACTACTAATAAAAGAAATGTACATCCAAACAACCGTAAGGTTTCACTTCACACCCTATAAGTTGGCAATGATGACAAAAGATGAGACTCATCAACGTTGTGGGGGTTATGGGAAGATAGGTACACTAGTGCACTGTTGGTGAAATTGTGAATTGGTGCAGCCATTTTGGAAAGCAGTTTAGAATTATACAAGTAAGAAGCTAAACTGTTCACCATAGCTAATAGCTATCTTTTCCCTTCCCTTTCCCTCTCCCTCGCACAGTCATCAAATAGGGTTAATATGTATTGCTGGATCCCAGTTCTCCAGTAACCAAATGGTTATTGCCATGAGTTGGACTGATGGTTATACTGTAGTCAACAGCCACAGGTGAATGGCACCTTGACACAGAACAGTATTATAGCTATTTTCAGGCACCCATCTGGTCTACAAGAGTCACATTAGAAAAAACTCTGTTGTCCAGTCACAGCAGGGCAAAAAAAAAAGATATAAAATGAAATATCTTTATTGGATTCCTACCATGTATCAGGTTATAGAAGACTAGGAGCGCCTCATTAAAGAAAATGAGGAATGTAAACTCCTCTCTTTGTATCACCATTGTCCCTGGCACATATCAGACATAATAAATGCTTGTTGATTTATAGATATTAGACATTAAGGAGCTATTGAAAGCTTGGATATGGGTGGAAGGAATGTTCTCTGCTCTCTGTATGAAGAGTGTATGAGGGGTGGGAGCAGAAGGAAGGTGTATTAGGAGCCTCCTACAATAGTCTGAGCAATGGGCATCTACATTAGGGTGGAGTCAGTGGGAATGGAGAGGAAGGGAAGGACCCAAGAGGTACTAACTCAAAGTGAAGAAGAGAGAAGACTCAGTCAGTCAATAAATATTTATGAAGAGCCTACCCTATGCCAGGCACTGTGTTAAGCATTGAATCAAAAGGTAGTTCCTGACCTCAAGGAGTTTATACTTATATTGGGGCTTATATTGGAGGACACATATGTACAAAGAAGATATATACAGAATAAATAGGGAATACTTAACTGACCAAAGGCACTAGAATTGAGAGACTGTGAAAGGCTTCCCTTAGAAGATGGGATTTAGTAGGATTTTAAGCCAGCGAAGCCAATAGGCAGAAATGAGGAGGGAGAGCATTCCAGGTACAGGAGCGGCCAGAGTGAATGCCCAGAGAGAGAGAGATGGAGGGTGTTGGTCAGGAGGCCAGTGTCACTGGATTGGGGAATAAGGTGTAAAAAGGTTGGGAACAGGTAGGTGGAGGCAGGGGATGAAGGGTTTTGAATGCCAAAAAGAGCATTTGGCATTTTTCTCCTAGAGGTAACAGAGCCAGTGGAGTTTATTAAGGAGTAACATGACCAGATCTATGCTTTAGGAAAAATCGCTTTAATCACTAGATAGAGAATGGATGGAATGGGGAGAGATTCAAGGCAGGCAGACCCACCAACAGCTAGTGCAGGAATCCCGGGGTGAGGTGATGGTGGCCTGGACCACGGTGGAGTCAGTGTCGGAGGAGAGAATGGGCTGTAGATAAGAATTGTGATGAAGACAGAAATGACAGGATTACATGGACCAGTTAAGTCTTGGATATTTTCATAAATCATCCTCACTGTGGCTTTTGCCCCTTCTAGAACACCAGATCATAGCTCATGCCTAGGTCTCTACTCAAAAGATGATAGGGGTGAGAGACAGACAGAGACAGACAGAGGAGAGAGAGACAGAGAGACAGAGAGGAGAGAGGCAGACAGGCAGACAGAGAGACAGAGACGAGACAGAAGGGAGGAGAGAGAGAAAGAAAGAAAGAGAGAGAGAGAGAGAGAGATGGGAAAGAGAGAGAAGAGAGAAATGGGAGAGAGAGAAGAGAGACAGAGAGACAGAGAGAGAGATAGAGAGAGGAGAGGAGAGAGACAGAGACAGACAGAGGAGACAGACAGAGACGAGACAGAAGGGGGGAGAGAGAGAGAGAGAGAGAGAGAGAGAGAGAGAGAGAGAGAGAAAAGGGAGGAGGGAAGGAGGGAGGGAGGAAGGAGAGAGGATTGGAGACAGATATTTGAGAATCATTTGCATTGAGTTAGTGGAATCGAGGTAAGTGAATCAAGTTGCTAGGAAGAGAATTCAGAGAGATGAAGGACAAGGACACACCCTTGAGGGACACTCTTTATAAGGGTCAGAAAGGGGAAAAGGAAACAAAAAAATATTCAGGAGGAAGACAAGCAGCTTCCTTCTGGCTGACCCCAATCTTTTCTTCCAAAGGCTCTTTCTTTCCATGCAAACGTAGCAGGGGACATACAGCAAATTCCTGGTTCCTGCTGCCTGCAGGTCCAATGGCAAATGTTCTCCCTATCCTGGCATATTGTATCACAAACACAATATTCACATTATGGACCATGACTATGAATATGCTGGCATAGTTCTGAATCACAAAATATAACAGACTCTCCATACAGAAGACAGAAGCAAAAATATTTATTCCAACACAAGAAAGCCATATCCCAACACCAGAAAACTGAATTCATCATAGCAACAAAGAAATGTATACACAAAAATACTGCAGAGAGCAATGCCATCCCAAAGCCTTCCCAGAAACCCTCACAAGCCTAGCTGTCTCCTTACCTGCCTCCTCTCTCTTCCCTCTGTTCTGACTGCTGGGACTCCCCACTTCCTTTCACCTCGGCTCCACCCTTCCTCCTCTACCCTTTTAGCAAACTCCTCTATATTCGGCCTATTAAGAGGCAGAGAAGATCTTCAAATTCCCATTCCCATGACACAGACCCACGACTGAACACAGTGCTCTGGCTGTCGGATAAGGGCATAATATAAGTAGATTATACCGTGTGTCTCCTTTGTATTCCTGGAAGTTTGCTCTTTCTTTTCTGTTTCTTGTCTGTCTCTCCTCTATCTCCTTCCCACTTCCCTCCCTTCTCTGCCTCAAAGTTGAACAACAGAAAGGAGAAAAAAAATAAATGCACAATAAATATGCATAGCCCAGCAAAACACATTTCCATGTTACACCCAAAAGTCTATGTCTCATACAGCCCCATAACCTCTTTGGCAGGAGGTGAGCGTGTCTCATGGGGCCTCTGGACTTGCCATTTGTCATTGCACTAACGGAGCTCCAAAGACTTTCAAAGTCGTTTCCATCACATCCATCATGGGGGGGGGGGAGGCAGGTCCTGGATAGAAGGAGGGGAAGGAAATAAGAGTTTCACCCGGCCCAACCCCATCATTCTACAGTGGGGGAAACTGCTCACCACACCCCTTTCCTACGACTATGGAAAATCCTGTTATAACCATCTGTGCACGTATGGTTCCTTTTCCTTTCTTTGACCTCTTTGGAGGGTTATAGCCGAAAGGATATGCACCGTTTAGTAAGTTTTTGAATATAGCTCTAAACTGCTTTCCAGAAAGGCAGGACTAATTCACAGCTCCATCAGGTGATGCCCTGGATAGAGCTCCTGGAGTCACTAAGACCGAGCTTCCCGAGTTCTAATGTGGCCTCAGACCCTTAAAAGCTGTGTGACCTTGGGCAAGTCACTTCATCCTGTTTGCCTCAGTTTCCTCATCTGTAAAATGAGCCGGAGAAAGAAATGGCAAACTGCTCTAGTATCTTTGCCAAGAAAGCCCCAGAGGGTCATGACTGAATTTTCCTCATCCCTTCCAACACCTGTCTGATGGGTGGGAGGTGGAACCCCAGGGGTCCCCAAGAGAGCATTTCTCTGATTATTGGCGGGTTGGAGCGTTTTTTCACGGGACCGATGACAGTTTGGATTTCTTCCTCTGAACACTGTCCATCAGTCGGCTGGCCACGGCTCTTGTACATTGGAGTCCGCTCCTTCCACGTGTTAGATTGCGCAACGTTTATCGGAGAAACAGCGAAGACTTTTTCCGGGGTCACCCGGTGGCGCTTTGGTTTTCACGTAACCGCGGGTCTCCTTGACCCCCCCCGGCCGGCTTTCCGACCCGCCCTGACCCATTCCTCCTCCAGGCAACCAAGAACCCGGTCAGCCCGAGAGCTCCGCTCGGCCAAGTGTCCCCAGGAGGCGCCCACGAGAGGGCGCTGTGCCACCACATTCCACAACGCTTCTGCAGGGGGCGGATGCGCTCCCCGGGGAAGGTGACCCCACGCTCCACCGCGCGTCTGCCGGAGCGAGCTGGTGACATCACATCCCCGGCCCGTCGGTTCTGTGGCCCCTTAGGGGCCGCGGGGGCGCCTTTGACATGGCCCCGGCTACCAATGAAGCGTCCCTGGGACCCTGGAAGGCGGAGGAGGGCGTCCAGGGAGGAGGCGGGGTCTCTCCCCCAAGCATCCTCTGGCTGCCCACCTCGGGCAGACAGATAACAGCGGGGGATGGGGGTGGGGGGGCGGTCATCTAGCCAATCAGGCAGCATCATTGATTAGGCCCTTTCTAGGGGCCAGGCCTAGTGATAAGGCATGCGCTTGTTTTACAGATGAAGAAACAGAGGCCAGGCGAGTTCTCGCTGAGAACAAAATAAATTGAACAAAATAAATTATCCTAAAAGGCAGCTTCCAGGCAAACACACAAACAGGTAGTGCATAATAAATGTTTGTTTTCCCTGGCTCGCCGCAGTGCTGAATAAATGTATTATCTGGCTGGGAAGCAGGGTGCGGAATACAGAAGGGAATGGAGGCACGTCCCGCACCGGCTCTAGAAGGCCACTGGTCGAGGCCCAATAAAACTACAAGTCCCTGGCGCGTGCACGCTGTGCCCCGAATTCCGAGGCATGCTGGGACTTGTAGTCCTCGTCCGGCTCTAGGCCGGCGCCAGCTCGGGGGAGACCGAAGAGAGCTCCTCCAGGAGTGACAGAGGGGCGGGGCCTATAGCCGGTCGGCCACTGAGCGAAGGAGGAGGGCGGAGCGCACCGCTGACGGACGGGCCGGCAGGCCTCTCGCTGGGCGGGGGCGGGGGCGGGGCCGGGCGGGCCGCAAAGCCATGGGAGGCGGAGGCTGCTGGTGGTGGGGTCGGGCGGCTCGCCTGGCCCGGCGCCCCTGCTTCCGGGGGGCGCTGCTGCTGGCGGCCCCGAGGCGCGGCCGGGCCGGCCGGGGCAACTTTGGCCCCGGGCCCGGGGCCCGCTCTGTGGCCGCGCCGCCCCCCGTGTCCGAGCTGGACCGCGCGGACGCCTGGCTCCTGCGGAAGGCGCATGAGACGGGTCAGTGCGTACTGCTCGGGGCGGGGGGGAAGGGGGAGGAGGCGGGGGTCCGGACAAGTGGGGTCCTGCGTGGCCAAAGCGGCGAGGCCAGCCAGAGGAGCGGGTCCAGGGCAGGATTGGGGGAGGGGGCCCGGCTCCTGGATAGAAGGGGGGAAGAAAATCAGAGATTTCACCCGGCCCAACTCCCTCATTCTACAGAGGGGCAAACTGAGCTCCAGAGGAATGAAAGGGATTTGCCTTGGCAGTAGGATGGAAGAGCCTTTACAGCTCTTTACAATTCGCCGAGGTGCACCCCTTCGTTCATCAGATGAGGAAGCACGCCTGCAGGGGGTGCACACAGTAGGGGCAGAACCCTGGACTCGAACCCTGAGTCTGAGCCCTGGCTTTTCACAAAACTTCACCCTCGGCTGGTCGTTTAGTGGAATTCAATAGACAGTAAGCGCTAAGCACCCCCATAGGTGTTTGGGTTGCACAGATAACACATATAACCAGCTGGGATGTGGGGGCACCCAGCTCAGAACCAGAGAAAGTATATAGCAGCACATTTCCTGGCACCTATGGGGGAGCCTGCCAGGACTGGGCAGTGGGACCACAGGGAGATGGATAAGGCCTCAGGGCTGGCCCTCAGAAGCCCTCACCGAAAGGGGTGGAAGGGATCTCAGGGGCCACCTCCAGGACTGTTTGCTTTACCCCCTGGGGTTTAGAGCTGGGCCTTGTTGCATGATTGTATGGTGGGAAAAGGGAAAGGAGGCACCAGCTGCTGAGAGTCATGAAAAACCCAATGTAATTTTTTTTTTTTAAAGAGCCTCTGCCCTTCCACTAAAACATGACATGATTTTCCAAGGATTTTCTCAACTAAGAGCTAGTGGGTCATAAATTGAAGTTAAAACCACACATCCCTCCTACATCTCCCCCCTCCCCCAAACCTTGGGCCTCAATAAAGGGTCAGGCCTGGACTTGGAGCAGCAGACAAGAGCCTGGCCTGGGAGTTCCATGGGGCCTCTAGCCCTGTTGGCACACTGTGGCACTGTGACAAAGCCCCTTCCCCTCTCTGGTCCTCACTTTCCCCATTTGTCCAATCTGGTGGTTGAACTATGCAGGGGGTCCCAAAACTTTTAATGCAGTTTTAAGCTAAGATCAAGGTTAAAAATGCACTTTGAGTACAGCCTATACAGAGTCCTTTCATCAAAGAAAAGCTCGGTTCTGTTTTAAGGTCCCTCTGAAAATAGAGAGCAAAGACCGAAGGCCTTGAAGGCCAGACTGAGTGTAGGCTGAGACAGGTTTGTAGGCTACAGCATTGAAAGGCATCTTAAGGACTAATAGAAGAGAACTGGTAGGAAGAGAACATGGTCTCCTCTCCCAGGGGACTATGAAAATAAATACCATTATATAGGGCCTTCAAGTTTGTGAAGGACTTGGCCTGTCTCCTCTGATTCTTACAGCTCTTACTGATCATTCCCATTGCACAGATGAGGGAACTGAGGGTGGGAGAGGTTAAATTACCTTTGCCCAGGGCTATAGAGTCTGTAAGTGTCTGAGGGAGAATCTGAACCTAGGACTTTCCACCTCCAGCTCCAGCACTCTAGGCCAAGTCTGGGTGGCCACCTGGCTCTGAAGGTTACATGCACAGCACTTTGCTGATTTAACTAGACCATCTGCTCCAGTCTGCTTCTTTCACAGAGGAAGCTGAAGCACTGGGAGAGTCACAGGGTCACTCATCCAGAGCCTAAAAGGATCTCTGAGGTCATCTATGCCAACCTCGACATTTTACAGAGGGGTAAACTGAGGCCCCATGGCATAGCAGTGACTGACCCAAAGTTACTGAGAATAACCAGCATAGAGGATTTGAACCCAGGGCCTGTGCCTCCTCCAGTCAGTGTTCTTTCTTGTCTAAACTCATGGCAGACGGTGTGAGTGTCAAGCCTCTGACCCCAGTTTTAGGGACTCTGCTAGGCCAGGCCTAGCCAGACCAGGCCCCCCCAGGGACTTTATTAAGGTGTGGTTCCCTCTCTCCTGTACAGCCTTCCTCTCTTGGTTCCGAAATGGCCTCTTGGCTTCGGGCATAGGAGTCATCTCCTTCATGCAGAGTGATATGGGCCGGGAGGCCGCCTACGGTGAGTGCTGGGACCCTCCCCCTGTAGCTGGGTCTGCCGAGACCCCAAAGGGTGGGTAGGGGAGAGAACAGAACCTTTGGGGAGTGGGGTCCTAGCCACTTTTGCTTTTCCCCGAAAGGGGGGTGGGTGGAAACAGAACCCAGGGATCTATGAACAGATTCTGTGCCCGACTCTGTGGCCTCGGGACCCTGCCCCCATCTCTCCCCGGGAGGTGGGGACACCTCTGGTCTTCCGTTTCGATTCCGCATCTCCCTCCTCCCCCACTTGCTTCCTGGATTCTGTCCCCTCCCGCCCTCCACCCCTATTTCCCCCTCCTAGCATCTGACCCAGGCCAACCCCCAGCATTCAGTTCGGGCCCCACTTTGGCATCCTTTCCCGGCTTTGGTCCCTTTTCTGGATTGTGGCCCCCCATCGGGGTCGGTTCCGTGTCCTCTTCCCTCCGCCCTTTCCTCCTGGGTGGCCTTCCTCCTGAGTGTTTAGTCCCCGCCCCAGCTCGGGTTCTTCGCGGGATTCCGTTCTCGCCCCATCCCCCGCCCCTACCCCCTAGTTTGG
>CM053596.1:15705325-15729726 GCA_028646575.1 Pseudocheirus occidentalis | reverse complement strand
AAAATTCTAATTAAAGGGGTCACCTCTTGCCTCACTTCTTAAAAGGGGTATTTGGCAAACGTTATCCAACTTAGCTGGGTCAAAGATTTGTCCTGTCCCAAAGTCACAGGCTTTAAGAGGCAGCTGGGAATTTGAACCCAAGTCTTCCCACCCATTTTCCTTTCCCGGAGTTCCCAAAAGGTTCCCCTGGAAACCTTGGTTCTTTCTAATCACTCCCAGCTCAGCCAGATGGGGACAACAAAATGGGTCAGGAAGCTACCATTGAGGAATGCTGTTTAATTCTCCCCCAAGCCCAGCCTCTCCAGCTGTGATGTGGGGCCAGTGGCTGCTCTTTAGGAGTCTCCTTCTGTACCTGACTCCTGGGGAGGGGAGCCCATGCTGGAGCTTGGAGCAGCTCCACCCTACTTGTCCACAGTACCAGCCAAGCCCCCCACCCTCCCTCAGTCCCCTTTCCTGTCTGGTCCCAGGAAGGGTACACTGGGGTAGAGGGCATCAGGAAAGGATGGCCCGGGGCCAGCGAGCCTCTGGAGGTGCTGATAGACGAGCCCTGGGGTGGGGAGCGCCAGACCTAGCTCGGCTGGCCCGTAGCGGATGGTGCTGGTATAGAGGCCCCTGGCAGGGGCTAGGTAACCAGCGTGGACCAGAGTGGGTGGGGATGGTGAATCAGGGGGAGAAGGGGGCCTGTGGAAGGGTTCCCCGGCTGCATAGGAGGCTGCATAGCTCCACGGCCTCATGGTTTCCCGCTTCAAGCTCCCTGCTCGGATGACAGAGGTGAATTCACGCCGGGGAACTGGGTGTCTGGACTCCCCGTCGTCACTATCCTCACCACCTTCCCCACCAGGGGTCTCTCCTTGGCCACTGCTTCCTCTGGCGGGTTCCAGTTTGATGCGTTTGCCCCGGGACTGACGGGCCCCAGGCTCAGGCTGGGAGGCTCCCTGCTCCCCCTCCACCCGGGTTTTGGACTCTGAAAGAGAAAGTGTCACATGCTGCATGACTGAAAAGGGGCACACGAGCACTCTGCACCTCATTTCATCATCTGGAAAATGAAAGGGTTGGGTAATATGATCTCCAAGGCCCGCCTCGTCCATATTTTATGTTCCAGCATTCTTCCAGCTCTGACAGTCTGTTTTAAATGCCTCCCAGCCCTCACATTCCCTATTCTCAGGCCCCTTCCAGCTCTGACATTCCCTGTTCTCAGACCCCTCCCAGCCCTGACATTCTCTGTTCTCAGACCCCTCCCAGCTCTGACATTCCCTGTTCTAAGGCCCTCCCAACTCTGACATTCCCTGTTCTCAGACCCCTCCCAGCTCTGACATTCCCTGTTCTAAGGCCCTCCCAGCTCTGATATTCCCTGTTCTCAGGCCCCTCCCAGCTCTGACATTCCATGTTCTGAGGCCCCTCCCAGCTCTGACATTCCATATTTTATGTCCTAAGGTCCTTTTGAGCAAACACTTTCCCCTGTTTTAAGGTCACTTCCACTTTGATATTCAGTGATTTTCTGATTCTGAGACTGTCTAACCATTGAAGGTTCTGGGGATCTCAGATCTTAACTCTGGGGATGTCTGATGTCAGAATGGGTGGGATATGGGAATCACACTCTGGAGAGAGGGGTAGAATTTAGGGTCCTGTCCTGCCCTCCCCTGCCTGCCCCCCAGACCTATTCCTGGTAGCACGGGATCTTTATAGCTATGGCCCAGGTACCTTTGATGTCAGGTTCTGGATCTGACAGGTCCTCTTGGGGGACAGTGCTGGGAAGCTGGAAGGCATCCAAGGCCATGTGGCAGTTTTCCACTTGACTGTGGTAAGAGGCAAATGGTTACAGTCCAGGTATACCTGGTACTCATCCCTCCCCCCTCACCTCCTAAGGTCTTAGGTGCCAGGTCCCAGGTTCCTAGAAGGGGTTTGGGGACAGGAGAACCAAGTCCTCAGATGACAGGACCTAACTTGGGAATCTTTAAGGGCCCTGGGACCTTCTCTAGCTCCCCACAGTGGGCCCTGCTCTCTAGCTCTGGGTTTGCTGCCCCACTGGAGAGAACCAGATGGTCCAGTTTGTTTTAAATAGATGGAAAGTTTCCTTCTTCCCCAGTGACTGAGTCTGCCCCTACCCTACCACCCAGACAGTGACTCAGGCCTTCCTCACCTGAGTATGTAGCTGACCCAGACTACGTGGCGCTCGCCTGGGCTCTTGCCACTGATGGCCACTGTGGCCACGGACTGGAGCCAGATGAAGCCTCCAGCCCTCTGCAGCCATCGATAATAGCCTGTCACCACCTGCCCTTTGTCCAGCACTGGCCCCAAGAGGGGAAGGCCAAGGCAGAGATGAGTGTCGACCAAAGTGGAGATTGGGAGACGGAGTTGAGAGCAGGGAAACATGGGAGAGATGTGGACCAGGATGGAAGAAGGGGAGAGACGGGCAGAGAAATGGGGAACATTCAAAAGCAGAGATTAGGGAGACATGGATGGGGAGAGACAGGGACAGTCAGAAATGGGAAGAGAAAGATGTGGAGAGAGACAAAGAGATAATGTAAGACCAAGAAACGAGAAGTGTTAAGGGAGGCACAAACAGATAAATGAAGATGGAAAAGAGACCAAGTAAGATTCAGAGGTAGAGACACCTCTGGAGAAAGGAATCTTACAGATTCTCAGGGGGAAAGCAAGGAGAGTTCTGGCTTAGCTTTTGTCCTGACTACTTAAGGATTCCCCTGAGGACCGAAAGAGGATGAACAGGACTGAAGTGGCAGTGGGCTACCGGGGCAAGTCCTAAGGAAGGCATTCCCTGTGGGCATTGATAACTGGATGGGAGGAGGAACACAGTGGGTTCCTGGAGCTAGGGGCAATGCAAGGGTAGAGGGGATTCACGCACAGTCCAGGTGGCTCTGGCGGATTCCAGCCACGTCCTCCCCATGGATATACTGGTAGCAACTTCGTCCAATCAGTTCTGAGGGGCCTACATCCATGTAGTCAGTAATCCTGCCGGGGATCATGATGGAGGGAATTAGGCTGAAACGTCCCCATCTTTCTCCAACCCCTGTCTTTCCTCCTCTCTCTTCTCCTTCACCTCCTCTACCATCTCCCATTTCTCTCTATTTTCCCCATCCTTCAACCTTTCTCTCCATCCTTTCCTCTCTCCATCCTTTCCTCTCTCCATCCATCTCGTTCCCTTCATCCATCTCCAATTCCCTATCACCTTGTCCTCTTCTTTTCATCCTTCTTTCTCCATTTGCAGAATCATAATCTGAATATTGAAAGGGACATTAGCAACCACTGACTCCGACCCACACCTGAAAAAAGTTCCTACTCAAATATCTGAAAAAATGGCTATTCAGTCTGCATAGAGACTTCCAGTGAGGACCTCCCAAGGCTTCTTGTTCTTCTTTGGACAGCTCTAATTGTCAAGACTAAATTTGCTTCTTTGCACCTTGAACCTGTTGCTCCTGGGTCAGCCTCTCTGGGGTCAAATAGAACAATTCTAGTCCTTCTTCCACCATAGCCCTTCAAATACTCCAACATAGCTATTATATGTCCCTTTGAGCCTTCTCTTCTTCATGCTATATATTTCCAGTTCTTTCAATCAGTCCTCCTATGGCATTGACTCAAGACCCTTCACCCTCCTGGTTGTTCTCTGCTGGACATTAGCTTATTAATGTCCTTTTTTAATCTGTTGCAATAAGAACTGAACAGAACTCTCCACTGTGACCTCTCCATTTTTCATCTCTTTCTCCTTCCCCATCTCTTTATCTTCATTTTATCCACCTCTACCGCCCCTCATCTTTTGTTCCCAGTATCTCCATTCTCCATCCCCATCCCTCCACAGTCATCTCTGCCCCCAAATAGCCATAGACCATCTGTTCCACTCATCTCTCTTCTTTCCCCACTAAGGCTCCTTCACCTCCTCATCTCCAACTCCCTGTCCCTCAGATTCGTCCTCAACTCTCCCTCAGTTTCTTAATTTCCAACTTCCCATCTCTTGCCACCTGTGTACCCTTTAGCTCCCTGGCTCCTCTTCTTTGACTTCTGTGTCACATCTATCCCTCCTCCATTTCCAAAGCCGTCTCTCCATCCTTCATTTCTTTTCCCTCTCTCTTCATCCCCACTCCAAGTTTCTTCTGTCCATTATCTACCAACACCCACCTCTCTTCCGTTTCTCATTCCCCCATTCCCTAAGGCAGAAGCCTTTGTCTTCCATCCTTCCTTCCCCATTCCTCCTTTACCCATTTCTGGATTTTCATCTTTTCCTTAGTGTCTCCATCCCTAGCCCCATTCTTACCCCTTGACTTCCCGTCCTGTCCCTCCATGCCATCCTCCTGTGCTTACAGCGCCTCCCATCTCACCGCTCCTGCTCGCCACCTCCATTGATCCATTTTTAGATTTCCTCCTCCATTTCCCCTCATTCTGCTCCCGTATCTCCATCTCTTCATCTCCCATACTCCTGTTCCTAACTTACTCTGCCCCACCTTCCTATCTTTCTTTCCCTCATTTCTCTGTCCCTCTCTCCTAACTCCACTTCTCAGTCGTCTTCTCACCTGCTCTCACAGGAGATGATGGTCAAGGCCAGACTGAGGCGGAAGACAAGTGTGTGACCATGCAAGGGGAGTTCGCTGAGTGGAGCTGGGGGCAAGGTGTGGCCGAGGGCAACAAGACCCAATGGTTGGCCCCGTCGGGCTGTCAACAGCTGAGTCCTAAGCCGACCAGTCACGTGAATGACCTGTGAGAGGTAGTTGGGACACATACTTGAGTAGTGGAGGGGAGCAGCCAGGGTGGGCTGGGACAAGTGACCCGAAGGGGGCCTTATACTACTAAATAGTCCCCCCCATTTTACAAATGAGAAAACAGAGCCAGAGAAACAACGTGACTTTCCCATCTCTGACTTGTAAGGGACCGAGCCTGGAAGTTAAATCAGGCCTGTTGACTCCAAAACCGTGAATGTATGGCTGGTTAAGGACCACAGCAGGTTGGGCAGAAGAGCATAGCTGGGAGCATTGGTCATCACTGGGGAGAGGGATTACATATGGACACAGGATAGAGCAGCTAGGTGGCAGAGTGGGTAGGGTAGCAGGTCTGAAATCAGGAAGATCTGAATTTAAATCTCGCCTCAGACACTTTAACTAGGGCGATCCTGGGCCTGTCAAACCTCTGTTTGCCTCAGTTTCCTCACCTATAAAATCATCTAGAAAAATAATAGCACAGGCAGCTAGATGGCGCCCTGAAGACAGGAGGACCTGAGTTCAAATGTGACCTCAGACACTAGCTGTGTGACCCCAGGCAAGTCACTTAACCCTGATTGCCTCAAAAAATAATGGTAGCACCTACCTCCCAAGGTGGTTGTGAGGAATGAATGAGATGATAATTGTAAGGCATTTAGCACAGTGCCTGGCCCATAGTAAGTGCTATGTCAATGTTATAATATGTGTATATTATTATATTATATATAATACATTATATATTACATATCTATCACACCATATATCATATATCCTATTGTATATTTATAGACGGACAGAGAGACAGTTTAGTATAATTATAATTATTCCTGTTAAAGTTCTATGATAATACTATTATGATAGTTATCATTATATAGATGGACAGAGGGACAGTCATTTAGTATAATTATAATGATTCCTGTTATAATTCTATGACAATACTGTTATTATGGTTATTATTATATAGATGAACAGAGGGACAGACATCTGGGTTATAAGAAATCTAGCTTGGCCACAGACAAGGAAAGCATTGAATGTTTCTGTCACAATAAAGGCAGGGAATCAGGGGATAAAGGATCTGAGGAAGCACTGTGAAAGTAGGGAAGCAAGGGAGGCAGAATCAGCTCAAGAGGGCTCTTCGCTCACCTTGTATCCCGAAGCCTTGACATGCAACCCCCTCTTGGTGAGTGTGGATTTCATTCGGATGAAGAAGGAGCGTTCAAGGGAGCCAGGCTGATTTCGAGGAGCAATCACAGGGGGGGCCAGTTCTAAAGAAAGGGGTGTGGGGAGGGGGGTCAGGGTGCCTCTGGACAGTGACCCTCCCTCCACAATCCTTCTCAGACTAAACACAGGCCTTTCCCACCCCCTGCTGTAGACACCTGAGATTCCCACTGGGACTCAGCTCTCCAAGCTCATAACCTCTTACGAAGTCCCTTATGTACAAGGTCACACCCACTCACACGCACAATCCCCCAAAGACTGGGAGAGACATACGGTCAAATGCAATCTCACTCAAACACAAATCTAGTGAGACATAAATTATGTAGTGACTACTTCATGACTCATAACTACAGCCACATACCGTCATCATAGCCCATGATGCAGTGGGAAATGTGTGGGGTTTGGAGTTAGCGGACCTGAGTTCAAAGCCTGTTCTGACTCTTAATACCTATGTGACCGTGGACAAGTCACTTGAGCCCTCTTGGACTCAGTGTCCTCATCTGTAAAATGGGGGTGACAGTAACACCTGTGGTCCCAGGGCTGCTGTTAACCACAAGGAGCTAAAGGAGATGGGAGTTCTTAGTGAGCAGACTTTAGAAGAGAAAATCCAATTGAGACCCAAGCTAACTTGAGACAGGATGCTTCACAAGAGGGAAGGACGATGGTTTGGAAGGGAAAGAGTGCTGGGTGTGAAGCCAGAGGAGCTGAGCTCCCATCCTGGCTCTGCTGGGTGACCTTGAGCCAGTCTCTTTTTCTCTAAGGTCTGGGCCTCAGTTTCCTTCTCTGTAGAACGAGGGGATTGGACTCCATGATCTCTATGACTCCTTCCAGTGACTCGCTTCCCACCTTACCCAGGCCATCTTGAACTAGCTAGCTGCTTCCCCATGGGGCTGCTAGATCACAAAGTCAAATGCAGCCAAACACTGAAGCCAGGACCCCCATCCTCCCCTGGGAAGAACTCTTGGGGGAGTTTACCTGTCTCTGGGGCTTCAGAGATTGAGGAAGCTGAGGATGAAGAAGACAAAGAAGAGGAGGAGGAGGAGGAGGGGCCAGACGGTGGCGCCCCAGGCCCAGGGGGCGGAGCCCTCAGCCCGAGCTGCTCCAGCACCTCCGAGTGGTCCCCTGGATGCACGTAGTCAAACACGCTGCTGCCGGTCAGCTCCACCTGCGGGCCATGGGGGCAGGGGGAGGGCAGAGGAGAGGAGTGGCCAGGCATTTGTTTGCCGACCCCCAAGACATGCCTAGGTAAAGGGAAGTCCTTTCTGTGGTTTGGCAAGGAGGGGAAGGGGTGGGATTGTCCATTCACCTTCTGTGGGGACAACTCAGAACAAACCTTCATGCCCCTGCCTTCTCTGTGTTCCTCCCCCTCTCAATAGGTGCCCTTTATTCCCCTTTACTTTTTTATGAAGGAGGAAGTGGGCACAGAAGGAGTCCCTTCTGTTATGAATTGATTCTTCCTCTCCTTTCTTCAAAATGGACTTTGAAGTTCTCCATGACCCCTGAATAAATGTGTGTGTGTGGCAATGGGGGGTTGGGGAGAAGGAGGTTATCAGGGACAGGGTCTGGAAAGCAATGGGAGGAGGGAGTATCTGCAGGCCTGGACATCTGGGTTTTCACTGAAGAGAGAGAATACAGGACAGGGGCCTGGCAGGAGGCATAGGACAATAAGGCTTAGATGCCTGGAGGGAAGGAGGCTAGAGGAAGAGTCTGAGAGCTGTTAACATCTAAGTTTTAAATGAAGGGGGAAAGGACTGAGGTCCCTCCAAAGCCTGGGTCCAGATGGAAGAGGAAGGGGAGGCCAGGAGAAAGGGATTGGCCTTAGAATCATGAGTTCCCACTGGCAAAAGGCAGGGGAAATTCCAAAGTAAGGTGTAGAGCCTGAATGCCCAGGGCCTCTACCTCCCATTCTTACCTGAGAGAGGCCCAGATAGATGGAAACTGTCTCTGAGATGTAGAGAAACTTGCCCTCCTGGTTCAAGGCGAACACGAACCCGTCCAGCGACTGGGGTGTTGGGGAGAGACCTGGAGAGGTGAGCTAGGGACCCAGGGGGCTGGGGCACACCAGCTCCTCCGCTCCTCCAAGGAGTCTTGGAGGTAGGAGAAGCACCCCAGGGATGCCTTTGTCAACACCAGGTGGTGGCAGAGAGCTAGTCTGGCCCTGAGGGCTCTGCTGGTAGGGGGAGTGGAAGGGGTGAAGGAGGAACAGGAAACTCAGGTGTCTGACTTCTCTCATCCTGGATTTTGGGGAGTGGGGAGAGGGAAAGCTCAAGGGTTCCTGGCAGGGAAGGAAGGGGGCTTCTGGGACCTCACCTGAAGAATGTGGCCTCCCAAATGCTGTTCAAAGAGGTCAGCGAATAGGGCAGAGGTCTCTCTCCGTCCAGGGGCACCAGAGACTGAGGAAAAAGGGTAGGGTTGAGGCCTGCAGTTTACATATATATATATATCCATTTGTACATCTGTCTGCCTTTCCCCCCTCTGTGCCCTTGGACAAATCACATGACTCTTCTCGGTCTAAATTTCTTCAGCTAAAGAGATGATTGGTCCAGATGAAGCCTAAGGCCCTATTTAGTTTAAAATCCCATGATTCTAGGCCACCAGTTCAAATGCCCTCATTCTCTGCTATTATCTGTGACCATAGTCAAATCCCTGCACTCCTCTGACTGAGCCTTAGATTCCTCATATTTGAAACAAAGTCTTGGACTAGACGATCTGTGAGGTTTTTTCCTATCTCTAAATCCTATTTTATTGTGCTCTCTGAAGACAATGCCCCACTGTCTTTTGCCTCCAGTCAGAGGAAGTGAGAATAGAGTAGTTAGAACCTCATTCTGGAGCCAATGCCCTTCTCTGGGGCTCTGCTGTGGTTTGGGCTAGGCTAGGACACATGTGCACACACCATACATATCATAGTTACAGACATGGGAAGCAGAGGAAAGACTTCTCAACTTGGAGTCACGAGACCAGAGTAGGAAGCTTGACTCATCCTTTTACCTTCAACATTAAGCAAACCTCTCTGGGTCTCCTATTCCCTGCCTATAAATTATCTCTTATTCTTTGATCTTACCCTTCATACAGAGTCAGGCAAGGCATCAAAATACCTAGACACAGACTCACAGAGATTAGGTAATTCATTACACAGATTCCCTCAACCGACTCTCCCAAAGAACAGGATTAGTTAATTTCACTTTCAGAGAAGTGGTCCGTTAATTCTACAGACGTACAAGCAGTCACACACATGCGGTTGCTTCAGTCTATTTCTTTGGGCGGCGGCTTTCAGGACCAAGGTCAGGGACCAGAGCCGAGAACCCAGTCCCAGCTGACTCATAAACACTCTCCCAGAGAAAACCTCCCACGAACCCACTACTCCCTGGCTCCCCTAGCAGGAGAAGGGTCCAAGGAGGGCAGGAGTGAGAAGACCCTAGGAGAGGCAGACAAGCCTTAGGGATCTCCCAGGGGCAGAAGCCTCTTTCCCCAAACCTGGGAGAGGATGGAGGACAGGAGCAGCATCCTCCTCACCAGCCTGGGAGAGGGATGACATGAGCTCTAAATTTTTGCTGGCTGTAATCTTTCATCACACATCATGTCTTTTCTAACACTGAACATAGGATCAAAGCAGCCAGTCCCCCTGCTCCCAAAATCTAATATCTGGAAAGGGCCCAACAACTTTTTCCTAGTCCTTCCTAGTCCCCCTCCAACCTAGATCTGAACCCTTCCACTCGAGATCTTCCTCACTCCAATGGGATCTGGGTGTGTTCTGCCCCCACACCTCCAATCCTCCTTTTCCCAAGGCACTAACATTCCCCCACTGGTGGCCAGCTCCCTCCCCGGGCTCCCAGCCTCGGTGCAGCCGGCAGCAAACAATGCCTGTGGAGGGGGGTGGGGGGGGACCAAGCTCCCAAGCTCACAAACAGCTCCCCCTGACAGACAGGGGAAACAATGCCTTCCCCGATAATTGTCGCAATTTTCTCTGTCATTTCCCTTAATTCTCTCATTTTTCCTTGCTGCAAATAACCCCTCGGGTCAGACAGAGCCCGCCTATAATTAAAAACGTTTAATGGGGGAATTAGAAAGCTGCTGGCAGGGAGCTGGGTGGAGGAGGGAGAAGGAGGATCAGGTGCCTCCCCTTCCCCCCAAAACAATTCTCCACTCCCAGTCCCAGACCTCTGCTCTTCTCTCAGGCACGGAGCAGGGAAAGAACATCTCCTGGGAGGTGTTCAGGTCTCATTCCTCACTCCCCAATTTATCCTTCTTTTCTATTCCCCCAAATCCCTCTTTCCCCTTCTCCCTCTCTCCCCAAATCAGCCTCCTACCATCCCAGTTCACTCCCACACTCTTTTATCTCCAGCCCACTCCTCACTCCCACCTCATCCCATCCCCCTTAGATCCCTTATTCATTCTCTTCAGCTGCCCTGCTTCTTCCCTCTCTCCCCCACCGGCACCTCTCTCTGCTCCTCCTCTGGCTCCTTCCCTTCTCGTTTTATCTTTATTAGTCCCCTCAGGCCTGTCCCACTATTATTTTTCCCTCCCCACAGTTCTACTGCCCCCACCACTCCTGTTCCTGCACCTGTCCTCACTTCCCAACTCATCCCTTCTTTCCAAAACACCCAGCTTCCCTGCTTCCCACCTGACATTCTGATTTCTCCTAGACTTCCACATCCACCCTGCTCCTCTCTCCTTAGCTATACAATCCCCAGACACACCCATAGCCTTTTGCCTGCTTCTTTCTGTCCATTCCCCATCTCTTTTCTAGAACTGGTCTCTACCCCTTGTCTGACTCTACCCACCTGTCTCAGCTACTGTCCGTTCCCTCCCCTGTCTCCCCATTATCACATCTTACTATCTCACTCTTCACCTTAGGCCTCTTCCTCCCCTCCCTGGCTAACTTCCTTTTTTCTCCCATTCCTCTCACTTCCCTTTCCTCTAGCCGCACTTACTACCTGTGTAACCTGGTTCAGAACATGCTTGTTTCCTGAATCTCACTTTCTTCTGCTGTAAAATGCAGTGCCTGCCTCCCAGGGAGTGTGAGGATGAGTGGCTGTGTGGAACAAGGTTCTCTGTGCCCCTTAAAGCACTGTATGGACACATGTCAGTGACTGTCATATTTCCACATTTAACAATAGCAGCTTGCAGGGGCGGCTAGGTGGTGAAGTCAGTAGAGCGCCAGCCTTGGAGTCAGAAGGACCTGAGTTCAAATCTGGCCTCAGGCACTTAATCCGAAAACTAGCCATGTGACCTTGGGCAAGTCACTTAACCCCAACTGCCCTCCAAAAAAACCACAAACAAACAAACAATAGCAGCTTGCACTCATAGATCAGCTGAAGATGTGCAAAGCATTTGACACACCTTACTTCATTCAATCCTCACAACAACCCTGGCAGGCGGGTGCTATCCCCACTTTGTTGTGGCTGTTGCTCATCTCAGTCCTGTCCAACTCTTCATGACCCCATTGGGGGTTTTCTTGGCAGAGATGCTTGAGTGGTTGACCATTTCCTTCTCCAGCTCATTTAACAGATGAGGAAACTGGGGCCAACATGGTTAAGTGACTTGCCCAGGGTCACACAGCTAGGAAGTGTTTAAGGTTGGATTTGAACTCAGGAAGATGAGTCTTTCTGATTCCAAGACCTGGCACTCTATCGGCTATGCCATCTCCATTTTACAGATGATGAAACCAAGGCTGAGAGGTTAAGTGACTTGCCCAGGGTCACATGGCTAGGAAGAATGTGAGGTCAGTTTTGAACTCAGGTCTTCTTGACTCCAGGCCCAGCTCTCTATCTACTATGCCATAAAGCTGCCTTCAGCCATGACATTTTCACATAACCTTCCCCCTCACAACTCAGTCCCCTTCCCTGAACATTTTTTTTCTTCTTGTTCCTTTTCATTCACTTACTTTGCCCCTCACTTCTACTATCCTCTCCCCAACCTAAGCCAGTTTCTTTCAAACATTTAATCATCTCTCCCACAGATCCTCCCTCCCACCCTCTCCCTCCATCAGCAGCACCACCATCTGTCTCCACCTCCACATCAGCTCACTCTTCTCAACACTCTAACCCCACTTTCCTCAGGTCTCAGATCTTGAAAGGGTCTAGCCAGATTGGGTATAGGTTGAATAACATCCTGGACAGTTAGCTGTATGTGACTGGACTTGGGGCGAGGGTGCAGGTAATGAGAACCCTCTTCAGAGATAATAGGACTATACGATTATAGCTGGAAGACACCTTTGAGATCATCTAGTCATTTTATAGAAGTGAAAATTGGAAAGGTTGATAAGCTAGTCCAAGGTCATATGGGTGGGTAACGACTGTGGTAAAACTGAGGCTCCCGTCCAGCAATTGTGACTCCATAGGCCGGGCTCTCTCCACCTCACCACACTGCCTGTGATCTGATGGAGTCATCCTCCCCATCTGGAACCAAGGCATCCAGGGGGCTCAAGCTTTCCCTGTCCCAGTTCTTGCCCCTCCCATTCTGCGCCAGGGAGGAGGTCTAAATGAAGTCAGGAAGGGGAGGGAGGGTATCTGAACATAATCAAACACTCCCCCTGCCTCTGTGCTTGAGTAGGGTGACTAGGACAAGGCAGAAGTCACCTCAGCGTCTGGAACCCAGCTCCCTCCCAGCAGTACAGGGCACACACTTGGTATTCCTCTCGCTCCCTCTGGCTTGTCTCCACCACAGCCGGCCTGGGGATGGGAGCTGCATCTTTAAGGAGGCTCAGCTTTCCCCACTTCCCCTAAAAGGGGGGGGTACTCAGATACCAGAGTTCTCCTGCTTGTGGGGACAGCTAGCTGGGGGCACTGAGATAGCAACACTGGGATGCTTGGGTCCTGCCAGCTACACGGACATAGGGTTGGAAGGACATTTGTTGCCCCCCCCAACTAAGGAGGGGTGGGAGTGGAGATGGCAGCCAGTTCTGATGATCCCAAAGCATTTTTAGCCACTCCCTGTACCTATCCTCCCCCTCTACCCTCCCCCCCCTTCAGAGACTGCCGGGTTGGAGGAAGGACAGTGACCTGCCCCAGAAGTCAGAGAAACGTGTTTAGATTGTAATGGAAAGGAAGAAGCTTGTCAATTTCTTCTCTTCCCCCATCTCTCAACTGCGGTGACCCTGTTGCAGACACAGGACCCTCCCCACTCTTTGGAGCTAAAAGATATCTTAGACATCCATGCTAACTAGATCGTCTTGTGGGTTAGGGAGACGAGGTTCAGAAGGGGAGAGACTTGGCCAAGGTCACACAAGGAATCAGGTCAAAGCCAGAGCCCAGGTCAGCTGACTCAGACCAGGGTTTAATCCTGTAGAACAATCTACTACCCAGTCTCTCCCCTCCACCTTCCCCTCCATCAGATACTTTAGGTCAGGCAAAGGGACAGGGAGAAGGAAGACTGAGGGACAGAGAAGAGAGAGAGGAAAGAGGTACAGAGAGAAGACTGAGGGATGGTGGGGATACAGAGAGGGGGAACAGAAAGATGGAGAGACTGAGGGACAGAGAAGAGAGAGGAAGAAGGTACAGAGAGAAAAAGAGACTGCTATAAGAAGAAGACAACAGAGAAAATGGGAGGTTGAGAGACAGAGGGGGAGACTGAAGAATGAAATGGAGACAAGGAGGGTATGCAGTTGAGGGACAGAGAGGAATCTGAGATACAAAGAAGGGAAAACAGACAAGATGGAGACGGCTTGGAGGGGGACTAAAGGATGGAGAGGGGAGACAGGGAGAGAAGGAAATCTGAGGAACAAGAGGAGGAACACTGCTGGACAGAGGGAAGACTGGAATGAAGTGGGGGAGGCTGAAGGATAGAAAAGGAGAAAGGGAAAAAAAGAACCAGTGACATGGGAAACTGAGGAATGGGATGAGAGAGAGAGAGCTGCAGGAAAAAAGGGTAGAGGGCAGAGAGAAGCGAGAGTGAGAAACAGAGGGGGAGACTGGGCCAGAGGTGAGGACACTGAGGTACAGGGAGGGGAGAGAAAGGGAGAAAGGCGCAGAACAAGAAGCCTGGTATTCACCCCCTCCCTCTCTCCCCCTTCTCCCCTTTCCTCGGTGCCTGTTGCACCAACGAGGCTAATTGCAGACATATTAACTCGAATTGGCCTCCTGGAGAGCTGGGGCTGGGGTGGGATGAATGCCGGTAGAATGAGACTCCTTTGAAGTCAGTTTTCTCGCTGGATTCCCTGTGGTCCCAGAGGCGAGAGGTCGCTCATTTTACCCTTTACCTTTCTGCCTGAATTATTCGGATCTTGAATTCTCGTGGATTGGGACTTGCAGCTTCTCTCTCTCTCTCTCTCTCTCTCTCTCTCTCTCTCTCTCTCTCTCTCTCTCTCTCTCTCTCAACCTCACCCTTAACTTCCAAGGAGCAACTCCCACCCTTCCTCCTTAATACCTAAGTGGCCATGAACTCGCTTAGAGATCCCTTGAGGGCGGAGCAACCCCTGAAGGACAAGCTATCTCATGCAGAAGCCAAAACGGTCCAATCTTCCTCCTCAGTTTACAAGAGAGGAAACTGAGATTCCGGGGAGACAGAGCATTTCTGGGACTCTAACTCGGCGATGCTGACTCCCAGTCCTGAGCTTGTCCCAGACTATTCCTCATTTTTCTGAATTATAAGGGTGAAGATGGAGGGGAGTAAGGATGGGAGAACCCCACTGACAGTCTCCCCCAAAAGATGGGGATGTGAAAAGAGATCTTGGAGTTATAACGTCGGAGATCTGTCCCTGACTTTCTTTGTGATGTTGGACAAGTTCCTTTTCAGCTCTGGACCTCAGTTTCTCTCTCTGTGAAATGAGAGTTTTGAACTGATAGTGAAGTCTAGAAGGTCGCTCTGAGCCTAGGAAGGTGTTGGAGGCTGTACACGGGAATCCATTCCCTCTATCAAAAAGCTAGTACTCCTGGGTCCTCTGGAGCTTAGGGGTGGGGGGTGGGGATAAGGGTGGGGTGAAGCCAGAAAAAGAGCTGAAGCGCCCCTCCCTCGCCCGCGCCCCCCTCCCCCGGCTCTTGGAGACAATAGGCAGATGTTTATCCGGATTTCCAAGCGCACGCTCGGCGGCGGCTAATTCCCGGGTGGGTAATGACTGTAATCAGTGCTCGCGGTAATGCCGGATTCTCTAGGCGCTGGTTAATTTGCGTAATTACAGCCTTGGAAGCCGCATTATTTAAATGGCGATTTATCGCGGGCCTAATCAATGCTATTTTCTCGGCCCCCCACCATACCCTCCCCTCCCCTCCTCTCTACTAGGTGGTGTGGGAACCCGGGGCTTAGCAGGGCTGGGACTCGGACGCCTGGGACTGTGGGAAGGTTTCTGTCCCTGCCAGATTCCTCTGTCCCACCGCCAGATTTAGCCACATTGGCCGCCCAGATCCGAGCAGCACTCCCGGGGTGAATGGGAAGCAGAAACTTCTGGGTCCCGTTTGTCCCACTGCCAGAGTTGGGCACTCGGGAGCCAGGGTTCCTTCGGTAATCCTGACAGGGTTGAGAACGCAGTTACTGGACTCTTTTCTGTGATTATGGAGCCTCAAGCTCTTGGTTCCTTCAGACCTGCTGGCAGGCCTGGGAACAGTAGTATCAGGGGCTTGTACTCTGGCCTCCTGTCATGGTTGACTCTCATGAGTTCCCTTCTGTGAGTCAGGAGGCTTAGGCACCTGGATCCCTTAAGAACCCGTCAGGACTGGGTGCAGGACACCAGGGGTTCCTCCACCGGTAGGGGCCGGGCAGAGGGATGCCAGGGTGTCAGAATTAGGCGTAGGGACATCACGGTCTCCCTATTACCCTCTCAGGGCTGGGCCCAGAGACCCTAGGGTCTCTCTTATTCTTTGGGCACAGGGACACCAGGATCTCCTTTCACTCCTATCAGGGAAGGTCACAGGGAACCTGGATACTCTCCTCTTGCCAGCCAGAGCTTGGTCCTCCTTGTGATTCTGGTGGCTCAGATTCCGGGACCCCAGGGTACCGGTGTTACCTGGCGCTGGTGGCGGGTCGGCTCTGGGTGGACTCCAGGGAGGTTCCCCGAGGGCAGCAAAATCCCGCAGGCGGAGGTAGGTGATGCTGAGCCGCACTATGGACGCCTTGTCCAGTTGACTTGTGATGGCGCTGGGCAGGGGCAGCGTCTTCGCCAGCTCATAAAATTCGAAGTTCTCTTTGCCCCGGCGGGAGCGGGCAGCATTCCGGGACTTCTCCTTCCTCAAGGCCTGTAGGCTTCAGGAGTGGGTGAAGAATCATTCCGGTCCCCCCCACCCCACCCTTATTCAGGAGTGAGAAGTGGGCCTCTCTGGGAAGGAGACATTGACTGGGAAGCCGGAATGCTTCTGGTAGAGTAGGGGGCAGGGACAGAGTTCAGGGTGAGAATTCCAACTGGGATGGGACATAACCCCATGTGAGAATCCCTCGTTTTGGGGAGAGGGAACAGAACCCTAAGTAAGAATTTCATAGTCTAGCGGGCGGGGTCAGAAAGCTGGGTGAGAACATTGAATGGGTGGGGCAAGAACTCGGTGAGTACGTTCTGAATACCAGGAAACAGAATCCTGGGTGAGAATCCTACCTCTGAGGGGGCGGAGACAGAGCTCTGGGTGAGAATTCTACCAGTACTGGGAGGGGCCTTAAGGGGAAGGCGGGTCTTGCTCACCAGGGCACAGGCGGGGCTTTGACCAGAAGTCCCTGCAGGAAGTCCCACTCGACGCTGACGCACTTGACCTCGCTTCCTGAGAAGTGGGCCGCCATTTCTGCGCCCCGAAAACCTGGCTGGGGCTTGGGTGGACTCAGAGCGGGGGGCAGGATTCAGGGACCTGGGCACCTGCAGTAGGAGGAGAAAGCAGTAGTTAGGACCCGTCAGATACCCCGGAGTCCCCAGCTACCTGCTGCCTTATTCCCTCCCCCTCCAAGCAAAAACTGAGTCCTGGCCAAGAGAGGGAGTCTGGGGGGAGCTCCCGAGCTCCCGAACTCGAGCTTCTGCTGGCCTAGCTTAAGGCTAGCTCCAGGACCTCAGAGTCCAGAACGACTGATTTCTTTCTGTGATTAGCCTTGAATATGCCCCTGCGCAGCTCCTGGCCTCAGTCTCTCCCTTAGGAGGACCACGAGCCCACAATACCATTGCACCTGGGAGTGATTGAGGTGTTGAAGGTGCTGGGGTATTCTTCTACCCGCCACCCTTTTGCAGCCCCCAGGCTTTAGGGACTCGAGTAACCCGACTTACACATTCCCCGCAGCCCCTAGCCGACTCTCCTCCCTTAACCAGACGAGTTTCTCTCTCAGAAACCCAGGCAGCTCCTCTCCCCGCAAGCAAGCCCGCGTGGGGCCGCCAGTGCGCGCGGACGTGCCCAGCCTCCCAGTCCTCAGCCGCCCGCGCCGGGCCGGCTCCCGCATACCAATCGGGGCCCACGCGGCGCGCATACGGATCGGGACCGGCCCGCGCCCTGCATACCAAGCGACGACCCCGATAGAACAGGCGGCTGGAGCTGGGGCACTGGGAAATGGAAAGACCAGCAACCCATCCCAGGACCTAGACGGCCAGTGTCTCCCACCCTTCGCCCTGGGGCTCCTGCCATCTATCTGTATTTATTCCAAGTGTTTCCCCCCCCCCCTCCCCCGCCTTCTCACTGCCTAGACTTCCACCCTCTCTCATTCCCCTTCGCCTTGCTGCTGCCCTGGGGAGACCCTGGATCTAAAGTGGGGGGGGGAGGGAAAGGGGACACAGCGGATCTCTTCCTCAGGTAGTGGGGTCTCTAATTCCCACCCCCACCCTCACTTCTCTGCCTCGAAAGAAAGGCACGTGTTCTGGGCATAGCGATCACAGCCCCTCTCCCCAAATCCACCCGCCCCATCCATATCCTCTTTCCCTAAGACCTTCTTGGGCGTCCAGTGTCTTCTCAGGATCTAGGACTCTCCTGCCTCCTTTCCTCCTAGGGCCTCAGATGTCCGTGAGACCCAGGTGTCTCCATCCTCAGCCTCCCCATAAACCGCCCCCCCCCCCAGCCAGCTGTCTGGATCTCCTCTTTCGGTGGGACTCGAGTCCAGAACACTCTCTTCCAGCCGCTTTGGGCCTCTGCAAGGATCAAAGCATCCGAGCTCGCCTTGCTCTTGGACTCGGGATCCAACTGCTCCCTTCCCAGGCGACCCAGGCGGCCAGTTCTCAAACCTCTTGAGGACCGAGGTGGCCGTACTTCTCTCTTACCCTTCTTAGAACCCAGCTGTCTAGACATCCTCTTACCCTAGAATTCAAGTGTCTGGGTCCCCTCTCTTATCAGCACCGAACTATCCTGGTCCCCTCTCTCCCTGTGACCCAGACTTCTGGGTTTCCTCTCTCTCCTTGACCAAAGTGTCCAACTCGCTGTCCTCCTGCAGCCTTTCTCCCCGAATTACCCAGCTCCATGGCAGTCGCCCGCCTCTGGCTCGGTGTCCTGAGGGGCTCCGGATGCAGCGCTGTATCGGTCCGGTCAAACAGGGAGGCTGGGGGCCGCTCCATAGGCCCTAAAGCTCCCGCCGGGACCCGCGGGGCTCGGGAGGTGCTCACACCCCGAGCTGGCACCAGGGCCGTTTCTCACATGGAGAGCCTTGGACATCGCGGGTTGCCGGGATGGGCGGAGTTTCCAGAGCCCCACCCCTAGGAACCCTTAAGGCCCCATTATTCCCTCCTGATATGAGAACCCCCTTCCCCAAATCAGCACCATCTCCAGATTCAGAGCAGAACGGAGCAGGGGAACGCCCCCTCTGTCTCCTCCCTTTCCCGATGAGAGTCCCCTCCCACATTTATCTCTAAATTCCCTCCTTTTCTCAGGTGCCCCGAGTCCCCATAGAACATCCCTGAATCTCCTCTTTCCAAAGTACTTCTTGGGGAAATCTCCGTAGAAGTCTTGAGTCCTGAAGCTCCACCCCTCCCCAAGTGCCTCGGAGCCGCCATAGTCACCCTCCCAAAGAATGTCCCGGAGTCTTCCATAGAAAGTCCCAGAGCATCCTCCCTTCCAGGAACCTTCCAGATCCCTCCCATAAAAACTCTGCGCCCTCATAGAACCTTCCTGAGGAACCCACCTAGAAATTCTCGAGGCTCCCAAAGGACGTCTTTGACCCCCCTCCAAAATCTCTGGGGTCCAGCCTCTCCCTTAACAACACGCAGAGTCTCTCTCATTTCCCCCCAGAGGAATTTGTGGTTCTGTTTCATCAGATTCTACAGCGAGACCCCTGAATACACCAGACTCGTGTGTGAGGCAGGGCAAAACGCTTTCTCTTTCTATGTCCCTCTCCAGACTCCCTGCCATATAATCTTCCGAACTCCCACACTTCACAACCCTCAAAACGACCCCGTAATCTCAGAGACCTTCTCAATCCTGTCTCTCTTCCGGGAACTCAGGCCAGCAGCTTCTGTCCCAGGGCAAATCTAGGCCTGAACCTTTGGAAATGGCTTGGGAAGGGGGGGAGCTGTCCAAGTTCTGAAGCCGTCTGCCTGAGAAACGGAAAGGCTGGCCTAGGTAGGCTCCTGGGACCGCTTTCTCTTGGTACCCTGGAATAGCCATGACAGTTCTGGCACGTGTAATATGAACAGAGTTGTAATGGGCAAGTGAAATTGCGAGTATTAACAGAGTGACCACAGCACATAGCTGCTTCTAGTGATTGATTTGACTCCAAGTTCTGCTTTGGATACGTTCATTACTTAACCGTTTCCTGGCTACTTCATTCTTAAGTCCATGAAGTTTCTACTTAACTAGTTCCTGCCCACTTCAGAGTGAAGATGAACATTTCACTTTGTAACGTCTCTCCTCTGAGCTCTGTGATTTTTACATTCATCTATATTTTTGCTCTAAGCTGGTATTTCCCTGTCTCTGACCTCAAATCTTAGGTTCCTCCGAGCTCTGACATTCTCGGTTTTGAGATCACCGGTGTTCTAGGATTCTAACCTTCGCGGTTTTCAATTCTTTTGGGGACACTCTGTTCAAGGCAAGTGGCTAGAAAGAAGTCTACTGAGACATATACCCAAATAATACGTACTCAACCTCTCAGTCTTCTTCCTCCCACCTCTCTGTCTCTGTCTCTGTCTCTGTCTCTCTCTCTCTCTCACACACACACACACACGCGCGCGCGCGCACACACACACACCTTAATCAAAACTAACTTCAGCTTCCCCCTATCCTGACTAAAAAAGCATTTGGGGAACAGTCCATGAAATGAACCACATCCATCTGTCTGTGTGTGGAGAGAGTAGAATAACAACATTCCAGGTAGGAATCTCTCCTGTAGCCCAGTCTTCACAGGGCTTGTCTCCCCTCTGTTCCCCATGCCCTTCACCATCCCTCCCCCACCATATCTCTCATTGTGGTGACTGAATCCTCATAGGGAGAGGTAGAGGGATTAGACTTATTGTGTGTGGTCTTAGAAGACAAGGCCAGGAGCATTTATAATAATGGGTAATATTTTATGTGACATTTTTATAGAACTTTAAAATTTGCAAAACACTTTATAGATGTTAACTCTCTTTATTCTTACAAGCCAAGGTAGATGCTATTATTATTCCCATATTACAGATGAGGAAACTGAAGCAAACAGGGCTGAGTGACCTACCCAGAGTCCCACAGCTAGTAAGATGAATCTTCCTGACTCCACTCTATCCACTCTATCCAGTGCTCTATCCACTGGGCCACTTAACTAGCTATCATCATTATCAATATCATCATCACAAGAACCTGGGTTCTTGTAAGTGTCTTTGCTCTCTTGGCCGAAGTTTTCCTGCCGTGCTGCAATGCTGTAATAAACACTTCCCTTTCTCTTAGCATGTTGAATTAGAATCAGAGGCACCAAACACATAGCCTGGTCATTCTGCATGTGGTCCTGAATAATACTTCTGAATACAGCCTAAATTAGATTAAATGTAATTGAGAAATAGTTAACAAAAATAGAATTTAGGTGATGGTTCACATATTCGTATATGGTTTTCTAAGTCAATATGCACCTGCAGGGACCCCACTGTTTGACATCACTAGATTACCACTGTGGCTCCTTTCCCTTTGGTGACCTATGACATTCCTTTTGGTACAGCTACCCTAAGTGGGTTCTTTTCCTCACTCACAGACCCTTTCTGTTAATTCTCTCTCAATTTAGTTCAACAAACATTATGCACTCACAATAGATAAGATTCTAGTCTAGGAAATGGGGATGCAAAGAGAAAAGTAAAAGTCTCTACCCCCTAAGAGGTTAGGGGGTGGGAACGACATGTAAAAATATAAGGAAATAGCAGTACAATATAAGGGAGAGAACAGTAAGGAAGGGGGAGGAGGTTTAGGGAAGTCTGAAGGGAGGGACTTGTCCCTGGCTTGAACCTTGAAGGAAGGGAAGAATTCTGAGAGATGATGAGGAGAGAGAGGAGCGAGGAGAAGACTAGGAGTGAGGGCCAGCTCTTGAAAAGGCCTCAAGACAGGATAGGGAATATTTCTTTCAGGGAATGGCTAGAAGGCCAGTTTGGCAGTAATGCAATTTGTGAGGAGGAGTCATGTGAAAAGAGATTAGAAAGGAAGGTTGCAGCTGGTTTGTGGAGAACCAGGCTGAAGAGTTTGCAATCTTTCCTACAGGCAATAGGGAGCCACTGATGGTTTCTGAGCACAGGGGAAGAATGGTTTTGGCATCTTTCAAGGCTCAGCTCATGCACCATCTCCTCTGGGGAAATTTTCCCATTTTCCTTAGCCATCAGTGTTCACTCCCCCATGCTCATGTGACCATGTTTACCTGTGGTATCCCTTGTTGGAATGTATATATCTTTAGGACACACAGCACCTGGCATAGTCCCCCTGGTCCATAAATGCCACTTAATAATTGTTTATGGTATTCAATTGACTACTGTTGGAAGAATTAAGTGAAGAGGCCAAAAACTGAATGAAAAGGGCACTATCCAGATCAGCAGTGATGGTGGCCTGAACTAGGGGTGGTGGTTATAGAAACATGGAAACATTGAAGATGTTTTCGAGATAAAACTGACAAGATTTGGCCATTGGATGTGAAGGATGAGAAAGATAGAAGAGTCAAAGGTAGTGTGCCTGGGGGATGATGGTGCCCGCAGAAGAACTGGAGCTGGCCTTCCTTGGCTCCAGTCACACCTCTTTCCTTCAAGGATTTAGGCTTTCCCTCATGGTTCCAGCACCAAGACTCACTTCCCACAGGGTCTAGGAGTCCGTCTCTTCCTGGGACAAACCTCTCTCCTAGGCTGCCCTCCCTGAAACTCCCAGGGAAACAAACTTATCTAATCTGTCTCTCCTTCCTCCCTCCCCTACACAAGTCTAACCTAGCTCCACTTTTCCCTTATCAAAAAATTCTCTACATGGAAACATCCCTCTTTCTACCCAAAACACACAGGAAAAAATTCACAGGGCCTTTAAAAAAATAAGATTTGTAGTGTATACCATAAGAGCTGGAAAGGGGAAGAGAGACACACACAGAGAGACTGGTGTGTGGGGAGAGAGAGACAGAGACAGAGACAGAGACAGACAGAGACAAAGAAACAGAGACAGAGAGACACCTTGAGTATGTCTCCTAGTTTCTCTCAGTCTCCTTTTCCTCCTTTTATGGTTGGACTGCTATGATCTCTCTGTCTCTATCCCTGTCTCTGTCTCTCTTTCTCTCTGTCTCTGTCTCTCTGGTCTTGGAGTCCAGGTAGTAAGTATTCTTTCCACAGTACCCTGAATCCTCTTATAACACCTGGGTTTGAATTCAGACTTTGCTACCTGTTACCTCTGAGACTTTTGACCAATCACAGCCTTCCTCTGGGCCTGCTTTCTCCTCTTGAAAATGAAGGAAATTGCCTTAAATAATCTCTAAGGTTCCTTCAAGGTCAAGACTCTATGACCTACTCAGACTTGAGTCCCTACTCTGCCCCACTGTTTCTCCAGTGACTCTGTCTCACCATAGCCCATCACCCTCACTTCTTTCACAGAATGCTCCCCCAGATGCATGGGAAAATCATGGGGTGCCAGGCTCTTTCCTGTTTACAAGGAAGTTCCCCAGCCATTATCTTGTTTGAGCCTTAAAGTCTCTGTGATGGAAGTGAGGAAATTACATTGCAAACTGTGATGCACTTGATAAATCTGAGATTTTGGTCTGGTTTCTGATGCTAATGTTGTTTGTGGAAGAGAAATCCTATGAAGAACTTGATAAGACCCTCCAAATAAAATCTCTAAAACCTCTGATACTCAGTTAAGGCAAATGTGGAAAATATTGAGGATGGAGAGAGAAATATGGGTCAGAACAGATAAAATGAGATCAGCCAAAGACCTGTAGATTATACAGACACCTCATGTCTCTATATAATGAATATTTAAAAAAAGGAATGGGTAGATTTTGGAAATGGTGAGTTCTTGTTGTAGCTGCTGCTGTTGTTATTAGCACCAAGTAACACCTCAAAAGATGACATAGATTACATTTTGATGAAAAAAAGACATATTGGGATGGGAGTTACCCCTGAATCAGCTATCTATGTATAGTGAAGCCACTGACTGACTTATCATCTCTAAGATCAGAATTTGTAAAGCAAAACAAAACAAAACAGGAGGGATAATGAAAAAAAAGGATATGGCAGTATACAATGAATGGGTTATTTAGACAAGTAATTGAAAATAAAAAACGAGAAATGGACAACAGACATGACATTGTCACTGACTATAATAATTTCATCCAGAAAGTAAAACAATGTAAATGCGTTGCTATAACAAGAAGACCAAAAGAGACCCAGAAGTGCCTTAGTCAGAAAACATTTGGCTTACTTCCTGGATGGAAAAAGAGACAGCAGTCAAAGGAAGCTTGAGAAAGAATATAAAGTCATTTGTAAAATTTCATGTAAAAAGATAATGAAGGATATGAACAATATCACAATATCATCTCAGAAAGCAGAGAGAAACACTGGAGGCTAAAATAAATTTAAAGAAAGTTTGACAAGATATCCAATTCTGCAAAGTTATCCCCGAGGGCATCTGAGGATGAGAATGGAAGGAGGCCAACAAATAGAAGAAAAATGGAAAAGATTGGCAAAAATCATTTCACCCAACCACTTCTCAATCAAGGATCATGAAACCATCAATAGTGAACCCCAACATCATAGTCCCTTAGGTGCTTATGGAAGAGGCAAACATGGTGATAAAGAGAATGCAGATGGAGAAAACGATAGGGGGATAGGTGCTGGGGTTGTGTTTTTAAAGTACTCTACAAACATTAAGAAGAATGATAAATAACATTTATTTGGCATTTGCCATATGCCAGACACTGTGCTAAGGACTTCACAATTATCTCATTTGGTAAAGCAGTGTATGAATGCTAGTTACCTTCACCACCACCACCACTACTACTACTGCTACTTCTATTACTCCTCCTATTATTATTACTACTACTACTACTACTACTGCTACTTCTATTACTCCTCCTCCTATTACTACTACTACTTACTACTACTACTACTGCTACTTCTATTACTCCTCCTCCTATTACTACTACTACTTATTACCACCACCACCACTACTACTACTACTACTACTACTACTA
>CM053596.1:15624111-15704825 GCA_028646575.1 Pseudocheirus occidentalis | reverse complement strand
TAACCAAGAAAATAAATTAAAATTTAAAAAAATAATAATCTTTTTAACACCAGTATTGTGGCAGCATTGCGCTATCTTCGCTCTGTCACCCTCATTCTCAAATCGTCAATCTTGCCTTTAATTTCTCCTTGAAAAAGATGTCTGTACCAGCTGGCTGCCTCTACTTCCCCTCTTCTCGCTTGGTTCTAAATCCTGGACAATCTGCCTTCTGACCTCATCATTCGATGAAGCTGTTCTTCCCAGAATTCCCAACAATCTAATGGCCAAATTGAATGGCTTTTCTGTTTATTGTCCTCAGTCCTTATCCCCTCTGACTTCTCTGCAGCTTTTACCTCTGTCAATCACCCTCTTCTGGATCCTGCCCCCTCTCTCCTGGTTCTCTTCCTCTTGTCTGGCTGCTTCTTGGCTTTTGTTGCTGACTCTTCAGTGAAGTCACAATCGCGAACTGGGGGCACCTCCCCCGGGGCCATCTTTGCTTCCACACTATTTTGCCTGGTAATCTTATCAGCATGTCATTTCTAAGCAGATGATTCCCTAGATTCCCTCCTGACCTCCAGTCTGCCTTTTGAGCATTCTGAATTGGATGCCCTGTAGACATTTCAAACTCAATAATCCAAAACAGAACTTAAATTTCCCTTCAAGCTCTACCTTCTTCCCAACTTCCTTATTACAGGCAAGGGTAATGCCGTCCTCCCAGCCCCTCAGGCACCTAGCCCAGGAGTCAGCCTGGACTTCTCACCATCTCTCACTCTCTCCCTTCACATCCAAGCTGTTGCTGAGACCTCTGATTTCACCTCTGCAGCCTCTCTCGAATATGCCCCCTTCTCTCCTCTGACTTGGCCACCACACTCATTCCAGTCCTAATCCTCACACTGGGACTACTCCAAGAGCCTGGTACTTGGCTCTCCTGCCTCAAGTCTCTTCCCATTCCAACCCACCCTCCCCTTAGCTGTCAAATTGGTCTTCCTAAAGCCACCAGGACTAATTTCCCACTTTCTGTTCAGTCATTTTTCAGTTGTGTTAGACTCCCTGTGACCCCATTTGGGGTTTTCTTGGCAGAGATACTGGAGCAGTTTGCCATTTCCTTCTCCAGCTCATTTTACAGCTGAGGAAACTGAGGCAAAGAGGGTGAAGTGACTTGCCCAGGGTCATGCAGCTAGTAAATACCTGAGGCTGGATTTGAACATAATTTCAAGCCCAGACTCTATCCTCAATGCATATAGTGCAAGTCTGACCATGTTCCCCACTTCCTCTCTCATTCCAATGTCAGTGGCTTCCTCTTAATTTGTGGATCAAATAGAAAATTCTCTCTTTTCCTCTTAAAGCCTTTCATCACCTGGCCCCTTCCTACCCTTCCAGTTTTTTCCCACCTTATTCTCCTCCAAGTACTACGTGATCCAACAACAGCAGCCTTCTTGCGGTTTCTCCCACTGACACTTGAGATTTCTGGCATTTTCTCCGATTTCCTCCTGTCTGAAATGCTCTCCCTCCTCTGCTCCATCTATGAACCTCTTTGACTTCCTTTAAAATTCAGCTCCAATCCTCCCTACTGTAGAAGACCTTTCCCAGTGCTTCTCTCCAGTACCTTCCCTTGGGCATTAGTTCCCATCGAAAGCTGCACACATCTTGGACATGCGTGGTCATTTGCATGCTCTCATTTGAATGGGAGCTACTTTTGGGGCTGAGAACCTGTTCTTGCCTTGATATACCCAGCACTCTGCACAGTGCTGGGCACACATTAAATGCTCGTTGACTGAATGAGTGATTGACTTTATAGATGTAAGACCTAGAACACAGCAGTCTCTGAAGAATTAAAAATGAACATGATGCATGGACATGGTGGGAATGAGGAAGCAGCACCATATAACAAACAGTGAGAACAGCAGTTCCACTGGTTTCCTTTCACTGCGGAGGGATGTCTAGGCAGACCCTGGATCCTTTTTGGAGATCTTGTGGGAGTATATGGATGAGAGCTGCACCCATTTGTATCACTGGAGGGAAACATGCCAACTGATGAAATCTCAGGTCAGTCGATAAACATTTATTAACCATCTACCAAGTGCTAGGCACTGTGCTTAGGTCCACGGGAGTAGAAGTTCTGAATCACATGGAAAAGGGATCCAACTTGTACTTTCCAGCCCCTGGAGGCAGAACCAGGAGCCACCAGTGGAAGTTGCTAAGAGATAGATTTAGGATGAATGTCAGGGAAATCTCTCCACCAATAAGACCTGCCCAGGAGTGGAAGGGACTGGCACAAGAGGGCACAGGATAATTGGCTTTGGACCAAAAAGGACCTGAGAGGCCATGTAGTCTAACCCCTTCATTCTACAGATGAGGAAACGGAGGCTTGACTTAGAGAGGCCATATGACCCGCCCAAGGTCACTAGGCTAGTAAATGACATGGGTAGAATTTGAACTCGAGTTATCTTGACCCCAACCTTTATCCAGTGTGCCTCAAGAGAATGGATGACTCCCTCCCTGTTGGATAGGTCTAGACTGGCTCTTGGTCAGGCATAAGGTGGACTTGTGGTTGCTGAGATCCTTCCCAAGACTGAGATTCTAGGCTTCTGTTTTGCTGGAAGTGCTGGTGGGAGAAAGCCTGGCTTCTAACCAGCACCACACCTAGGCTCCAGCAGGGGGCGGTCTTATATCCATTAACAGAAGGGGAGTCTTATATTGATGGCCTCACTTCAAGAGAACGGTGCTGCGCCACCCCCTGGTGGTCATGTGTGGGGATTACACTGCCTGTTTCCCAGGTAGAGGGGGACTTGGTTCTTTCTGTGTTCCCTCTGATTTTCCAGCAGGGAAATCCCTTCCTCTGCAAGAGAAGTCTCAACGTAAACCACAGAGACCAATGGAGTTATCAAGTTGGCTAAAGATTTCTCTAGGTGGTGTCCAGAAGGAGGGATGTGATGGTCCTGCTGAGACCCTATTTGAAGGATTCAATTCAGATCTGGGAAGCCCATGATGGAAGGAACATTGTTTGGAGTCAGAGGACCTGGGTGGAAAGCTGGCTGTCTGCCACTTGCTGGCTGTGTGATTTCGGGCAGGACACTCCATCTTCTTGGGGGTCTATTTTCTCATCTGTAAAACTGGAGGGGGGAGATTCCCAATAGTAACGAGAATGGTAATAGTATTTATAAAGTACTTTATGGTCTTCAAAGTTCTTTAGATATGCTTCTTCATTCAGTCCTCATAACAAGTCCTGTGAGGTCAGTGCCATTAGCAGCATCCCCATGAGGAAGCGTAAGTACCCTGCATGGATTGGGTCACACAAGTAGGGTTCAAGGCTTTTTCTAGCCCAGCTTTGCGCCACCACCCCCCATGCCTACTGTAATCCTATTTTCTTATCAATGCTGAAGGGCCTCCCGGAAAGGCTGACCAGGATGGTGGGCCGTTTCAGAACCATTTTATTTAAGGAAGGAATGAAGGAACATAGGGAGGGGCAAGTAGTCCTCAAGCCTAGAGCAGAAATTCCTGCAGTCAGATATTTGAAGAGTGGTCATGCTCCTTGAATGAATGAGAAGGTAACAATGGATTTTAAGAGGCAGACCTGAGGGGGGAATCTTCTAGGCAGAGAGTACATCTAGCCTGTGCAAAGCCTGAAGGTGGGGCATCAGATGGTATGGATGAAAGACCAGCAAACAAGATCAACTTTGTTAGATTTGAGAGTGCACAAAGGGGAGCTTTTGTATTTAATTCTAGACGCAGTAGGGTGATGTAGCATCTTAAGCAGGGGTATGGCTTGGTGAGACCTGCTCTTTAGGAGGATCATGGAAATATGAATTGGAAAGAGGGGAGACCTGAGGAAGACTTGCCGCCATGCAAGAGATGATGAAAGTCTGAGCCTTAGACAGAGTAGCCACTATGGTGCAGTGGGTAGAATTTGGGACTTGGAGTCAGGCAGACACATATTCAAATTCTAACTCTGATACTTACCAACTATGTGACTCCTGAACAAATCACAAGCCTTGGTTTCTTCATTTGTAAAAGAGAGGCTTGGACTAGGTTGACCTTTACAGTCCCATAGGATTTAGACTTCACTGTTAACTTTGTAGAGCTAAGTATCAGTTAGGTGATAAGGTCTGAAGCCAGATTCACAAAAGGGTTGAGAAGTGGAGAAAAGAGTAATGGGAGAGCTTTAGGGCAGAAATATAGGATGAAGGATGACCTGAGCAGGTGATAGGAACAAGTGAAGGTTTCACTTTTGTTTCAGAACAAGGGAGCCTAGGTTGTATTTATAGACAGTGGGGAAGGAGTTGGGAGGTAGCGAGACTGTAAGAGATGGAGGGAGTGTAGAGGTGGCAGAGAAAAAGGTTGGGGAAAGGAAGGAGAAAAGGGAGAGAGGAAGTAAAAGAAGGAGAAATAGGAAAAAAAAAAGGAGAGGGAGAGGGGATGATTGTGGGAGCACTTGTTGAAGCTGAGAGAGGATGGAATCAAGGTTTGCCTCTCACCTCTCACCTTTCCATCAGATTTCATCATGAGGTTTTCCCTTTCCATTCCCATTTCTCCTTGGGTGTGGGTGGCTTTAGATGATGTCCGAGTTCTCTCAACACAGGAGAGCCTGGGCTATGGGACAGCCCTGCCACCCTGTGGGCAGAAACAAGACTGCAGGCAGTGCCAAGCTCCTTTCCGGAGCTCCAGGGCCCAGCTGGCATCATGGCGTCTCGGCCCAATCAGATCTCCAAGCATTTAGATTCTTAGGGTTGGAGATTCAGTCTGATCTCTTTTAAGCGTTTAAGGCTGCTGGTGGTGAGGTGAAGCTACTCATTTCTGCATTCACAGAGCTTTTGAGTTGTCTCTAAAATCTGTAGCCATCTCCCCAAGACCTACCGGACACTACTGCGGGGGAACAAGGAGGGAGCTGTTTTGGGACAGAGACTTTACAGGGTTGTGGTGAGAATCCTAGAAGATGACGTATTTCATATGCCAGTTCTTGTGACTGTTTCAGAAGTTATTTTTTCGCTTGTCTTTCCAGTCCTGAGATTTAGTTTGTGCGGGGAAACTTCCCTCACCACACAACCCATCTAACTTATGTCCTTAGGTGCTCAGGGCACCGAGAAGTGACCTGCCCTCCAGTCCTGTGCTCGAATTTGCCCACCCTACCCCCTGGGTCTGTGCAGCCTCACCTTACTAAAGGGCAATTATAGGACTGGATCAATGAAATTAAGCATAAAATATTACTATTTTTCAAAATTAGACCAGGTTTAAACACAACCAAACAGTGGGTTTAACTGGAATCATTTTGGCCTTTCCCAGTAAAGCATCCAGTTTTCAGGAAAGCTCGATATTGTTCCAGAAGCGGGGTGTGGGAGAGACAACCAGACTTTTTGTGTTAGACTAGAACAGTTGGTCTACAGAGCTTATCAGCTCAATCCCCCAGCAACTGCTCTGGTCCAAGCCGAAGTGGCAAAGGGGCAGAGGGATGGAATAGAGGCGTAGGAATGCAGCATCTCTTCCCCCCGGTCAGCAAGAGAGAATGGGAATCTTGTTTTTGGATCAAGACTGACCACCATCTTCCTGCCTGCATGCAGCCCCATGGGAAACATTTGATACCTTGTTAGGGTGTCTTCAGAGCCCAGCTCAAATAGGTGGCTATATTTCTCTTGACACATCTTGACTTTGTTATTTACAATTTATCCTATGCATATCTTGCCTGGACATGGTTTACGTCTTCTCCATTAGACTGTATGGCCCTTGAGAGCAGAGACCATCTTTTGCCATTACAAAGGTATCCCCAGTGTCTGGCACCTAACAGGAATGCAAGCCTTCTAGGTCAATGGATGCTTGGATCCTTGCTGTCCGGAGAGATGGCTCTCCATGCCCGAAGCAGCACCACAGTACAAACTGCACAGATCACCTGCTCCATCTCAGGTACATCAAGGATACATCTCTCCATGGGATTGGCCCAGGGATCTTGGTACCATAGGCACATGTCGCAAAATATGGTAGGGAGGATGAAGTCTTTACAATGGTGTACTAGTACAGAACCCAAACCCCACCCCTTGTCACCTGAAATTGAGTGACAATTCCTGGACCCCAAACAGCAAAGTCTTGCATCAATCGGGCTTCTGGGTGGGGGGTAGTCGGTACCCCTAGGCAGCTTGCAACTTTCTTTTTCTGGTTTAATTTTTTACAAGATTCATTTATTAACTATGATACATGTCACATAAGGCCTGTTCAGTTTTTACACCATTCCCATTGAGACAAGTACAATACTTTGTAGCAAATACATGATTTCAAAACAAAACAAAAAAACAGAACTGGAAATAAAAATCCCTCAGCTGGAGGTGTCTCAGTCACAGAGCATAAGCTGACCATGCACTAATTGCTTTTAGGTCTGAAAAAACCAAACCAAACCAAACCAAACCCAACATGGTGTAAAGAATCTCTTTGGGGAGAGGGGTAGGGCGCAGTGAACATTCCTAACACCACTAGCTAAGGGCTGTACTGGGCAACATCCCTAACAATACAAAGAAATGACCGGGTTACTTTTCTTTACACACAGTTCTCCATGTTTGCAGAGACACTGAATTCTGGGAACACAGCTGGACTAACGCATTTTAATACCACTTAGTATGCTTTTGATTTCTTGTGAAAACTCAAAATGTGTTAATTCGACACATACAAAGATCATTTAACATGTGAAAAATACTAGTACCAGAAAAATAAGTCGGCGGCAGCACTATTCCAAAGGTTCAAACAAGTTTTATTCCCATACAATCTTGAGACATTTTTTTTTAAATGTACACAGGGAAGTTTGAAGATTTTTTTCTTTATGGAAAACAATAACTTAGGCTGTCTTGACTACATTGAATGGAAACATCTTTGCCCAATATGAAGGGGGGCAGTGATCACGCCTGGGACCTTTGGGGTATGGGTAGCACGGATGTGACGAAAAAGGGGACAAAAAGAAAAGGCTGGTACGAAGCACCGAATGGGAAGACCCTCAGCCAGCAGGATGCAGAACGCCATCTCCTCCCACCCTCAGCCTTTCTTTTCACAAAGCGATTCAAAAGGCAATCTTGTCAGACGTGACTTTGAAGGGTGTTCTGGGATGACACCTTGGGAAGTGCCCATCTCTAAAAAGTTTCTTCTGCTTAAAGAACCTAAGAGTAATGAAAAGCTTGCAAATGATGATGAAGAGACCCCTGGCCCTAGAATCCTCATGGACAGCTGGGAGTTTGGGCTAAATAACCTCGAAGGCTTCTTCTAGCTCATGATCCTGTACCCCCCCCCCCAAGAGTGAAAGCATTTCCATCAAAGACAGGGGACTTGGGAACTCTGGAGACAGGCAAGGGTCTGGATGACAGAACCCAAAATCTGAGGGAAGGGAAAAGTGTACAAACCAGTCTAGTTAGTTAATAAGAACCATGCCAACATGTGATAAGAGCAGAGTGACCATTAAGTTGCTCAAGCCCAAGTTCCACAGGGAATGCAGGATTTGTGTGTGGTGCAGATTGGGGGTGGGAGTGTCAGGTCACCAAGGGTCCTTCCCGGGTCACTAAATCCACTGCTGGACGCTAACGCAAGCTCTGTAACCTCGCTGAGCCTCAGTTTCCCTATCTGTAAAGGGGAGTTGGACTAGACAGTCTCTAAGGTACCTTCCAGCTCTGTTAGTCTATGATTCTAGGTAGTGTAAAAAGCACTGAGACTTGAGTCAGCCCAGTGTTCTAGCCCTGGATCTATCACCAGGAAGTTGTTGGACCTTGGCAAAGTCCCATAACTTCTCCAAGGCTTATTTCCTTATTTGTAAAATGGGGGTCTTCATGCTTGTTGGCATGGTCTGCCCCTGCCATTGGCAAGGAGTTCATAGGTGTGGCTGCCTTCCCTGGCCAGATGGGAGGCCCAGTCCTGGTAACCAGCAGCTGGACCTCCAATCCTCCACCTTCCCTGGTGGCAGCCTTGGTAGCCGAGGTCCTTCTCTGAGGACAAGGGAAACAACAAAAAAAATCCTAGCCGCTGTCTGGGGGGAAACCAGAAACTGTATTTTCATAGTTCTCCAAAGTCATTCCTTTGTGCTGGGGCAAATGGTTTTTAATTCCGAGAAGATTCAGTCCCACATCCACTCGGACTGGTTTTGTTTGGATTCTTTTCTGAAGGGTGAGGCTGCTGCCAAGACATGGAGTCAGGGGGAGGGGATGTTGCTTGAGGCTGGGGGGGGGGCTGTCTAGCCTTCCCTTCTCTGCCCCCACCTCCTCACTTCAGACACACGTTGGGGAAGAATCCCTCCTTTAGTTGGATCAAAGAGCGTGGCTCTATCTGCCTGAACAAGGAAGCAGAGATGGACACGCAATGACTGGTCTCACCTCATCTCCAAAGGCTGTCTGTGGAAGGTTAGGTGAAACCAATGGAAATAGGAACCTGCAAAGTCTGGAGACTTTTTCTGTTGGCAGATCTCAGGTGAACAGTCTTGCCCTCCTGGGATGGATGGTATAATGTGAATTGGCCAGGGCTGGAGGGAAGGGAATAGAAAGAACCACAATTCTGCCCCTCACTCCACGAGGAACGTGTGTGTGTGTGTGTGTGGGGGAAGCCCCCGGCCCCCATCTCTTCCTGGTGGCTGCCCCTCTCTCTGACTGCTACATCTCCTCAAAGGCCAGAGAGAAGCTGGCCCATTGCAGTAACCTTAGGCCAAGGGTGCCAAAGACAAGTTTTTTAGGAGCAGTGGATGAAGGCACAGAGATAACACACAACAGTGGCACAGTTTCCCTCCTCCCACAGAAAGCAAGGGGATGTGTCAAAGCAGGGACCTCCACCTGTTGCGCAGCAGAGCTGTGGGGAGCACTGCAGGGGCAAGGGGGCACGCAGGGTGAGAAGACAAACCACCCTCCAATATTGACAGAAATGCACTTGCATGTTGGGTGCATCCATTTTCTTATGGAATAAGGCTACAGAACCTTCAAGCACCCAGTGCCATAGGTGGGCTGTTAATGCAGCTTGCTGATCAATAAATGTTGATTCGTTAAGAATTCAGCTTATCCAGGGGATGAATTCACATGGGAGTATTCCCCCCCCCCCCCATCCCTGCCTGCTCAGATCCTGGCTTTGTAAAGTGCAAAGAGGAACACAAGGATTGGGCAGCCATCCCTTTCCCTGCCCTGCCCCTCACCAGTACCAGACTGCCCAGTTCACATTGACACTGCTGGGGAAGGAGGGATGCCAGAGGCCAGGTGGAGGGCCCTCAGGGACCAGATCCAAAGACAGAGGGGTAGGGGCAGATGGATACACATAGCAGCCTAGCGGGGGCGGGGGGGGGGGGGGAGGGTTGTAACAGGCATCCATCCTTCCAGAAAGAGCTAGGGAGAGGCTGGGGACAGGTCCTTTTCAAACAGGGCTAGCATGCTCAAGGCACCCCAGAAGGCCGCACAGGCTCAAGAGTAGGGTAGGTGTGCTACATGAGATCCTGACCCCCTAGACTGCTTTGCGGGACCCAAGTCCATAGTGGGCTTGGGTGTCTAAGTCCCCTGTATGGCAGCAGGGTCATTAGTGTTGTGGTTGGTGCAGGAAGCAGCAGCCAGATGGAGTAGTGTGGTACCTTGGTGCTACCTTCCAGGGAAATGGGTGGGGAGTGGAAACCCCCACACTGCAGGAGTCAGACTAAAAGCAGCCTGTCTCTAGTGTAGTGTTTGTGATGTCCAAAAGACTAGTCCTGGGAATAGAGTCAGAGAAGTCTCACTGCCCAAACAGACCCTCCCCTGACTCCTTCCAGACCAGATTCTCAGTCACTGGAGCATTGATCCAGCACCTGCAAAGAAAACCTTTTGAAACAAAAAAACCTTAAAACCCAAACCCAAGTATGTCTGGGGCTCCTCCCCTGGACATCTGTACACACACGCACACACACTTGTACGCTCACACATGCTCACACACACATGCACGCTGTGTCTCGGGAACCACGTGCGACGCTTCCAAGGGAAAGGGAAGCCCACATCTAGCTCAGGTGTGACAGGGCTTCATGGTTCTTCCTGGTTAAGTGCTTGGCACCGAGATCTCCTCTGGAGAGGGCACCAGGGCCATGGGGCCCAAGGAAGCAGCCCTCATAGTCTCCATGCTCCTAGGGAACTGCCCCTCGCCGCCAGGCCTGCTTGAGCCAGTGTGCACCTCTCTGCCTCCAGGAGAGCCAAAAGCTCAGCTCTCTTGTTTTTTTTCCCTGGTGTTTTTAAAAATTCTTTTCCAGTGTTCTTTGTTCCAAAGGTGGTTTACTGCCAACAGGCTAGGGAACCAGCGAAGTCAAAAAATGTGCGTGGCCTTTTCTCTCTGCCCATTGTCCAGACCAGCCAAGCTCTGGCCGTCAGAACCCAGGTATTCTAGCAAGACCACACTTATTTCAGGTGGGGGGATGAACATGGGCTTGGGGGAGAATAAAAGGGTGAAAGGAAGTTGTCCTCAGGTAGTCTTGGGCTTTGCCCAGGGACAAGCCCAGACAGTTCTGTACAAGTGGGCAGGCTGAGCACCTCAGGAACTGGCCTGCAGATAGCTGATCAACACTGACCGCTGCTGGGGGTTGGTTCCCTCTGAGCCAAAGAAAGGGAATTGGGGGTGTCAAAGGTCAGTGTAGCCCCCTGCACAGGTGTCTCGACTGACTCCTGACCAGCACGCTGCCATCTCAGCTGAGGTTGACAAGATGGGGAGAGGGGAGAAATGGCCCCACTCTCCCTGGAGGCTGGGCTCTGGTTTTGCTCCGCTGCCCAACTCTCTACCACCCCAGAGAGACGCCCAGATCCACTGTCCCCTAGCAGTCAGCTCTTCACAGAGTGTGCTCCGCCTGAAGCTGGGGAGGGAGTGGTGGCTGCAGTGGGGACTGAGGAGTGGGAGGAGGCGACTGGGGAGGGGATGGCTGACTCATGACGGGTGTGGATGTGAGGAAGGGGATGGAGGGAGCCACTGAAGAGGGGGAGCCGGGCGTGGCCCCGGCAGGCTCACCAATGGGCCGATTGTAGAAAAAGAAGGGGCACTGCTGGATGAATAGTTCAATGATTGTCTGATAGGTCCGTGTGGCCGTGAGGGCGTCCATGGTACTGAAGTCTGGTCTCATCAGTGTGGGCCAAAAGCAGATGGACAGGTTTTCACTTGTCATGAGATTCACCTTGTTGTTGTGACTGACCCTGCAAAGGAAACAAAGCTGTGGTCAGGATTCTGGTTGGTGACAAAACACAATACTCAGGGACAGGGAAAAAGCGAAGTGCTCCTCAGCCCTGAGGAACCCAGCCCTCAACCGTCTCCTCAGTGCTCACCCGTCCTAGGTGAGGAAGGCAGGCTGATGAGGCGGGAGAAAGTCCCAGCCTTGGTGGGGGACGTCCACACTGGACTCACTCTCAGCCAGGTCAGCAAGGGGCACTCTCATCTGCCTTCCTCCTCCCTTCAGAGCTGTGAGAAGGATGCAGTGCAGCCTCTAGGGCCGGGTACAGATGGGAACTTGAGCACTATGGGGTGTGTCTCCTGGTTTGGGGGGGTGTCCTATGTCACTAAAGAGAGAGACACTGTGCTGCCTCCCAGCGTGCCTTGGGGCGCTGTGGGGGTCGATAAGCTCCAAGCTTCTATTGAAACAGCAGGGGCAGGTCTTAGCAGCATGACAGGAAGGGCTGTGGGAGCAGCAGAGGGGCGGGAGCTGCCCTGGTCCTCCACAGGACACAGGGGGAGGCCAGCCAGAGAACCTGGCCATGTGGAGGGCTGGTGCCCTGAGGGTGAAGCATTTCTGCTGCTTTCCCACCCTGCTCTGGGCTATCTGCAGAAGCAACAGGGCCCTGGAGGGTTCAGTCCAAAGGGCTGAGACAGGGCCCTAGGGACAGGAAAGAGCAGATGCTGGTCATGTTGAGGGGATGGATGGAGGAACTCTCCAGAGAGATTGTATAGTCCATGGAGGAGGCAGTCAATTCCCAGTGGGATGCCACGTTCTGTTGCTCTCCTGCAGCCCAGGGAGCCGCTTCTTGGCAGCACCTGACAGCTCTCACTTGGAAGGGCTCCTTGACTTGGGAGGAATTGGGCATGGCTGCCCTCTGCAAATAGTGAGGGAGGGGGTGGAAACAGAACCTGTGCACATGGAGGGGACCCAGGGGCTCAGCCTGCGAATGTGGGCCCTAGAGGAAGAGGATAAGGGCAGATAAGCCCTGGGTTTGGATCTGGCTGGGTGATCATTGACAGGGAGATCACCAAAGCTCGAAGGCTCAGTTTTCTCATCTGTACAATGGGAAGAATGATGCTCCCACTGCCTCTACCTCATGTTGATGCCGCTACCACCTGCTCTCCTAGCTCTGGTGCGAAGTCTTCCAAGCTCCAATCTGCTCTGAACTCTGCTATCTGCTGAGGAACCCCAAAGAGTGCCGACACATATTCAGCATCCTGGGGAACCAGCCCTGAGGTCTGCACCAGCCTCTGCCCCAGGTTCAGTGTGCGTGACTACATGTTGGACACTTGGGAACCTCCACCTCCTTTTCTGGAGCCAGGATGGTAAGCACGAAGCAGATGAGATGGGGCCCATATATGTGACTGCACGAAGAACCTGAGGCCGATCTTAAGCAGCCGCCAGGAATTCTGGCTGTTTGAGGGAGCATCCAATATCTGACTCTTGGCCATGACCAAGTACCTGTTATTGCTAGTAAAAATATGGACTTAAAGATAGTAGAGGGAGCTGCTTAATAAATGCCTTTGTACTCTCTACATTATCTGAGGGAATGAAACTTTCCTCTTAAAAAAACTAATCAGGCTCTAAATGTACAATTTTTAAAAAAAGGGACCTGAAGAGCAAGAAGGGAATTCTGATGGGTGCACAGGAAGGGGTTGGAACATGGGGAAAGATGACAAGAAGAGCCACTGGAAACCTGGAGCTAAATAAGAAGGCTCTTCCTAAAGAGTGGGGAGCTGGGCCCCTTAAAGATGGAGCAGCTACTCATTCTGCCAGGAACGCCGACGTGGCTCTTCAGGGGCTGGGACGGGAGGAAGAAGAAAATGGGGAGTGGTGCTGGCCAAAATGGCGACTCTGCCAGCAGTAACAAGAGATGTGTGTGTTGGTCTCCTAGAAAAGGTCGTATCCAAAAGGTAATAGAGAGCACCTCAAAAATGTCATACTGGATAGGTAGTAGAAATACTTGTGGTGATTGTAATGGTAATGGGAACCTGGTCCCATGGAGCCCAACAAAAAAAGCTTGCTTAGGGTAGGCTTGTTTTACACACCCACCCACCCACACTCTTTCTCTCTTTCTCTCTCTCTCTCCTCCCCCCCGCCCCCTCAGAGTTGTGTGATTTAGCCAGATGACACTCTGGGCAGCCGCTGACAACCCACCCTGACCCCAGCTTTGGAAACCCAGATGTTGGTGCTTCTCTCTCTGATAACTAACACTGTGTGTATGTGGGGGTCTAGAAGCTCTGTCTGTTGGGCTGCTGAATTGTTACTTTCTCTGTATTTTTTGTCTGCTTGTAATTTCTGTTTGTATTTTGTGAAGTTCTGGGTGCCAACTTCACCCCCTGAACTAAGTGAATGGTGTGTGTGTGTGTGTGTGTGTGTGTGTGTGTGTGTGTGTGTACATAGCTCTATCGATCTGTCCATCCGTCCATCTATCTATATGTAATTGTTATCCCATTTTGAGTGGCTTTCCTTTAGAAAAGCAGATCTAAGAACCTGTGTGAGTTGCCATCCTGGGTGTGTTAGGGTGCTGCTGCTACAGTAATTCACATGAGTTTGAACTCAACCTCAGACACTCACTACCTACGTGAACCTGGGCAAGTCACATGCCACTGTCTGCCTCTCTTTTCTCAACTATAAACTGGGCATAATAACAGCACCTGCCACCCAGGGTAGTTAAAAGGATCCAATGACGTGATATTTGTGAAGCATTTAGCATGATAAACTTAGCCTGGCACATGGGAGGCACTTCCCATGTTCATGCTCCCTTTCCCCTCTTTCAGAATGAACCTAGAAAGCGCTCTACAGAATCAGGAAATCCCGGACAACAGACTGGAAACCCTACGGGCTATTTTCAACCAAGTGCTACTGGCTGAAGGCAAAGGCTGTAGAAAACAAAGTCAGATTTAGGAATGGCAAAATACCGATAACAGCATTATGCAGTGCTGCCAGGTCTGCAGAGAGCTTGGCAAATACCAGCTCATCTGATCCATGTAACAGCCCCAAGATGTGGGTGCTGCTGTCGGCCCCTTTTTGCAGATGAGGAAACTGAGGCAGATCAAGGTAAAGGGACTGGGTCTCAGCCTAGGTCATCTTGACTCTGGTCCAGGGCTCTGTCCACTGCTTCACTGAGTTAGTAAACAGCTCATTTAAGGAAGTCAGTATCTGAAAAATAAAGCTTGAGATACAGACAAGCAGGCCAGTGTCGGGAAGTCCTCACAAAGACTAACATGAACAGATCTGCTTAGAGTCTCCCAAACCTAACTGAACTGAGAATCACGAGGAAGGGTCAGTCATCAGCCACACCAAGCTGGACGCCAAGAGAGCAGCCACACATAGAAAGAATCGCAGAAATAAAATGAGGCAGCAGGAAAGCCTATGACCTCGGTCATCTACACACAAGGTGAATGAGACCAAGATGCCAAGAAGGCTGTTACCCTCAATATCACAGCCTCAGGGGGCAGGACCCACACAGACTCAGGAAAGGAGCCTCCAAGGGGGCTGGGGAGGAGGCCCTCAAATATGAGCAGAGCAAGAACCAATCTCTGTGTCAGAAGAGTATGTGGATCCCACGGGAGAAAAGAAAAAAATCCAAGAGGAGGAGCACAAAGAAAGACGTCTGGCAGGGAGAACACACGTGGCTCACAACTTTCTGACTTGGCCTGGTGGTCATTTGATCCTTCACGAGGAACCACCAGGGTAATAGGTACTTTGGGCCTGATTCTCATTACAAAGAGGAACAGTAAGTTTTATGGAACAAATCCTTTTATTAAGGATTAATAAGTTTTATTAAGGGGATCTGTTCTGTGCAGTTTGGATTCAGTCAAAGGGCTGCACTTGAGGGCCTAGAGAGCCACGTGTGGCCTTGAAGTAGCAGTTTCGCCACCCCTGGAATAAGAGAAAGGACAGGTAGGATTCCATGACCTAAAACACTAGGGAAGTTGGCCAAGGAGGAATGACAAGCTCTCACAAAGAGATTCCAAAGACAGCGGAATGACTGTGGCGAGGGCAAGCTCACTGACCGCCTTCCAGCTGCTTGGGATGAGGCCACACAAAAAGAAGGTCCTGGAAATCCTTGGAAACCCAAGGGGTTTCAGTGGCTCCAGTCTGTGGTCTTCAAAGACCACGGAGTATGGGAGAAGTACAAAAAGACCAGTGGGGAACAAAGGCTGTCTAGATAACAGAATTGAATCAGCAATGCAGAGGTGACCGAAGTGGACTTCAAGGCCTGGAGAGGCTCCAGGATGTCCTAGAGAAGGGCTGTAGACCAGTTTGAGCCCTGGCAGGGCTTCATCAAGCACAGACCACGCCAGGCTGACCTGGCCCCATTACCTGACAAGTGACAGGGAGACCCTGGAGACCGAATCTGAAGAAAGCACTCAACAGAATCTCTCCTGGGAGCCTTTCAGACAAGGTGGCAGCGAGTTAGGGAGAAGCGGCACTTACTGACCAGTTGGACCAAAGAGGACATCTGCATGGTTCTAATACCCTGCTTGGCTCTGTTCTATTTAATATTGTCAATGAGTTAGATGAAAACACAGATGATATGGTTATTAAATATGCATGACACAAAACCTGGAGGGACAGGCCAGGACCTCAGAGCCACTTGATAGCCACACTATCAGGCCAAATTGCAGATAATGGGATCTAACCGATATAAATGTAAAGTCTTCTACTTGGATTAAAAAAAATCAACTTTATAGGAAGCTGGTGGTGGGAACCACGGCTAGACAGGTGTTTGAAAAGATCTGGAGGTCTGAGTGGACCACAAGCTCAGGGAAGCAGCAGGGAGTGATTCATCCACAGGGACAGGATCTCTGGCTGTACTGAGACACAGTGCTATGGCAGTGCTGCTGTACTGTGTCCTGCCAAGACCACAGATGTGGAGAAGCACGTGTAGTTCTTTGGCTGTTTTAGGAAGGTTATGGATAAGCTGATGAGCATCCGGATGTCAGCCAAGAGAACGGCCAAGGTCCTGGAAAGAAAACCTTATGAAGAATGAGGAAAAACTGAGCATGTTGGCTTGAAGAAAAGAAAACTCAGGGGGGACAGGTCTGGCTTCAAGGATCTGAACACCGGTCCCTGGAAGAGAACTCAGACTTATTCTGCTTGGCTCTAGAGAACAATGGTTGAGTTTTGTGGAGAAGTCATCCAAGCTGACCACAGGGGCACAGAAAGCCCAGTGGCTTGCTGAGGTCTCCACCTGGAGGCATCTTCAAGCCTCCTCTGAACCATCACCTGTTGGGTGGGTTATGGAAAGGATTCCTCATTAGAAGACGATCCCTCTAACTCTGAGACAAGTGACAGTCCACCCTGTCCTTACATTGGAATCTCTTTCACAATACCCAGGTACCATTTTCAAACCTTCAGGCAAGGGGGAATCTGCATACTCTACTGAGGGTGAGTTCATAACCTACTTGCACTTGGGCAGACAGCTATGGTCGGCAGGTCAAGATTGACGTCTCTCAGGAGAAGCTAGCTGGGCGAGGAAAGCCTGACCATGGGAGAGCCCCATTCATGGACAGATTTTCTAATTGATCATGGAGGCAGGCAGAGCTCTCAGGACTGGGCAAAGGCAGCTCTTAACCTCTGAGACACAGAGCATACCTTCATCCCTAGCCTGAGATTAGAATTCTTTTTCTGATAAACTGAAATTGCCTGGGAGTCAGCCAGCATCACATAACAGAAAGTGTGTTGGTTTGGGTCAGGAGCTGCTGGGACTGTGTCCTGGGCCCAACACTTGCTCTCTGTGACCAAAGGGAGTCACTTTACCGATGTGCCTCACTGTTCTCTTCCAAAAAATCTGGGAAATGACATTTCCAATACCTGCACCACAGGGTATTATATAAGGGAAGCATTTTGTGGAACCAGAAAACCCTTCCATTCCAAGAACTTCAGTGGCTCCTGATTGAAATACTTTCGAGAACTACAGAAATCACACTTTGTACAAAACACTGAGTGGGGAGAAACCACATGAAGACTGCCACCAACATACTTGTTTAGGTGAGAGATGACATATTTGAAGACTTCATGGTTCTCCTTAGGGAATTTCTTTAGCACCTCCTTCAGGGCATGTAACTTCTGTTCCCGGTCGTTGATTTCTGCCAAAGCAAAAAGAACCAAGGTGAAACAATGGTAGTGATGGCAGAGGCCCGCCAAGCCCTGCTCTGCACTGAGACATGGGGCTTGCGTAAACATGAGGGCAAGTAATAGATGTGGAGATGGAGCTTGGCTAGACCTTTACAGAAAGAACGTCTGCTGCTGGGTTTTTGCCCTAATATAGGCAATCAGAGGTTCCCTCCTCAAATGCCACTCACCTCATCATGGGATGGACACAAGGGGTTGGTTTTGCCCCTTCCTGTGCCTGAGAGCACTGTGAAAGCCAACACTGTCTGCTGCTGGGGCTTGCTGGCCATGGCTGTACAATAATGAACAATTCAGGAGTTCTACTACAAAGAAAAGCCTTCTTCCATCACCATGTTGCCTTGGAGACATATATCCCAAGGCAGAGATCGCACTGTCTTTGTGACTAGATGGAGAAATTCTGGTCCACACATGTAAAGGTAATGGGAATTTGAAGATCTTCCCTGCCCCTTAATAGACCTGAAGGAATTTAGAGATCTTCTCTCTGCTTTGAATTATCTTCCCTGACCCCCTATAGGCTGAATGTAATCACATGGAGCCTGTTGTGGGATGAGTTTGCTGAAGGGTGGAGCAGAACCGATAGGAAACTGGGAGTCAGAGCAGTTAGAGCTGGAGGGAGGAGAAGACACACCCAGGGAGACAGGTAGGCTTGTGAGTGTTGGTTTGTGGGAAGGCTAAAGGATAGTCTGGATCTCTGCTATGTTGTGGTGTACTAACTTCTATGTTGCTATGATGGATTTGGTTTTCTGGTGTCTGAATAATTGTTTTGCTTCTGTCTTCTGTATGGAGAATCCGTTACGTTTTGTGATTGAGAACTATGCCAGCATATTTACAGTCGCTGTCAGTGCTGTGAATATTACATTGGCACTACAACACATCAGCACAATCTCCACAGAAGGAACAAACCAGAGACAGGATTAGGGATCCTGGCTGACTCTGAGAGAGAAACATGGAACAGACACAATGCTCCTTGGTAGTGTGGTTGCTAACTACAAATGAATTCCTAGGGAGTCCATAAAGTCTGGCTCCTTTTATTCACTCTCCTGGAGTACGGATCAATGGGTAAAACTGAGAGCTACGTAGGCTGAGAAAGGAGGGGGTGGGGCTGAGCTTGTTCAGACAACCACTGGCATTTCTCAAATATCCAGCTTTATGACCATTTTATATTTCATCCAGGCCACTAGCTTCTATTCTCTATTCATTTAGATTTTGGCTTTCTGGGTAATTTAATTATTTTTTAAATAAGGAAAGAAGAGTTAACTAAGCAGTATGGTGTGTTAACAGGTACTTAGGTGGGAGTCAGAACACCTGGGTTCCCATCTCAATTCTGCCAACTGCTGTGTGACTTTAACTTAAGCAAGGCAGATCTGGAGCTGAATTTGCTCACACTCAAAGTGAGGGAGGTAGATTAGCTATTCCATCCCACCAACAAATCTCTTTTTCTAACATCCCTTTCAACATTGCTGCTCATCTCTAAAGTCTGTCCATCACTGAGATTCGACGGTATAAGGTGCCATCCAGCTCTGACATTCTAACCCTTTCTGGTCTAAGAACTGATAACGTAAGGCCCTTTCCAATCTAGGGCTGATTTAAAAGTCACCTTTTCAGTTCTAAAAATTGGCTCTTATTCCCACACTCCGCAAACACCCAGGAAAAGCATGCTGTGTTGTCACAAACATTTTATGTTCTCTAAGCCCAGCTCCAAATCTGGGATCCCAAGTTCCTTTGGCTACTGGACAGAGCGCACATGGGAAGGGAAGAGAGAGAAATGAGAAGAGAATTTGGCTCCATGATTTCCTTGGTTGTCAGGAACAGAGAAGAAGAGTCGAGAGCTGGTTGGACACACTGACTAAAGACGAGATGAGACTCAGACACTGGAAGGGACCCAAGACATGGTCTAGCTCAGCCCAGATATGAACAAGAAGCTTTCTACACTGTCCTGACGGTGTAAGCCGTCATCTAATGAAGGGGAGAACTCTCATTAGCTCCCCCACCCCTTTCCTGCCAAACCTTTTCGCCTGGGGAAGCATTCCCACTTTCCTTCCCTGTCCTTGTGGCCCCTGGGCAGTGGGGTCCAAGTTCTGGCTCTGTCCCTTCAAAGTCATGCATTCAATCAAATAGCTAACCTTTCTGGGCCTCGGTTTTCTCCTCTGTAAAATGGGGAGTTGTGGGGAGAGTGAAGAATTGTTCATTTAATGAGGAGACACTGCTTTGTGCAATGATGGGATTTGAGTGTTTCTTAAGTGCTTACTGAGAATCCAGGGACAGGGAACACTGTGAGTCAAGGAATGACCTGGGAAATGTGTTCATGGGTGAGGAGATTAAGGGGATAAGGACAGCAAGCGCCGAACTGTGGGAATTCAGTGAACCCCACGGACTCCGTCTTGTGAGTCCACTCTGAGCCCGCTCAGTTCTCTTTCTGTTCAATGATGGGTCTAGTCCAATTTCTATTCTGTGAGAAAACTGGTTATGCTGACCAGACACGTGGGCAGACCCAAAGACTGATACAAGGAGTCTCCTCACAGGCTGGTCAATCAGTTCTTGTTTCTGTGTTCCTTTGTTTGTTTGCAGACACTGAGGGGGAAGGGGATACCTCATTTTCTGAATTCAGGGAACTGGACCCATTCCCTCTTCCCTCTCTCAACTTGTAAAATACTGAATTCTTTCTCCAACCAAAAATCAGATTGCCTAATTATGCCTCCAGGCTCATTGTTTTCTTTTAATTGTGTGGTCTTATCTGATTAGTTGTTTTTAATGTGTAAGTCTGTCTCCCCCTATATTGGGAGTCCAGTCCTAGGCTGAGGAAGGGGCCTAATCCTGGTTTCTTGGGCAACTGGCATGCATGACTCAATAAACCGAAATGCTTGGAAGCTCAAATCTTTGCTTTCTCAGTCATCTCATCTTTTGCCTACCATGGGGGATAAAGTCTATCTGTGCGGGGTGTGAGTGTTAGGAGAGGACGCCGGGAAAGCCAGCCTGGGCTCATAAAGCTGAGCTTGACTCCTCACGCTCTGCAGACGGCCCACACTGCCCCCAAGGGACCCAGGCAGTGCTATGTATATGGTCATCTGGACGGCACCTCCTCGTCAGACTCGGAGCTACCTGATGGGGTGGGAGGTGGCAGTTTTTGCCCTTTTTTGGTATCCCCAGCATTTAGCCTGGCATGTAGTAAGTGCTACATAAACGTTTTTGATTAACATCTGCACAAGATATAAATGTTCAAAATCTAGGCCTTAATAACAGTGAATCACTAACTGCCTTCCTCTCTTGGTGAGAAAGAGGCAACAGGACATAATGCAAAGAACCCTACCCGTGGAATCTGAGAAATGGATTTGAAGCCTGGTTTCCAAAATCACTGGCTGTGGAAGCCTCGCTGAGGCAGGCGAGTCCCCTCTTCTGAAAGGGGAACCTCCCCACCAGATTATTCTGAAGACAATGCCAGTAAAACCTAAGAAATCCCAGCTGCTCCTGCAAACCCAAGAACTTTTAGCATTCTCTTCCTGTGGCCTTCACTTTTAAATGGCTTCAGTCTAAAGAGATGCGGAAGTTGTTTTGGAAAACGTGAGGCTCACGTGCGCAGCTTCAAGCTTCCTTAATGAAATCCTGGTGCACTCCTCCCAGACACAAGCTCGGCGCAGGTTGGCCCAGAAGTGCTGGAGCTGAGGTAAACACACCTGTGTTTAGGGGAGTGAGGCACTCAAAGAAACAGCAGCCCCTCGAGTTAAGAGCCTGCTCCTGCTCCAGCCTCACGGCACCTCTGGATTCCCTTCCTCCATCTCCCTCTCTCTGGTCATCAGTCGTCCAAACATGCGCATTAATTCCCCTGCCCTTTAACCTCATGGATGCCCAGAATGGTTACTTAAGTATCTTAGCCTCAGAAGACTGGAATCTGAATGCAGGCCGCTCATACCCATCTGGCACTGGGAAAGCCCCTCTCCCTCTGTGGGCCTCAATTTCCTCATCAGCAAAACGGGTGACAGGTTAGGAGAGCCCAAAGCTCTTTTCTGCCTGGACTCTATCCGAAGCATCCCAGGCAGGGATGGATCGGCCCAAACTGCCCAACACTCAAGGAACTGGCCGCTAAGAAGGGGACAAAACGCAACGATCCCCACCCTGGCACTCTGGTTCCACCTAAAGATGCTAGGCTTGTGGGCTCCTCCCACTACTCCAGCCTGGCTTCCTTATAGACAGGGACTCTTAGAGGGGTGTCACGTAGGGGCTCAATGTGGTGGTAGGCAGCGGGCTGGACTTGGGAGTCGGGAAGACCTCAGTAGCCAGCCCCACTCACATGGCCCAGCCTCACACAGCCTTAGCTCCGGCTCAGTCTAGGGTGCTCTCCAACGTCAAACCAAGCACAGCCTTGCCAGTTCCATCATTCATTCATGTTCTGACCCTGGGGAGTGCTGAGCACTGGAGAAATCCTGCTAGGATTCCAATGCCTTTTTTAGGTCTGGTGACCAGGTCCAAGTTTTGGCCGTGTCACGCTTGCTGCCCCACCTTGGGGTGGGCAGTTGTGTCACCTGCAAAGTGAAGGAGTGAAGCCTAACAGTCCAACCACAGAGTCTACCTTCCATCATCCCCGGTTGTCTCAAGGATAAGAGCACGAGCTTGGCCACAGTGGGGAGGGATGAAAAAAGAGGAGGGAGAGCAGGCTTGGTTAATGTCAGCTTGATACAAATAAACACTTTTCTTGGTCTCCTGACAAATGGGTGGTAGGTAAGAATTGCACAGGATGGGCAGCAATGGACGGCTGGTTAACAACCTCAGCAGCAGAAACCTCCATGTTTATGAGGGGGAGACTATGAGGACCCATCAGAGATTCACCAAACCTAATACATATCCCACAGAGAAAGCCGGGTGATGGCCCCTGCTGTGGGCTCACTGGCCCTGTTCAGACTGTGCAGTGTAAGCCCTCGTTGGTCAGCCATGAGATATCAGCTCAAACCAAAGTACAGAGTTCCTTGACACACAGTCCCATGGCATCTGCTCCAGAAATGCAGGTAAAGCCTTCTGACCTGTGAGGAAGGACCTGGTCCTTCTGCAAAAGGACATGAAGAATAGGACCCTGCGGAGGGAAGGCCACACCATGGAGGACTGAGGCTCCACCAGTAGGGGTGACCCTCTGCAAGGCTCATCTGGGAAATGAAGGACACCTTGGGAAGAGCAACTGCCACGTCCCCACCTCTCCTAGGAGGTGACAAGACACACAGGACCCAGAACCAAGGCCAGGCCCAGCCCTCCCCGTGTGCCCGCCTCTACACTCACTGTGGGCCTCCACCAGGTCATTCTGCATGCTGTAGGGTACCAGGGGGTCTGGCAGCTCAGAAAAGAAGCTCTTCATGGCACCTGCCACAGTGTTCACGGTGAAGTCCTTTTCAGCTAGGTCCAGGTTGTGGTCTGCAAAGAAACAGCAGGATCAACTTAACAGATGTGCAAACACCAAGCTTGTGCTGAGGTATTGGGACAAAGGAAAAAGGACCCTGGTTGAGAGGAATGGGACAGGTTTTATGGTCACCAAGGAAAGGCCCCTCCTGTTCTAGACTTCAGGCTATGAGGACACGGGCAAAGTGTGAGAGCTGGTCTACTCTCTTCACCCCTGGGAAGAGTGTACCAATTGATCCATCTGCAAGTACTGACTACAATACCTGCTCCGTGTCAGATACAGGGCAAGACGCTGGGAACCAAAGGCAAGGAGGAAACACTGTCTACTTGGGAGGAGGCTCCATCCAAAAGAGTGAAGACAAGCCCCCGTCAGAGAACAAGCACCATGTACTGGAAGGAAAGCCAGGAAGATGCATGTGCCGGGCAGGCCAGAAAGCTGGTGCCTTCCCTGGACCCTTGTTGAGGCAGCTCAGCATCTCGGACCCAGCCTGGCCCCTGCTCTCAGCACACAGGGACAAGGGGCCTGCCTTCCTCAGGACCACCAGCCCTGAGGTCCAGGAGAAACCCCTGTGCAGATGGGATGGGGCCCAAGTCACCGGCACCACCAAGAGGACCAACATCACGAATGTGGCATGTCCTCAGTAGCAACAATGTGAGTGAAGACGTGTGCAACTGTGCTCATGTGATGTGAAGCAGACACATCCTTCAGACACGCTCCCTGAGGGCAGCACTCGGTGCTTCATACATGTTCACTCATTAAAGCTGAGGCAGTCTGAGAAGGAGGGCACCAGCAGCTGGGAAGCTTGGAGGAAAGGTGGGAGTGCATTCCAGGCACTGGGGATCCTCAGAGGTGGGAGAAAGCATGTAGGAGCCCAAGCAAAAGGCCAGATCCATGGATCCTGCTAAAGCTCCAACTCAGGTCTTCTGATCCAAGGCCCCAAGGGCTTTTTCCATCACCCATGGGCCTGAGCTTGGGCCGGGAGGTCGCTACGAGCGAATGCCTTCCATCTTGACTCGTGTCAGTGGGCCAGTGATTGAGAAAGAAGGGAGTGAATTAACTAACGTGAAAAAAAACACCCTTAAGGCTCCCAGCCCACATCTCACCCACACGTGACAAGCCGGCCCATTTCTGTGACAAGTTTGCCTTCAAAGCTTTTTCTGGGGGGGGAGGGAAAAAATCCAGCAGCTGTTTAGACCACAGCTCCCATCAAAGGACAGCCTAACTCTCCCACCTAATTAACAAGGACCCTACCCATCTTATTTTTGCCTTGGGACCATACAGGCTCCTAGAAAGTCAGGGAGAGAAGAGTTCTTGCAGCTGAGTCCGAGAAATGGAGAAACAGGTCCAGTGAAGGGAGACAGTGGAAGCACGGGCCAATGGAGTGAACTGGACGAAGGGAGACTGAGGTGTGCTGGGTCTGAGAGGAGCAGGGCTGGGACAGCTCCTGCTATGAAGAATGAGGCAGTGCCCTAGCAGCACATCTGGATGGACACCAAGGTCTGACCTTGACTACAGCCAGGACAGAGGAGGAAGACAACGATGCATGTGCTGAGCTGTAAGGAGGACTCCCGTCTCAGACTGGAAAGAGGGGTGGCCCCAGCAAAGGAAGAGCCTGCAGAGGACACACCATGGGGGCAGCCAGCTTGGGAAGGAAGGCGCTCGCTGCCCACGTGGTGCCCATGCTCTGGCTCCCCTCCTGAGGCTCCTACTCTGCTCTAAGACACAGCTCAAACACCATCTTTGACACGGACTTCCTATTTTACTCAGCTGCTCATGCCCTCTGCCAACAACTTCGTGCTCCTTCATATATCTGTTTACACTTACGTGTGGTATTTTCACCTCACAAGCAAGCACTGTCTTGCTGTCTGTACTTGTACCCCCAGAGCCTGGCACTGTGCTGGCACATGACCAGTCAGCCAACAACAAACATTTATTAATCACCACGGGCCAGGGACTGGACTAAACACTGGGGACACAAAGAAAGGCCAAAAAGCTACCAAACGACGATGACAAACATCAAAAACCAGTTTCTACCTTCAAGGAGACGGCCTGTGAGTACCTGTGCCCAGGTCACACGGAGCCTTACCAGAAGCCCATGTCTAAGGGAAGGCTTGGGGTAGGGTGGGAGTGACAGACGGCCCCTTGCAGAAGGGGCTTCAGGCTTACGTCCTCAAGAAGCCAGGAGGAAGAACAAAGTCAGGAGCTGGATGCCATGTGGGAGGAACAGCGGGAGGGTCAGTGAAGCACGATGGGGAATAAGGTCTAAGGAGGGAGCGGCTTATGAAGGGCTTTGAGGTCAGATAAGAGAACAGTATGAGGAGGGGGTGACATGGTCAGACCCAAGCTTTAGGAAAATTACTGGTGCCTGATAGAGGAGGGACTTACGGCTGGTGACTCACCGGCAACTGTTGCAATAGTCCAGGCCTGCAAGGGGGCGAAGTGGGACCAGCTGGGCAAGAGAGGAGAGAAAGGGGCATCATGGAGAGATGTGGGGAAGACAGAAGCAACAGAACGTGACAATGAACTGGATATGTGCGGTTACCCTGAGGCAGTGAGACTTGGGACTGGAAGGGAGGAATAGGGAAGCTGGGGAGGAAGGAGGATTAGGGGAAGCAGATCCAAAGAGATCCGAAAGGGCCCGGGTAATGTCAGACTGCAGCTCAGGAGAGACTGGGGTGGATGTTTAGATCTGAAAATCACCTACCTACACAGAAATGACAACTGAATCTATACAACCTGAAGAGATCACCCAGCGAGAGCACAGAGGGAGAACAGAGGAGCATTCAGGGGTGAGCCTTTGGGGATGCCCACAGTTAGTGGGCACAACTTGAATAAAGACTCAGTCAAAAGAGCCTAAAGGACAGGTAGGAAGAAAACTATCAGAGAGCAGTGTCACCAAAACCTGGAAAGACAAGAATGTCTATGCAGGAGAAGAAGGTGAGCAGCAGAGTCCAGGGCTTCAGAGAGGTCAGGAAGAATCCTCCCTAGCTTTGGAGGGCATTTTCAGTGAAAAATCAAGTTGTACAGCGTTTAGAATCAAGAGACAGGAAAGGAGAGAAGTAGGGCCCCCACACTGCCAGACATGGTGGATGTCTCTGGGCATGCATGGAGCTGATGGCCTGTTCACAGGGTTCCCTCCAAAAAACCAGGTGCTGCCAGGGGTTGTAAGGCCCAGAGACTGGAACAGGGGAGCTCCTTGGCTTGCCTTGTCTGTTGTCTTCGAAGGAGCTTCCCCTCAAAGCATGGCTAAGATGTTCTCAATGCTACTGACACTCTCGGTCACGTTAATTTGACGTGGGCTAGGCCCAAACTTCTGGACAGCCCTGGAGACCCCAAACTGGAGGAGATCCCATCGCTGTGTAAGATTTCAGTCCAACCACTAGAGATTTTTAAGCTTTACACAGTGAACATATGACTGTTCCTCCATTACCATCAGACAGATACTGCTGATGTGCTTGGTCAAAATGGGCATGTCTGGGTCTGTGGGTCCAAGCCAGAGTCCTCAAGGATGTACAGAGTGGGCAACATGCTTTGAGGTCATAAATTCCTCCTGGAGCACATCACGTCTATTGCCTCCTTGGCCCAGGAGCTAGAGCACACTTCACTACAGGGAGGACTTCACCATTGTCTTGGTAGGAGGGTCTGGGGTCAGGGGGTGCCAAAGCCTGGGGAGGGGGATGCAAGGCTTGGGCCAGCCCCTGCCCTTGTGCTTCAGCCCCCAGTTAGGCCATCTTTAGCTTTACATTGCTTTGAATCTATAAACCTTACCTTGATCAAACTGTCTCTGAAGGCTCTCCATCTCTGATTTATTTCCGCTGACTCTGTAGATGCCTTCAGTACTCAACCCTGAGGGGAGAAAGTCAATCAATTACTGTGGCATTCCAGCAGTTTGGTGTAGCCTAAACAGTGGTGCATGAGAGGCTGGTACATCAGGTGAGCACGACTCTGACCACAGGCAAATACCAGATTCTGCCTCAGTTTCCTCCTCTGTCAAAGAGGGATAATTCCTGCACTAACTACTTCACAATGCTGTTGGGCGAAAGAAACTTGTGACCCTTCAAGCACGAAGTAGACAGATGTGAGCTACTGTAGATTAAAAGCAACTTGCTCAAGCACAGGGAAAACCATAGGTAGAAATTCAAATTCACGTGGTCTCAGTCTGTGGTTCCATGTCCTTTGAGAGGTTGAAGCACTCGGCTGATGAACACACCCCCGCACCCCTTTATCCCTTAAGCTGCTAATGCACAAGACCATCTAACGGAGCTGCCACTGCTCAGAGAAAAGCTCAGCTGCTGCTGGGGAAGCTCAGACCCTGAAGTCAATCTATAGTCTCCGAGAGACAAGTGTCTCATTTCAGTGATCACTTTTAATCACTGCAAGGCCTGCATTAGGCAAGATAAAAGCAGCCAGCTTGCTTGCTCTGCTGCACTGTGCCCCCTCCCCCAACCAGACTGATGGCAGGTGGGATCTCAAGCACAGACCACTTGTAGACCACAGCAGAAGTCATCAATTGCTTGGCTTAAAAGCATTTAATTGCTCATGGGACAGGCCTAGTTTCAGAGATTGGTTTCACCCCAGAGAAAACAGGGTTAATGGACCAGCCTAGAGAACAGCACAAGCTGCTGGGCCTGACTACAAAAAAAAAGATCTACCTTGTACCGGGTGGGCAATGAATCCTGCGCACTTTAAATCCAAATGCTATCAGTCAGCCCTCACATGATTTGGTTCTCCATCTAGTTCACTGTGCAACACGTCTGATTAGCAGATACATCATGTTACTCCCCTGTCTCCTCTAAGACAAATGGCCTGAGCATCACTTTGAGGCTTTGATGAACAGTGGCTGTGGTTTTCCTCTGCCCCCTTTACACCAGCCCACATGGGGTCTCCGGTCTCTGCATCGCTTCATAAAGTTTCTAGGCTCTGTGAAGGCTCAGCACAAGCACTACATTGTGCGTGAGACACCGCCTCCCCATACCTTCCCAATTCATTTTTATGTATTTTTAAAATGTACTTATCTGTGTTCATGTCGCGCTCCACACCCACAGTCCTATCCCTGAATGTAAATCCTCAGAAGGCAGTGACAAACAGGCCTGGGTTTGAATTCAGGCTCTGCTAGTGCCTTCTGGTGAAGAGACCCCAGGCACTTAAACCCCTTACCCTGACTGCCTTCAGTTTCCTCCTCCATGAAATCAGGAGACTGAACTACAAGACTGCCAAGGTCCCAATTTGTGGGTCAGCCTGGCCTTCTTAGCGCTCAGTGCCACCTCCAAAATGCTCCAAATGACTTCCCCTTACCTCCCAAATGACGTCCAAAGAGCCAGAAAGGCCCTCAGTTGGCATGGAACTCAAAACCCCAGTAGCAGGGTGCTTTGCCATGGGGTCTCTGAACAAGGTGGGGTAACCTGGGCGGTTCCCTCCTCTGCACACAGCTATTCTGGGACTACATACAGACTGGTGACAGGTGGTGTTGTGGCCCAGCAAGTCAGAGAATCTACTGTTCCAATGCCCAGCATGCAGGCCCCCCATATGGCTGCAGGGCTCTAGGCCCCAGCACAGACCCCTGCTGCTGACTCACCCAGCTAGCTTTCTCATTTTCTACCTGATCGTGAGCCACTTCCTCCATCCCATCCTGTTCCTCTGGGGTACTTATGGCTGAAAAAGGATCAACAACAGACACAGTCCGTTGCTTGGCTCCCAAACGAGAAGCTGTTCCAGCTTAGAAGAAGCCCCGCCAGAGCTTACCATCTGTGGGGTAACCCACAGGCTCCTGAGAACACCTCTGCGCTGGGAGGAGACGCTGGAGGACCTCTGTGGAGTGACTTCCTTCGACAGCACTCCGCGGCATTCGCCTTGCTGAATGCCACTACTGCTGAAGTGCTACGGGTGGATCCACTACAAGTCGTTAAAGAAACTAAAGAGAGGCAGGGCCCGGCCACAATCCGTGATTGTGCGATGGGCGCTGCGGGGAGCGACTACCCCACATCCACTTCATTTTAACAAGGTCCTGTGGGTTAGCAATGGGGTCACCAAGATGTAACGGAGACACCACTTCCCAGAAGCCTGTGACCCGATGGAGAAGGAAGGGGGTGAGGGGAGGAAAACAAGTACATAAGTAGCCATGATACATGGAGGAAGGAGGGAGAAATGTGCAGCTGAGGTCCAGGAAAAGTGCTCTGTGAAAAACGAGACACCTGGGGCCGAGGGACACAACGGAGCGCTGACAATGGGGACAACGGGCCAGGAGGATGCCGACGGCAGGATGGACTGGGGCTTCCAAAGGATCCAGAGGCAAGAGACCCCATTTCAAATTCTAGCTGAGATCACAGGCAAATTACCCAATTCTCTGGACCTCAGTTTCCTCATCTGTAAAATGAAAAACTTGAACTAGATGATCCTTCTAGCTCTAAAATCCTAGGTTTTTTTTTTAATTTTAAAAATTTTTAATCTTTTGCTTTTTTGAGGGGGGAAGGTATGGCAATTGGGGTTAAGTGACTTGCCCAAGGTCACACAGCTAGGGTTTGTGTTAAATGTCTGAGGCCAGATTTGAACTCAGGTTCTCCTGACTACAGGGCCAGTGCTCTATTCACTGTGCCACCTAGCAGTCCCTAAAATTCTGTTTTCTTGCACTTTCATCCTCTCACTGCAGAGATTGTAGGTGTGGCTGTGGAATACTTCATCCACTACTAGACACAGCTGGCGAGGTGGTCGGCTTTGTTTGCGCCTCCTTTTTCTTCTTTTCAATGAAATCTGTTGCCAAGGGATAGGACTAATGGATGGAGGAAGGATGAGGGATGTATCTGGACATTAAGGTCATGGATGAACGACAGGTTTTTTAACACTTTTCCTAAATGCCCCGGTGCTCTGGCATTTCAAGGCTGCTCCTAGCTCCAGTCACCGTCTCCCGAAGCTTCGCCCTGAACTGTACTAGATCTCTCCACTCAACGGTCCGAGGCAGGACAGCGCGTCAAACAAGAGGCCTTCTGAACAATCATGTTCAAGTTCCTCGGTTCTTTTAAGGCTGAGCCAGGCTTCTGGCTCAGAGGTTTCTGCAGGCACTAGTCAGTCAGTCTCTGGACAAAACTGCTATCAAGTGAAGGAAAATCCAGAATGTCCTTTTAATTAAAAAACTAAACATCCCTTACTATCTCTAAGAACTAACTGAGAATCAGTGGTCAACAGATTATCAGAGGTGCGGTCCTGTTATACCCTCCCCAGGCCTGTGATTAAAAGCACTGGAGCACATGAAAATCTAAGGCCCACTTTATGGCACTGATGAATCAGCAACAAAGCGTTTCCCTGTCATCTACACTTCTGTTTATTTTATGAAATCCTATTGCCACTTAGGACAGCAACTCAGACCATGTTGCCTAACAGCAAGGCATAATTTAGGGGAAGGATCATTTGCTTGGCCCACACTATTGTTACAACCACTAATTACATGTCAATTAAGAAACCAAAAACCTCTGTGCAGGTGGCAAAGTCGAACAGAGCTGAGAACAGGATGGCGACCCAGGGAACACAGACAGCCTGAGGCGAGCATGAGCCTTCCATTCCACGGTCTTGGGTAAGAGACAGATAATGGGCGTTAGATCCCTGAGGGAGCTACAGCAAAAGCACTGAGGCATCAGGAACCCTGCAATCTATGTGATGGGGGACTGTGGGCAAAAGCCCCTTCTCCATTTTCACCTGTCTAATGGAGACAAACCAAGCAGTTTGGCAGGGACCTCGGGAACGAAGCCTGACTGGAATGTGAGCGGTGTGGAGCAGGGTGAGAAAAGACCTTAGAATACTGCAGAGACGAAAAGTCACACAGCCCAAACAATTCTTGTTTCAGGTGGAGACGGTCAAGTGGAAAGAGCACTGGCCTGGAAGCCAAAGTCCACATCTCAGTTCTGTCACTTACTATGCTATCACGCAGCCCCGAGGGAGGCACTGACGCTCTCTGGACCCGAGGTCAGAGGTGTCACACTCCAGAGGGAGCCCAAAGCAGATGAGCAGGAGATGATCAAATGTCTCATGAAACGAGGTTACTTACTGCCTCAGTGCCCTCAATAGACTCTGACAATTCCTTTCTCTGCCTCTCCCAAGAAAACCTGTGACTGCCCCCCTCCCCAATTTGTAACTTCCTTTTGTCTTCTGGCTCTAGCAGAACACCAATACAGATGCAGAAGCTGTTTTCCCAAAGTGTGTCCAAAGTCTTTAAGATCATTAAGAGAACTATAGTCAAGTTGATGTTTAGAGGCCACAGTCTAAACATCGGGGGAGGCAGCACCTTCTGTCTCTTGCCACCACTGTCAATGTCAAAGTGGAAGGAAGCCCCAGAGGCTTTATGTTGTGATTCATAGAGAGCTGTGGCCATGAGACCCACCAACCCCCAGCCAACCTACTGCTAAGCCCTTCCTTTCTTAGCCATGCAGGACCTTGGATATCAGGCCTGATGTATTGCTGGGACAGTACTTGAAGTGTAGTGTAGGGTAGTATAATATAGTATAATTTGCTCACATTCACACTCTGGTTGCACAGCCTTTGGGAACACATGGTCATTTCCATGCTCCGAGGAAGCAATGCATAGGAGTTTGCAGGGGGAAAATAATTTAGTGAGAAATCTTCTTGGGGAGACTGAGAACAGTCAACTCCTGCCTTGGTGAACCAAATTGCCATAGATTTTCTGAGATGCACACATAAATCTCATAAGGAAGGTGGCAGGCGGATGGATAATTCAATACACAATGGGAGGAAGGCTATGTAGATTACAGGGTTCAAATTCCACGAAAAATTGATGATGTAGAGAGTCAGGCTTCCTCTTATGGCTCTACTGGTATCAGGCCTAGTTTCAGAGAAGGTCTATCACTGAGAGCTCTATCCACAAATCAGCGCTTTCTCCTTGGCAAACCCCAAACGGCTCTTCTGCTTTCTATACTTAGATAATAAAAGCTCAGAAGTTTCTTCTCATTCTCTATCTGTCTGTCTGTCTCTCTCTTTCTGAAGTTTTACACCATGAAACCATTTTTTATGGACTTATTTCTAGGGTTTGGAAAGTGGTAATATATAATGCAGGGATGTGTGTGTGTGTGTGTGTGTGTGTGTGTGTGTGTGTGTGTGTGTCCTGGATCCCTCTGGCAAGTCTGGCGAAGACCATCAACCCCTTTAAAATTTTTTACAAAAATTCATTACTGAAGGAAATGCTAAATGTCAGAGATTAGTGAAAATAAAAACATCATTCTCCTCCCTCCCCCTCCCCCCCATGCTTCTCATACTCCGGAAATCATTCCACAGACCCATTGGAGGTGGAGGGGGCAAGGGAAAGAACGCTGGACAGAGAGCTTACAAAACTGAGTCTTGAGGCCTGCCACTACCTGACTGACTGTGGACAAGTCCCTTTTTTCTGGGCCTCAGTTTCTTCATTTATGAAATGAGAAAGCTGCATTTCAATGATCCCTCAAGTCCCTTCTTACTTATTCCTGCCGTCTCTGTTCTCAGGTCTCTTCCCAGCTTTCAGACTCTGCTTTATTTTCTAAGGTCCATTCCAGCTCAGAGACTCTTCATTCCATGTTTAAGGGCCCTTCTAGGTCTGACATATTTTGCCTTGTTTCTTTCAATCCAATAATATGACAATGATTAAATTCCTGCGTGTAAGGCCTTGAGAGATCACAAGATAAAAGTCCTTTACCCCAGGAAATCCTAATCTACTGAGGAGAGACACTGTGAACACAGCATGTCAGACTATTTTGTAAAGCAACTGTCATCAAAGCAAGACAGTTAAAGAGCTGAAGGAAGTCAATGAAACTGCCAGAGACAGAAAATCCATCCTCTTCCTCCCCTCCACTCTTTAGCCTGTATACATACATACATACATACATATATATGTATAAATAAAATTATTATTACTATTATTATTAGCTACATGCAACTGGGAAATAAGATATACAGGCACTGGGGTAGGGAGACCCATCCTGCCCTACTGGAAAGTCAGAGGGGTGATGGGGAGGACATAGGAGAGACCAGATTGGGGGAGGGGCTTTACAGTGGGATCGCTGCTTTAAGGTGGTGGGTAGGGGAAAATTGGGGAGAAAATTTGTAACTCAAAATCTCGTGGAAACGAGTGATGCAAACAGAAAACAAATTAATTTTAAAAAATCAGTAGTATCTATATTAACTATACACAGTGTGAAATTTAAACAAGATGATGTATGTAAAGTATTTTGCAAACATTCAAGTGTATGTGTTATATAAATGCAAGTTAGGCCTATAGGATGATAGTCAGGACCTTAGTTTATCCATCTATAAAATGAGGGGTTTCTAACTAAAAATATTCAAGACCCTTCCCAGCTCTAAATTCTGATACTAAATTCAACAAATGTTTATCAAAGCACCTACATGTGTGCAAAAGTCCTATTCGGTACTGGAGACACAAAGGCAAAAGCCAAATAATCAGCTGCCAAGCTAATGGCCTATTCTCCATCCTTATCCTTTGACCCTGGCCGGCTTTGACCTTGTCAATTCCTCTCTTCTCTCCCGGCTGTCCTTCCTCAGTCTCCTTTGCTGGACCTTCACCCAGTTGTGCCTGCTACACACAGGTGTCCCCCAAGACTGTCCTGGGCCCTCTTCTCTTCTCCCTCTATACTGTCTCATTTGGGGAGCTCATTGGCTCTCATGGATTGAATTGTCATTTCTGGGCACATGACAGATCTACTCAGGTAGCATTAGCTTCTCTCAATGCCAGTCTCCCATCTCAAACTCGATGTCCTATAGACAGCTTAAATTCAACAAGTCCAAAGCTAAATTCATTCTCTTTCCCCCCAAACCCTTCCCTCTTCCCCACTTATCCTCTTGGTGGTGAGGGCATCGTCACCTTCCCAGGCACGAGTTTGCCCTTGATCCCTCATTCCCTCTCCGATCCAATCAGCTGACATGTCCTGTTGATTCTCCCTTCTGTCCCTCCTTTGACTGCCACCCCTGACGCAGGCCGGCCTTCGTCACCTCACTCCTGGACTACTGCAATGGCCTGGGCATCGTTCCTCACCTCCAGTCTCTCCCCACTCTAGTCTGGCCTCTATTCTGGTCACCCTACTCCAGAAAATCCAGTGACTCCCTCCTCCCTGAGGGACCACACAGACTATCCTCTTTGGCTCACAGAGCTCTTTGTAACTGGCTCATTACTAGCTTTCACACCTTCATAGACTGCCCTTCCACATACTACAATCCAGTGATAGCAAGCTTCCTGGCTGGTGGTTCTTGTCCTAGATGTCCTGTCTTCCAACCTGGAGCATTTACACTGACTTTCTCCCAGGGCTGGAACTTTCTCTCTCCTCATCTCTTGGCTTCCTTTAAACCTCAGCTAAAAACCACGTCTGCAAGAGGCCTTTCCCAGGCCCCCTCACTGCTAGTGTCTCTCCTCTGTCGTTATTTCTAAGTTGTCCTGCATATCTTTTAATTATCCACAGTTTGCAGGGTTATCATTCTTTTGCTCAGATGCTACTTCTCAATTCAACAAATAATTATATGTCATAGTACATAGTACATGCAATGTACCGGACCATTTCTTTTTTTAAATCTCATGGGATGTCTGCCAGTAGTTTTGGGGGGAATCCAGTACTAAAGCGAGATTTATGGCTAGTCTTTGGGATCACAAAGCCATCACATGTGGAACATGAGCCCATCAGAGAGGAAGGAAACCCTCAGGGGAAGAGGGTCTGGAACTCAGCTGGAGTGTTCTCTCTCTTCCTACTTGGGGCTTTAAAAAAAAAGGAAAAGTAGTAAAATGTGGTCTAGTGGGAAGAACAGTGAACTTAGCGCAGGGGAACCCAAACACTGACGGTGTGGCTGAAGATGAACCAGTTTGCCTGATGGGTCTGCATTTCTGGAAGGTGAGAGGAAGACATCGAAGGATGGTAAAGACCTTTTCAATTCTAGTTTTGTGCACAAAGAACCACATGGGCCAAGGGCTGCACAGTGAAATCATGAAGCCACTGCAATGGCAGGTTCTTCACATACTATGGAGAAAGCCTGCTTTTCTAAGAGCTCAAGGCTTGTGGCCAATCAGTGCAAAGGTTGCCCCCTTCTTATGTGATCTCTTCAAAGGAAGGAGATTCCTAAAACCAGAGGAGCTTAATCTGAGCTCACTGGTGTGAAGAGGGCGAGCTGGTCAGGGCCAACAGAGCCAATCACGGATTTTCAGCTGCTACTTGAGTGACTGGCTCTGGAGACAGGCTAAGCAAGGCCTCCTTTCCTCTGCCTACTGCGAGGCCGGCAGACTGCCAGAGCATGCTGTGCCAGCTGGGCTATCGGGTTCAGAGGGCATCCGTTAGTTATGCAGAGTCACAAGCTAGATGAACTCAGCTTATCTAAGATGGGGGAGGGTTTGGGGACTGCTGCTCTCGGTCTTTCTGGCAAGAAGGAATTTTTGGAATGCCTGTAAGTGATCTAAAGTTAACTTACAAACAGGAAGAAAAAAAGAAAGTGTGAAGTGGGGGGAGCTGGGAAGGGTGTTAAAAAGCATAGAAAATGGGGTGAGACAAGAGAGATCCCCTTCCCCAGTTACACCACATGTACATTTGTGCTTTGCATCACAGTCTTTTATCATAAACCAAAAACAATACAAAGATGGCCATTGCTTTTACAAATCCTGCTGGCATATTCCAACTATAACTGCACCTATGAAACTGCCATGGTGCTAGATGAAGTAGCACACTAAAATTAGCTGCTTTCTAAGAAAATTTAAATTATGGAGATTTGCAGTAGGACTATAGGGAAATAATTCACCAAATTTAGTAGTTACAGTCATGTAAAACACAGGTGACTGCAGCCATTTAACTCAGCAAATTCATAGCCTGCACAGAGCTGTGAGTGTGCTAGGAAAGAGCTCCCAGCCCGTGTGAATGGGCACTATGGCGCCCCTCCCACAGACGGCTGCAATCAGACGCCGGGCCCACTCGGTCCCGGCGACTCGGCCGCCCTCTCACAGCCGCACCCCTTTAGGTTCTCTCCATCTCCCGCACCACAATCTCGACAGCAATGCTTTCTCACAGAGAAGTCCAAGCCGGGGGGAGAAAACTGGCATTCTAGCTCCTTTCTGATCGTCCGGTAATTGTCCCTGTGACCTGGGACAAGCCTCTTATCCTTCTTTTTCTCTCGGTTCCTTTCAGTTAAAGTACAATCATTTCTGTGTGTCTGTGCTGGTATTTAGCAGTAAACCCATCTAGTGCCTATCGATTCTTTTCTCACAGAAAATGTGATGTAAAGCCAGTAGGGGGCGCCACAGCACAGAGAGCACCAGGTCTGGAGACAAAAGAACCCAGCTCAAAAATGATCTTATGACCCCAGGAAAGTCACTCTGCCTCTGTTAGACTCGGTTTTCCCAACTGTAAAATGGGGATAATAACAGAACATTCCTCCCCGGGTGGCTGAGAAGATCAAAAATGACAAAGAAAGCTTGGTGCCACGCCTCCCACCCAGCGGACACAGCTGTGCCATGTCCCAGCTACGAGGGAGTGCAGAGACGGGTCCCCCTCCTCACTCTGTAGCAGAGTGAGGCCCACAAAGGTCTGGAGGGCTGGGCCCGGTCACTGGCTAACAAAGGGCGAAGCAGAACCTGACCCTGAGCCGCAGAGCCCTGTCCTGAGGCACCTCCGCACTGCCCGCCCTGTGCGGAGTTAAGAGCACAGAGGAGCCCAGCCTCGGGACACTTGGTGAGACTCTCCCGTCCCATCCAGACTCCTTGCAGCAAACAAACACGGCTCTGTCTCCTTGCTCACGGAATGAACTCTGCACCACTTCTTTCACTCAAAGGGGAGGCTGGAGACCGGGCCAATTAAGGATGGATGGATCTTTAAAGACCAAGGGCTTCCCAAACAAGCCTCTCTTGCCATGACTACAATGGATATCGGCTTCCAAAAAAGCAGGTCAAGGTTGGGGGGGGGGGGAGGAGGGGGAGTGAGGGAGAGGGGAGAGAAGATGTAGGGGGGTTGTAGTGGAAACCAAAGGAAAAAAAGTGTTCTAACCAAACTGTGAAGAATTCTCCGTAGAGGGAAGGTGAGAGGGAGGGTAGGGAGAAGATAACAGAAGAAAGAATGGCAGTAGGAATGCTATAAGCAACTCACCATGTGACCTTAAAGAAGTCCCTTCCCTTTCGGGCCCATTCTGCCTTCAACATGCTTCTCCTTCTGACTAATTTTTCCCTAAAGGTATGCCCCTCCCCCTCCCCCCAATCGGCCTTCCTCGGCACCTCCCTTGTCCCTCAGCCCCTCTCCCATGGGCACTGTCCTGCATCAGACCGCCAGCTCTGAGCGCAATGACCACATCACACCATTCTCAAAACCTTCTCTCGGCGGGTCACTGGCCTATTTTTACAAGTTCTACCAACACTTTACACCAGTCATCTCCTCAATATACGTTCCTCTCCCTAGTGAATTCTCCTTTGGAACAAAGAAAAACCAATCAAAACAGTAGCGGCAAATGTCAATGCAATGTGGGAGGGAAAGGGTAAGGTAAATGTATGCAGCACTTACAATATGCCAAGAACTGTGCTGGATATACAAATGTAAGAGTAAAAAGGCAGTTACTGCCAGCAAAGGGCTCCTATTCTAATGGGGAAGACAAGACACAAAAAGGAGCTGGCTTTGAAGTCTGTAAGAAACCCAGAACTCAGGGCAGCTAGGTGGTGCACCTGCCCTGGAGTCAGGAGGACCTGAGTTCAAATCCCAACTCAGACACTTAACACCTACTAGCTGTGTGACCTTTGGCACTTGGGCAAGTCACTTAACCCCAACTGTCCTGCCTTCCCCCCTCCAAAAAGATGAAAAAAAAAAAAAAGCCAGGACCTCCACCAGGAAAGGAATGTAGGCTTCCCTGGGTTCTCCACAAACCTTCTGGAGTTCCTCCTAGGGAAAAAGCAGGCAGGCCTTGCCAAGGGATATTTCAGGTTGAGAAGGCTGCAGAGAAAACAGGATGTTCTAGATCAAGGACACCTGAGTTGCTGAGGGAAGTTCCAGGATGATAAAGTGGCAGAGGCACAGCCTGGTAAGCCCGAGGTGTTTTCATCTATGCTACTGTAGCCATGGACATCCTCTTAGGTCTGACTTCTTCACAGTTATAGTATATATTTATATGCACATTTGCCTATTTTTTATTCTTCAGTTATTTTCGATTCTTCGAGACCCCATGTTGGGTTTTCTTGGCAAAGATACTGGGGCTGGTTTGCTATTTCCTTCTCTAGCTCACTTTAGAGATAAATAGGGTGATGTGACTTGCCCAGGGTCACACAGTTATTAAGTGTCTGAGGCCAGATTTGAACTCGGGAAGATGAATCTTTCTGACTCCACTATATCACCTAGTCACACATTATTTAATTTATATTAATTTACTACTTCTAATTTCTCATGTGTTTGCCTATGTTTCTGAGAGCACAATAACATTTTATTGCATTTAAAGAGTACAATTTGTTCAGCTACTTTCCAACTAATGGACATGTCCTCATCAAAAACCTGTGCATCATGAGTATTTTGATGTTCATGGAGATTTTCTGGCTGTGCCCACAAGTGCGGTTCACATGATCAAGGATCTGAAGCGCCTGGCCACTTTCCTCCGTTTCCAAGCTGATTTTCACCATGGATGAAGAGAGGTACAATTCAGATTAAGTGTGCTGGATTTCCTTGTTAGTCATTTCCCGTTTTCTCAATTTGATGAGAGAGTGTGAGGTAAAATCTTAGGTTTGTTTTAATATGTATTTTCCTCATTATTAGTGATTTAGAATGCTTTTCATATGACTGCTGAAGAGTCTGTTAGTCTTCTTTTGAAAACATTTTTTTCCCTACATCACTTGACCTTTTTATCCATTGGGAAGTACATTTCAATTTTCTAGACTTGTGTTTTGTTCCTGTATATACTGGATACCAATAAATGTATTTGGGCCTTTATAAATGTGTGATGAAAAAATTGTCTTTTCTTCATCCAACAGTTTCTATTGTTAGGTTACCCTGATTTTATTCATCCAGTACTCAGATGGGTTGGCTTTCTCACTGGTCTGAAGGCCTCCTTTTGTGATACAGCTTGTGACTCTCCATGTTACGTTAGCTATACTAACAAGGCTGGTATTAAACATACAGATCTTTATTTAAAAAAAAAAAAGGGCTTGGGGTCATTAAAGGAACCTTTGCAAATCCGCGAATGCAATTCAAGGCCACGTTCCTCCTGCTGTCTCATTCTGCGTCCAAGCTGAATGCCTGTGCTATCTTTCCCAGATCTATACACAGGACAAGCCCTATAAAGTTACCCATTCATTAGTACGTCATACTCTAGATGACATTTCTGGGTTTGGTGTAATGAGCAGAATGGCATCCTTGAACAGGAACACCTGCAAGAGCTTACCATCTACAAGGCAAAGTCCTCTTCAGTGTGGGTTAGTGATGGATGGCTTTCATTACAGTAGCGAACTCCTTTAGAGCATGTATGTCTCCCTTTTTTATACCTCCCCTGGGATTTAGGCTAAAAACTGTTCAACAAAATTATTTCTGTTGTTTATGTTTCAAGGAATCTTGAATAATAGGGTATACTGAAGACATCTTGTTGGAATGCTTCCTTTTTGGAAGCATTTTGCTCTACTGAATCGAAGTCTTTAAGCACAGTGGGATCTTGTATTCAACATTTTTCAGGAAAATGCAAAATGATAAGGACATAATCCATCACAGAATACTGCTACAAAAGCACACCTGTTTCCTACCAATTCCCGCCCTGAGAATGCTCTTATTTGTGTATAGAGGAGTTTCATCAGGACTTTGTAGAGCACCTGTTCTCAACCTGTGGGTCGCAACCCCTTTGGGGGTCGAATGACCCTTTCACAGGGGTCGCCTAAGACCATTGGAAAACACGTATTTCTGATGGTCTTAGGAACTGAGACACCACTCCTCTGTCTCCAGGTGAGTCCGCCCACATACAAGTATTAAAGGGTCACGGCATTAGGAAGGTTGAGAATCACTGTTGTAGAGACTATAAAGTGGACACACAAGGAGGTAGCTGCTGATGTTTTCCAGAAGTTTTCTGGGGGGAGGGAAAGGGAGGTCACTGTGCCCCAAGGTTTTTTTCATGGCTTTGGATATTTTGTGAACTGACCCTTCAATTGTGTAGCCTCCAGCACGAATCTCTACATAACTTGATCCAATATCAATGAATTTCCTTTTTTTTAATCTTTTTAGTGCCATTCCTACTTTCTCTTAAGCACACTGCAGGCTGTCTTTAACAATTTTAAAAAAATTTATTTTTAACATTTAGGTTCAAAATTCTCTCTCCCTCCAGCCCTCCCCCCACCAAGTGAAGAGGTAAGCCATATAGCAATTATACATGTTAAGTCACGCCAAACATATTTCCATTATTAGTCACACCACAGTAAAAGGCTCAGAGTTGATTAGTTCTCTCTGGAGGTGGGTAGCACTTTTCATCATGGGTCCTCTGGAGCTGTGTTAGATCACTGTATGGATCATAGCAGCCAAGTCACTCACAGCTGATTACTGTACAACGTGGCTGTCACGGTATTACAATGTTCTCCTGAGTCTGCGCACTTCACTCTGTATCAGTTTGTGTAAGTCTTTCCAGTTTCTTCTGAAATCACCCTACTTGTCATTTCTTATAGCACAATAGTATTCCATTGGGGTGGTGTGGCAGCCTTCTTGGGCTACATGAACAGAAACAGAGCTTCTAGGAAGAGGAAGGTGATTTTTCTGGACCACACTATGGTAAGACTAGATAGAGAATGATGTTTCAATTCTGGGCAACCCAATCTGAGAAGGATTTGGTAATCTGCAGAGCATCATAGAAAGGCTATCTGAAAGACTTAGTAACTCTGCTCAACACTATACCCCATTGCAATTCTAAAGGACTCATGAATGAAACATGCTATCCACCTTCAAATGGAGAGCTGATGGATTCAGAGTATGGACTGAAGCATATTTTCTTTCTTTTCGCGGAACCTGGTTAATGCAGAAATTTGTTTTGCATATTTGTACATATTTGTAAAGGCCCTAGCAGGGGGAAGGCTTGGGGATGGTGGTACCCCTTTCTTGGTTATTGTGTATAGATTTCTTTGTTGTTATGATGGATCTGACTTTATAGTGTTAAGATTCAGCTTTCTGGTGTTTGACTAAGTGCTTTGGTTTTGTCTTCCATGTGGGAGAGTCTGTTATAGTTTGCAATTCAAAATCAGGTGCTGTGAATATTGTCTTGGCACTACAACCCCTTATTTCAGTTAACTGAAAGGCTCACATGAAGAGGAATTAGATTTGTTTTCTCCAGCCTCAGAGGGTAGAATCAGCTACAATGGCTGCAAGAGGCAAAGAAGCACATTTAGGCTTGAAGTCAAGAAGATTATCCCAAGAGTTAGCACTGCCCAAAGTGGGAGATGGCAAATCCCATCATCAGAAATCTTCACATAGAAGTTACATGACAACCAATGGCTAAGCACATCACAGAGGAGATTTCTCTTTGGCATGAGCTATTCCTCCTGGCAGCTGAGGCCATTCTCCTAGTTGGAGAGGCTAAATGCACCACACGCCCTTTTTGGGGCACCTGCCAGTTCTAGGGGCTGACTTCTTGGCTCTCAAGTCACTAGTGACCTCTGGGGACAAAGAGAACAAGTGTCACCCCTACCTCTGCATATTCTTGATGACAGTGACCATATCCCCTCTAGGTCTTGCCTTTTCTAGGATAAATATCCCTAAATCTAATGGAATGGTCTACAGTCTCCTCACCATGCTGATCATTTTCTTCTGAGTGTGATCCAATTTCATGTCATCGTTCAAATGTATCCAGAGCTGAATTGTTTAACAAGGCTTCAGATGGACTCTGTTCAGGGCACAGTCCAATGGAACTACTGGCCTTCTCATTCTGAATACTAAGCTATTAAGACCAGTATGCTGGCTTTCCACCTCAAAAGTTCAAGAATTGTTATGCACTATTTAAGATGTACTGGCCAAACGTGCCACCTGGAAATATAAACTAAACTTTTACTGTTTTTGGTCCATTGAGACAGACCAGGTCAGCTAATGCTATAATCATGTGTGAAGCTAGCTTGTTCAATTTACCTGTTGTTCTCAATCAGGATTCATGCACTGCATGTAACAGATGAGTTACTAAACATGGTGAAATGAGAAATAACTTAATCGAATATTTCACTTCTATACAAGGAAATCAAAGAATTCTTGGGAAGTTCCGCCAGGGATAAATCTTATAGGAAAAGCAAAAATCAACCATTTTAGTTACTAGTACAGCAAAGGCAAAACATAAAGTAATTACATTGAACATCTGATTATTTTGGATAATAAAGCCTGGGATTAAAAGGTCAGGTGTAGTTTACCTAACCCAGTGAACAGACTGAACTTCCAATGCCACCAATTCACTTATTCATTCATTCAATCAACAACAACTGCCTGTCTGCAGCAGTGCACTGAGATGCAAAGATAAAGGAAGATGTGGTCTCTGATTTCTGTAAGTATTTTGTCTGGAAAGAGGCATGTACAATGATAAATAATACCCACAAAGGGGAGCGTAACATACTGAAATCAGAGAGAAGAGGGAAAGGGGGAGGGAAAAAAGAGAGAGGGGGAGAGAGAGAGAGGAGAGGAAGGAAGGCGGGAAAATAAGGAGGAGAGAGGGAGAGGGGCAGAATAGGAATGTGGAGGAGGAAGGAAGGAAAGAAAGAAAGAAGGGCAGGAAAGATAAGAAAAGGCTTCCTGGAGGAGATGGTAGCAGTGCTGGCTCTGGACAAAGGGGTAAAGAGAGAACACGTCAGGTATACTGTGAGCACAGGTTTGTAGCACTAAAGTACAGGACACACACTGGCTCGTAACACCTGATGCAGAAGAAAGCCTTTTCTGTGACCTGGTGGGGAAATGAAAAACAAATCACAGAACAATAACTGTGCCTCCTGCCAGTTACTGAAGAGTTCTGGACTGTGCCCTGCAAGTGTCTTGAAAGAATAAATTGTGTCTCAGTTTACACAAAACACATAAAAACTGTCTGGAAGCCACTGAGTTTGAGTAATGCACCTCAGCTGAGAGGAGGTGAGAGCAAAATGGGACATACAGAGTATGAACAGCTGGTCCTGATGGCCTTTAAGAGTGGAATTCAAGTCAGATACACTACATCATCTTGCATTTCAGATTAACCAGCCCCAAGAGCCAGAGGTCACATAAAAGGGGCGTGAGCCTACCTTGAGACTGAGGTTCTCATCAGTCCCCTTCCTTCCACCCCGAGTCTTGTTATCAACATTGTTGCAATCAGGCTGTGCTAGCAGTGACTCTTCCTCCTGTAGCTGGGTCATGGGCCTCTATTCCAAGCTACTGTGAGAGCACACAGCGGCCTAGCATTCACAGGGGAAATAACACAAAGGATTCCTGTCCCATACTGGCTCTAATGCTGACTCCGTGACCCTGGGCCTTGTCCACTGACCATCCAAAGTTGCGAGCAAGGCTTTGGGACCTGCAGCACGTTATGTGTGGGCAAGCTCTCCATCCCTACCTGATGTTTCACACTCGAAGTACCTGCTCTCCTCATCCCCCTCAAGCTGTATCTGCCGTTGATGCTGCTTCCCAAACAAAGGTCTTTGGTCTGGTGACGGCTCCTCTGACTGACCTCACTCTGACATGCTGCCATCATTAGCAGAAGAAGAAGGCAGCCTAAGGAACTAGTGCAGAGGGGAGGCCTGGGAGGCTGCAAAGGAGATGAGCCTTCATGCTTGCGCCAGATGAAGCGGCAGCTATGCCACTGTCTCCAAGGCTTTCCCATCTAAGCCTGCTTGTTTCCCCATTCTAACACAGATACCCCTGATGCCTCAGGGCCTGCACTGAATGTGCTAGCAGCATGCCCAGGGGGAAGAACAATAAGCAATATTACCCATGGTGGCCCAAAGACACAGATAAGGCCAACATGTCCCAACTAGAGGGGACTTCCTTTGGATGAGCTATTCATTACTGAAGGTCTTGGAGTAAAGCTTCGATGGCCACAGACATAAAGCAGAGAGAGAAAATCATGTTTCTATAAGCTGCCGAATTTAAATTCCCTCCCAGATCAGAGATTCTACGATTCCACAGAAGCCCAACTGCATGTGACTAAAATGGGGGCTCTTCAGTGCTCTTTCAGCATCCCATCCCCTCTCTCTCATGTACCATGGCCAGCTGCTACCCCAAGACTCCCAGACTCTGGTCACTATGAGGTGTTTTGGACAACACAGATTCCTTTTAAGGCACCAGGATCAATGAAGCTAAAATGAAGAGAATCTGAAATACAACTGCAAATAAAGGAAGCTATGGTGCAACAAAGAGAGACCTAGACCTGGAATCAGGAGATATGGGTTCCAGTCCCACTTGACCCTGGACCTGCTATGAAATCTTGGGTGAGACTCATCCTCCCTCCAGGCTTCAATTTCCTCATTTGAAAACCAGTTGGGGGATGAATATACGGCAAAGGTCTGTCCCAGCTCTGACATCTGTGCTCTGACATTTCTACAACAAGCATCACTTTTCACAGCACCTTCATCCCTCACTGGAGCCTCACAATAGCACTGCGCCATAAGTACCACAGGTACAATTCATCTCATTTTACACATAAGGAAACATAATAGAGAGAGCAAACATTTCCCCCACCAAAGTAGCAAAATCAAAGACATAGTCTTACATCAAATTGTAAAAAGTTAGAGTGGATTCCTAAAAGAGAAATGTTTCTTTTTCTATGTTTATCCCCAAATGCCCTTTCTTAGTCAGTCTAGAAATATCCACATGCTTCAAGAGGCCTCCAGCCTTATTAATAACAACACAGACACAGTTAAGGAATTGGATTCCCATATACACAAGGAGCCAGTGCTTCATTTTTTGGTCCAGGCCCCATAATATTAAATAATGTAAGGCCTTAGGATAGGCATCAGGGAAGTACTAAGATAATATGGAAGAGGAATAAAGGGATATCTGTAAATAATTGTAACTTAAATTAGAACATGCTAAGTATAAGAGAGGAGTACAAAATGCTAGGAGATCAGATGAGGAAGAGCCTATCCCAATTAAGAGCATCAGATACACTCAGGCCTCCTAGCATTAACTGGACCTAGAAGAATAGATCAACAGGGAGTCAGATGTAGGGGAAGAAGGGAGGAAATGTCAGGATTTAGGGACTGATGTGAACAACAAAAAAAAAGTAGATGTAGGAACATGACGGATATGCTAACTGTACAGAGTGAAGCAGTTTGGCTGAAGTGGATGTATAATGTTCAAAGGCATTCCCAGTCTTTGCTAAGTTACAGGGCTAAAGCTATGTGTGGATGGTGGGGGAGACTGAAGGAGAATAAAGGAAGGGATGGTGGAGAGAAAGAAGCTGAGATGTGTAACACGTGTTTCAAGTTTCCCTTACTTCCCTAAAGCAGTCCGGTTGCTAGCAAAAGGGAATTGTCCCTTTTATGGGCACCACCTTTACAGAATAAAATGTCCCAACAAAACTGTGACCTGCTCAGCATGGTCTGAATATGCTGTTGCTTGCAATGAAAAGCAGGGGCCTCACATCTGGCTCAAGCTGCTCTGTCAGGAATGAACCCCAACTACACGATGGTGGAGTTCAATTTTCATCCCCTGTTTTAAGAAAACAATGCCCAGAGAGTTCAAATGATTAGATTTAAATCAAGTATTGAGTGGCCAGCTGAGATTCAAACTTATGTCTTTATGACATCAGATCCAGTGTTCTTTATACGAAAAGCCATACCACCTCAGAACAGAATGATCCCAACTGGATGTGATAAACCATTAACAAAAAGGTTAGCTACTAATGTGGGCAAGGCTGATAATTCTTTTCAATCAATCAATAAACATTTGTTAAGTGCCTACTATGCATGTGTCAAACACTGCTAAGAGTGGCATTTTCCAGAAACAGCTTAAATAAGTACAGACTGCTACAAGGAGGCAATCTAATAAGATGCAGCTTCTGGCCTATACCTTCACACTGGCTGACTGCTTACAGAATAAACTGTGATGCAGGTAGACTGGCCTATGACAAAAAAGGGGTCTACAGCTTCCATGTGACACTCCCATGACGGTGACCTACTACTCTGCTCCTCCTGAGTAAATGCTGCCGAGAGACAGAAACTACCATACAAAAAGTTTGTCCCTATGTCTGGGCCAAAGGCACCTGAAGATCAATGTGCATATGGACCTAAACACCTGCCATTTCAGAGTACAAGCCAGCATCTGCCCCCGTACAATGGCCAGAAACTAGGGAACCCAGGAAGCAGGTTCCATCAACTGACTTATTGATTTCCTGGCCACAGTGAATCTGTGCTGCTGCATCCTGGTTTCTACAGAATGGGGAAAGGCACCTTCTGTGGGGTGGCAGAATTCCCACTTCATTCCTCCCAAAGGGGCTGGCAGCGCTTTTCAGAAAGCCCAGGAGGAATGCCAGCTAGAGTCATGGGCCCAGGCACCATCTTTAACACACATGGATTAAGAACAATGACTAACCTAGGACAAAGAGAACATCCCTCTCTGTAACTCACAAGAAACCCTCTAACTCTCACTCTCCCCCCTCTTACTGCCTGCCCCTCTGCAGCACGGAATTAGCAAGTAGTGATACATAAAAAGAATAATGGATTTAGATGGAGCAGGTTTCTCTTTTGTAAATTCTTTTCCTCTCTGGGCCACAAATTCTCCACCTCTAAAGAGCAGGCATAAAGGTAGCACGATGCAATGTTTTCATCTGTAAGTAGCAAATAGAAAGGCGTCTGTTAAGGGTTTAATTATGACCCTCCCTGCTTTGTGCATGGGGACTTCCAGGGTCCAAACAAAAGAACCGTTTCAATATCAGATAGGTAAGAAGCAGATGAGAGCCAGTCAGTCAACCAATGAACATTCATTAAATGCTACTACCCACGATGCACTATACTAAATACAAAGAAAGACAAGAGACGGTCCCTGCTCTCAAGGAGTAAACAGTCTAATGGGGGAGACAACATGCAAATGCCCATGTACAAACAAGACATATTCGGGATAAATAGGAAATAAACAACAGAGAAAAGGCCCTAGAATTAAGAGGGATTGGGAAAGGTTTCTTAGAGAACGTAGTGTTTTGGCAGAGGCTTAAAGGAGGCTTAAAGGGAGGCAGAGATGAGGAGGGAGATCATTCTAGGCATGGGGGACAGCCAGGGAAATGCTGGGAGCCAAGAGAAATAGTGTCTCGTTCAAGAGAACAGCCAGGAGGCCAGTGTCACTGGATCACAGAGTACATGGTGGGGAGCAAGGTGTTAAAAAGACTGGAAAAGTAGGAGTGGGTCAGGCTGTGAAGGGCTTTGACGCCAAAAAGAGGATTATGTATCTGATCCTGGAGGTGATAAGGTGCCACCTGAATTTACTGAATTGGGCAGGGGTAAGTAGAGGGAGGGCTGACACGGACATACACGCATTTTAGGAAAATCATTTTGACAGCTAAGTAGAGGATGGGAAGTTTGGAAGGGGAGCGAGTCTGGGGGTGAAGGCCACAGAGTTCAGTTTCAGACATGTTTAGTTTGGGATGTCCAACAGGCAGTTGGAGACGTACAGAGAAGCTACGACAGGACAGGCAGAACTGAGGAGCATCAGTAGAGAGATGATCCTGACTCAGTGGGAGCTGAAGAGATCACCAACGGAAAGAGTAAACAGGCAGAAGAGAAAAGGGCTCAGGGCAGAGCCCCGGGGGCCACTCAGGGAAGAGGGCAGATAGACAGGGAGTGACACTGGCGACTGAGAGAGAGCAGCAAGAAGGATGCCAAGCTGCAGATACAGCAGAAGGCACCTTTCCAGAGAAGCACCTAAACGTACTGTCCCCTCGTTGGAAGGCGAGATCCTTGAGAGCAGAGCCTGGTTCTGCTTCTGTGTTCTCATTCTCAAACCGCAGCACTGCTCTTTCACTTCCTGATCTCTCCATTCACCAGAAATTGCTCTGGTGGCAGAGAAATAGAGCTGTAGACAGAGGAGGAGAAGATAAACCAGTACAGAAGCATCTCTCGAAAAGCAGGATCAGAGAATGGAGTTGCTATGAGATACAAAGCTATGATGAAGAAAAAACCCAAATTTTCATACTCAGAAAGCTGGAAAGGGCATTAGAGATCATCTGACCCAAGCACGAGGAAACTGAGGTAGACTTTGTTCTACCAAATCAAAAGACATAAACAGGGCGGCTAGGTGATGCAGTGAATAGAGCACCAGCCCTGGAGTCAGGAGGACCTGAGTTCAAATCCAGCCTCAGACACTTACACATGCACGAAAGCCATGTGACCCTGGGCAACTCACTTAACCTCAACTGCCCTCCAAAAAAAAAAAAAAAAAGACATAAACTAAGACACTGATTAAAAAAACAACAGGTGATAAGACCAAAAGCCTTTTACTCAAGAAGTAAGTGATCATGGGATATAAACAGTTTGGAGAAGAGAAATGAAAAAATATTCAGTCATATCAATGCATGCTCCAAATCACTAATCAAAAGAGAAATGTCCATCAAGACAACTTTGCAGTTTCACCCAACATCCTGAAAATGAGCAAAGATGACCAAAAAAGGCAATTGTCAACAGTGGAAAAACAGGCCCGCTGATTCACTGCTGGAAGAGCTGGGAGCTGGTAAAGTCATTTTGGAAAGCAATTTGAAATCATACAAAATGATGAAAAGGTTCCTATGTTCTAACCAAGTGATCCCATTACTGGGCTTAGACCCCAAATACTTATAAACAGTACTTGCAATGACAGCAAAGAACTGGAAATGAAATCAATCGATGCCCCCCAAAAGGGGAATGACTAAACACACTGCGGTCCACGAATGCCAAAGAAATGACAAATGTGATGCACACAGAGAAGCATAGAAAGATCTATGTGAACTGACACAGAGAAGAGCAAGCGGACCCAAGAAAACGACATGCACAACTATGACCAGGAAAAGAAGAACTACTCACACACAAAAGAGAATGCTGAAGAACTAGAGAGACCAGGCCTGACTCAACAGAAGGGCTGTCAGGGGACAGTGTCACCCAGCCCCCTTGGAAGAGCTGGAAAGGCGCACGTCCTTTTGAAAATTTTCAATGAACTGATTGGTTGCGCCGATTTTTTTTCTCTTATTTTTCTTAATTCCTTAATCTTAAAAAAATGCTATTTACCATACAAGATGGTCTTTTAGGAAGGAGAGAGATAAGGGGGAAAGTCATGATGCAATAAACAAAGGACAAAAATAAAAACCTATTTTAAAAAACAGACATAGCAGAACCTTTACTACTAAAAAAAAAAAGAATCTCACTGTCAGAGAGAAACACTACTGTCCAATGTATTTACCATTAATATGCATGAATAAAGTGTTCTGTCTCTCTGAACTGGTCTTGTCAGTCATGATAGGAATATGAGGTCTAAATGGTTTCCATTTAAGTTGTTATCATTTGCTCATGTTTATGTTACTCATTACTAAAGAAACAAAAGAAGCATCTAACATAGCTGCTCCTTCTTATATCTGTGTGTGACTCCTTTATGCCCATAGCACATGATCAGTTTTTCTAAGGGCCCAAGAAGATACTGAGAAATGCATATTCTCTAATATTTCCATTTAGAAGTCATCCTTAGTTAATACAATCTAACATATTCAATAATTACTTCAGTTTTGGATTTTTCCTTCTCATTTACCTTGGATTTAACATTGGATTTAAACATTTATTCATTTCTGAGAGAGGAATACTGATGTCTAATAATATCACTATGTTACTTCCCAAATTTTGGTAATTTCCTCTTCACTTTTAAGAAGTCAGCGACATAATCTTTGACCACTATCATTTTTCTTTGCCCGTGGTGTCTTTAAGCATGATACTGCTTTCCTGTTTCCAGCTCTATTGGCTTTATTAAAAAACAAAACAAAACAAAAACACATCTATCTTTACTGACAGCATTTTTGAAATGTTGCTTTAAAAAAAAAAAGTTCCCTGAATAATAACAGATTTTGTTCCATCCACTTACTCTACATATTGACAATATGTTTAAAGTATATTTCTGCTGTGCAGCAAATCACTAGGTTATGACACGATACCTGTGATGCTTACTAATGGTATAACATTGGGCCAAATCACTAAATCTCTCAACTTAACATGATGTAGTGAACAGAGTGCTGGGCCTGGAGTCAGGAAAACTTGAATTCAGATCCACCTCAGACACAATCTCTGCCTCAGTTTCCTCAAGTGTGTAATGGGTATATAACAGCACCTGCCTCGCAGGGTGTCTGTGGGGATCAAATGAGATGACACCTGTGATGCGCTGAGGCCAGCGTGTGGCACCCAGCAGGTATCAAAGAAACGCTGGCCAGGACTGTGACTGCTCTCATCTTCATATGCAAAACACAAGGGCTGTATCAGACGGTCTCTGACAGTCTTTCCAGCTTCCGTTCTAGGATCCTATGATCCAGATACCCAAGACTAGTGACAGAATAGAGGGAAATCTGGTAGAGAAGACAGGCCGGGATGGATCAGCTTGTGTGCACAGAGGGGGTGCCTTGGCAAGGGCAGACACTTCTGCATGTGAGGTGGGGTAAGAAGGAAGGAACGGCAGGAGACTTACTGAGGGACCTCTCCTCTTTTGAGGCTCATACTACTCATCTCTACCCCTTGACCACAATTCTGGGAACTGCATCTACAGAAACCCAGGTCATATTCCTTTGTTAAACCACTTCAGTACCGGGCTCACAATTTTTCTCTCTTCCCAACTCTTGCCCTCATGCTAGGAGACTGCTGACATACATATTGACTCTCTTTCCCAAACATCCTAATCACTCAGTTTCTCAACCTCCTCATTTCCTGTGACCTACCTCAGTCACACAAAAAGATGGTAACTGATCTTTCCATCACCCCCAAATGTGCCACTTTGATTGCGCTTTGCCAAGCTTCACCCTTGGATCACTCTCGCCATCGAGAAGGTTTTGATCCTTGATTACACGGATTCTTGTAACCACCAGGCACACCTTCCTTACCAACACTCTCTCCCACTCTCCACAGTGGCTCTTCCAAGCCTTCTTCTCACCCCTCATCTTCTATGGCTACCCCTCCCCCTTCCACTCAGCTGGGAACCTGGCACCTCCATTTACTGCGAGCTCCCTGCTTTGGCTTCTTTCTCATCCCCTATCACTCTAATGCCTTCAGTCATTTTCTTCTCCCTCACCCATCTCATACAAAGAGGGGTGACCTTCTTCTTTACCATGGTCTGTCTGTCTGCACAAGTAATGCCGTCCCTTTCCATCTCCTCAAGAATACTGTCCCACTTATTTCCAGTCTCTCCCTCTCTCCTGGCTCATTCCCTCCTGCCTACAAACAAGCCTATTTCTCCTCCATCCTCACTTAATCCTTCCAGGCCTGCTAACTATGATCCTGTATTTCTTCCATCCTCTCTGTTTCTTCCCAGGCCCTGACGACTGGGCTTCGGCTCCTATAATCCCACTGATGCCGCTCTCTACAAAGTTACTCAGGATCTCTTTGCTGCCAAATCCAATGGCCTTTTCTCCATTCTCATTCTCCTTGACCTCTCCCTGCAGCCTTTGACACTGTGGATCACTCTTTCTCTCTTAGGTTTTTGGGGCTCCACTCTCCCCTGCTTCTCCTCCTACCTGTCTGACTGCTTCTTTTCAATCTCCTGCCAGATTTTCATGCCAGTCATACCTGCTAATAGTGTACCCCATAGAACTCTTGTTACTCTTCCCTTCTCCCTCTTCTCTCTAGGTTTTCAGGACACCACTCTCTTAGTTATCTTCCTAGTTCTTTTAGACCAGTCCTTCTCAGTCTCCTTTGTTGGATACTCATCCAAGGTCATGCCCACTTATTTTAGGTGTCCCTCAGAGTTGTCCTGGGCCCTCTTCTCTATACTGATGATTTCATCTGTTCTCATGGGTTTAATTACCATCTCTATGCTGTGAACTCAAGTCTAACTATTTTGCCCTAGCCTCTCTGATGACTTTTAATCTTACATCTTCAACTACCTTTCAGACATCTCAAACTGGATATTCAGTAGATATCTTTTTTCTTTGATTTTATTTTATTTTTAGCCCCAATTTATCTCCCTCCTTTCACTCCCTCCCCTACTAAATGAGAAGGCAAAAAGTAAAATACTCATTAGTACATATGAAGTCACACAAAAGGTATGTCTGCATTAACTACCTTCCATGAAAAAAGAAAAAAAAAAAGAAAAATGTTTAGATCTATACTCTATCAGCTGTCTATCTGGAGGTGGACAGCATTTTTCATCAATGAATCCTTTGAAATTGTGACAGATCATTGTATTGGTTGGAATCATTATGTCTTTCACTGTTGACTATCTTTATAACATTGCTGTTATTGTATGAATTATTCTCCTGGCTCTGTTTACTTCATTTTGTATCAGTTCATAAAATTCTTCTCAGGTTTTTCTGAAACTAACTCCTTTATCATTTCTTACAGCATAATAGTATTCCATCTCATTCATTTATCATAATTTGTTCAGTCATTACCCAATTGATGGGCATCTCCTCCACTCCAAATTCTTTGCTACAACAAATAAATACAAAAGAGCTGCTACAAATATTTTGGTATAGATGGGTTTCTTCTTTCTTTGATCTCTTTGGGGCACAGAACTAAGAGTGGTAATGCTAGATCAAAGAAAAGTGATCTAGCAGAAGCTAGGCAGAGACCAACAGCTCAAACACATACCAACATAAGCTCAAAATGGACATATGATTTACATATGAAGGATGATATGAACAAGGGGGGAATGGAAGATATTACCTGTTAGATCTATAGATAGGGGAGGAACTAATGAATAAACAAGAAACAGAGGTTCATAGGAGTTAAAACGGATAATTTTAATTACATAAAATAAATCTTTGCGAAAACATGCAAATCAAATTAGAAGAAAACCAAGAAACTGGGGAAAGTGCTGCTACAAGTTTTTCTGATACAGGGCTCATTACTTAATTATATAGAGGACTGTGTCAAATCTGTAAGAACAAGAAATCATTTCCCAACTGATAAATGATCAAAGGATACGAACAGGCAGTTTTCAGAAAAAGATATCAAAGCTATCAATAGTCATATGAAAGAATTTTCTAAATAACTAATAATTAGAGAAATGAAAACTAAACAACCATGAAATACCCCCTTACATTCACTGAACTGGCTAAGATGACAGAAAAGGAAAATGACAAATTCTATTACTACTGCTAGGTCTGAATCCCAAAGAGATCATGAAAAAGGGAAAAGGCCTCACATGTACAAAAATATTTATAGCAGCACTTTTTGTGGTGGCAAAGAATTGGAAATTGAGGGGATGCCCGTCCACTGGGGAATGGCTGAACAAGCTGTGGTACATGAATGTAATAGAACACTACTGTGCCACAAAAAATGATGAGCAGGTGAACTTCAGAGAAACCTGGGAAGACTTATATGAACTGATGCTGAGTGATGTGAGCAGAACCAGAACACTGTACCCAGCCATGACCATAGGATGTGATGACTGGCTGTGATACACTGAGCTCTTCTCGGCAACACAAGGATCTTAAGACAACTCCAAAAGACTCACAATGAGAAATGCCGACCACATCCAGAGAAAGAACTATGCAGTATGAATGGAGATAGAAACTCTGCTCCCTTTTTTGTTGTTGTTACTGTTTTGTTTCTCCTTTCTTGTGGTTCCTCCCGTTGGTTCTAACTCTTCTTTATGTAGAAGAAGTTATGTAGAGTTTATATCATATATAGAGTTTATATCAGATTGCAAGCCATCTTGGAGGGGGGGAAGGAAGGAGAAGGACAAAATTTAAAACTCAAAATTTTATGGAAGTGAATGTTAAAATGAAAAACAGGGGTGGCTAGGTGGCACGGTGAATAGAACATTGGCCCTGGAGTCATAAAGACCTGAGTTCAAATCTGGCCTCAGACACCTAACACAAAAACTAGCCTTGTGACCTTGGCAAGTCTCTTAACCCCAACTGCTCAACCGTCCCCCCTTCAAAAAGCTAAAAAACAAACAAACAACAAAAAAACAACCTCCAGGCCCCCAAATGAAAAATAAATAAAATTTTAAAAAGAAAAGCAAAAAAAAAAAGCTAGAAGAATAGAAGAAGATGTGGGAAAATAGATACTCTCATGCATTGCTGGTGGGGCTGTGAACTGGTCCAATCATTCTGGAGGAAAATGTGGAACCATGTCCAAAGACCTATGAAACTGTGCATATGACTCGGCAATATCTCAACTTGATCTAGATCCCAAAGAGATCCAAGGAAAAAGATCCAGTAGCTACCTCAAATATATACAAACTGAAGTTGGTATCTTTCCCCCCCAAAACATGCCCCCTTCCCTTCCCTATGACAGTGGAGGGCAACACCATCCTCTCAGTCCCTCAGACATCTCCCCCAACCTGGGGCTAAGGGTCCTTCCTGGCTCCTGTCTCTCATCCTGTACATCCAAGCTGTTGTGAAGGCCTGTGGGACTTCACCATTGGCATTGTCTCTCCAATATGCCCCTTCTCTTCTCTGATGCTGCCACCTCTCTGGTGCAGACCCTCATCACCTTCTGCTTAGACTACAGTAATAGCTGCTGGAGGGTCTGCCTGCCCCATATCTCTCCCCACTCTACTCCATCCTCTATTCAGCTGCCAAAGTGATTTTCCTAAAGTACAGGTCTGACCATGTCAACCGCACCACCACCCCCAAACATAAATGTCTCCCAATTGCCTCCACGACTAGATATAAAATGTCCTCTTTGTATGTCACAACCTGACCCCCTCCTACCTTTCCTGTCTAAATTCTTTGACTAGAGATTTCACTAGGCTTATATTCCAAGAGAGGTCACTGATAAGAAAGGAATCCCTATTATATACCAATTATTTCCAGCAGCACCTTTTGTGTTATCAAAGAACAAGAAACAAAGTAGATGTCCATCAGCTGGGGAATGAAGGGGAAGGGAAGACAATAAGCATTTATGCAGCATCTTCTACATGTCAGGCCCTGGGATAAGTGCTTTAAAAAAACCTATTCCATTTGAGCTTCACAGTTACTTTGGGAAGCAGGTGCTCTAATTACCCCCATTTTATAGCTGAGGAAACTGAGGCATAGAAGAGGTGATGAGCCAAAGGTCACAGGGCTGGTGAGGGTCTGAGGGTCCAGCACCCTCCCCAACATGCCACCAGCTGCTTCTCTGCTATCTAAATAAACTGTGGTGTGAGACTGTGATGGGGTGCTATTGTGCAGTAAGAAACAAAGACCATCCAAAGACTTCCCAGGTGAAGTGATTTGGAAGGCTAGGTCACAACCACAACAGGCTTTGCCCAGACCTCCCTGTTGAGCAGTAAGCCCAGGGAAGAAAACACCAGCAGCTGAGTGGGGGAGAGAAGGGCTGGCTAAGCACGGGTGCTGGGCCAGGCAGGTGCTCAAGGTGCGAGGCCTAGAATCAGAACCAGTTCGATTCAGACCCTGCCTCAGACCCTCGCAAGATGGTGGAGAAGCGTGCTGACCTTCCTGAGCCTCGGACTCTTCAGCTGTAAACTGAAGGGGCTGCCCTTGATGCCTCCTACAAAATAGGACCCTTCTCAGGAAGAACCATCACTGTGATGGGAATGGACAAGAGTTTTAATTAAATGACTGTCTATGGGCCTGGGGCATGACAACAAAGTATATATGCCCTGATTCACCAAAACGGAGACTGAAGAGGACAAGCTCTTGACAGCATGTTCCTTGGACTACCCAATGGGCGTGAACAGGAGGCAGAGCTGGAAGGTCCCTGCAACAGAAGCCTCAAGAACTAGATTACTGCCTTGGATTCTCCAACGACTTTCTTTAGCAAATTGGCCAAAACACGCCCACCCGGATGCCTCTGTTTCCTCATTTGTACAATTAGGCGACCAGAGTATGTAGTCTTCAAAGTGCTTTCCAAAATTCAGGTTCTAATTCTGCCACCTTTATAGCCTTGGCACAGAATTCTCTACAGTTTGAATGTCAATGCTCTTGCCCAGCTCCAGAGGGCGCTCATGAAATCTTCAGCAGGCTACTGCAATCCGGCCGTATTTAACGATACTATATCGTTTATTATTATGTTGGATTACTTGTTCAAGCAACTCCATTCCATGTCATCTCCTGCAGCAGCCTGCCCCCTCTGTCACGCCCATTCTTTCTTCTCTTTTAATTCTTTGTTCTTTACCCTCTACCCAGGGTCCTTTGTATATATCTGTTGTCTCCCCCATTAGCTGGTAAGCTCCTTGAGGGCAGGAATCGCTTAGTCCAGTTCCTGGCACACATTAATCACTTCATAAATGTTGACTGACTGACTGCTCTTTGCTGTGTTAAGCCAGTGGCCTGTTAGACTAAGCCTATGACCCTGAACCCAGTTCCACATGATGTGAATGGCACTTCCTCAAGAAAAAGGCCTCCAAGGCTCGGGAAGCAACAAGTGAAAACTAAGGAGGGACAGATTTAAAAACCAGACGCAGGAGAAGAATACTGCCTGGCCAATCACAGGCTGTAGATGAGCAAGGGATCATGTCTACAATGATGCCTGACTCTCAGGCAGCTTTTTCTGACTGACCTGAAATTCACCAGCACACTTCAAGGGTTCAAATCCTGCACAAACAGCCATCCCTCACACCAAAAGACGGGTCTGTCCCCGTGCGCCCTGACACACGGAGCCAGCCAGCAAGAGTGGCTGGGCTGATGGGCGGCGGGGCAGCTGCTTCTCTTCCTTCTCACTCTGTGACAAGGGACAGCTCTCCGGAGGAGGGGAACGAGGGATGGAGACACAAAAGACGTCAATGTCAGTATTTATTTAAAGGCATCACAGAGCATTTCAGGCAGAAGGGGCCTTAGAACCTCCAACGTCAGAGTTCAAAGAAACTGTGAGTCCAGAATGCCAGAACTAAGGAAGCAGATGGTCCAGAAGGATCTGGCTGGGAGAGGACTGCAGAAGCTGGGCTCCAGCACTGCCTCTGGCAATGGCTCTCTGTGCGCAGGGAAGGGGACGGGGACAGGAGGAGGGGTGACTTACCTGCCCTGGGCCTTGGTCTCCCTGGAAGACTGAGGACAGTGTGGCAGGAAAGCAGAAAAACCAAAGCAGTCACAACCAGATTGTGCAAAATTATGATCAAAGAAGAGATAAGAACACACTCGCCCCATTTCTCTGCAAAGGTGGGAAAGCCTGGGGATCCAACTCAACAGAGCACATCAGACTTTTTAACATACTGATTATTTTCATTGAATTTATTTCCCCCCCCTCTGTTTTGGTTCTTTATTATTGGGGGTAGAAAGAAAGAAGGGGGGAGTAGTGCAAGACAGTATACTGTGCACACTGTTACATATAATCAGCATTAATTAGTAATAATTGGTTTTGCTTACATTTAAAAACAACAACAAAACTCCACTAAAAGGGCTGGGGGAAGTCTATGGTGTAAAGGCAAAAGGAATTTGTTTTTTAAAAAGTGTTGTTGTGGTTTTTTTTTTTTAAGGAGAAGAAATGGAAGCATCAAATATAGACAGCTTTCTGAAGGACACACAGAGCTGAGAATTGTAGCACCTACTCTGCGCCAGTCACTGTGTTAAACGCTTTATAATGATCTAATGTGATTCTCACAGCACTCTTGGGTGGCAGGGGTTAGTATTACCCTCACTTTACAGCTGAGGAAACTGAGGCAGAGATAAAGTGACTTGCCCAGGACAACACAGCTACTGTGGGCATGAAGCTGGATCTGAACTCAGGGCTTCCTGATTCTAGGCCCAGCATTTAGGGTAGTGAGTGGCCCAAATGAGGTGAGAGAACAGAAACCTCTGGTGCACTCAGTCAGCACAATTCCTCCAGCTCCATCCAGGAGCAAGGGAAGGAGACAGTCCACGGCAGAGGAATCAGCACAGTGTGAGTGATGAAAAGACCAGAAAGCGCCAACTTCAGTCAGTTCTTTAAGGGATCTGGACAGGAAAGGTGAGGGGGTGGTGACCGAGAAAGGCCCTGCACAGGGGGTGTGGGGCAGCCTCTTGAACTGAGCATGCCTCCCCTCCCCCTGCCAGGCCTAGTGAACAGTCCAGGAGGTAGGTGTTCTTGTGAAGGACAGACGGACACGGTGGGAGGAGCAGGTGGGCCTAGCTCTTATGGGCTGGACTCAGCCCACTACAGGCAGGGAGTAGCGGCAGCTCCAGCAGGGATCCTAGCTAGACTCTTCTGGCTTCCCCAGTAACTTCTGTTCCCAATCCTCTAACCACCCTCCCCACTTCCTCGAGTCTGAAGTAGAGAAAATTCCTGCAGAACAGAGGTGGGAGACCACACTCCTGGAATGACAAGACACAAAGAGCTGGGGTCATCCGAGTGTTTACAAGGGTCATGACTGTGGCCCAGGGATGCCCCTCCTTAGCCCTCAGCCTCTCTTTCACCTGCTGGCCCTGTCTGACTTGTAGTCCCTCACCACCAGCAAACTGGGAAGGTGGGAAACAGCTCACGGCATGACAGAGCAGAGAGCTCACCAACCTAGTCAATACCTTGTGACATTGTTGGTCACTGTGATCAAGACCAAGTTAACGCTCTTACCTGTTGCTTCAATGTATTCGATGCATCTCTCAATAAAAATGGGAATAGGCTTCTCTGGAGTTACTACGGTGTTCAAAGGCACCCCAAAATAGTTACTTTCCCACGTCGTCTTAGTGATAGATGGCCGGGGTTTAGGCTTTGGTTTCTGTTATGGAAGAAAACAAGATCATGGTGAATACTGAAACTGTAAAACCCAGGGCCTTGCACGAGGACCCCTTGTATCCAGTTTCCCACCGTGGAGCTCTAGGCTGGCCAAACAAGACTGGGCCCTGTTCTCTGACCCCCTGCCAAGCTCTCTTGCTGCCATGTTTATGCTCCTGCTCTTGTCCAGGGCAGGCATGTCCTCGTGTCCATCTCTGCCCCTGGACCGCGATCTTCCTTAGCCAGCAAAGAGAACTATTTGTGCACACCTTGGCATCTGCTAGATAGCCGATCACGCCTATTCAACTGCAATCTCCCAAAGAATGCGGGCCACGGCACAAGTACTCTGTGCATACAGAAGATGCTAATGTCGATCAAGTTAAAAACAATCTGCAAAAGATCCAGAATGAGACAGAGAAGAATGACGCTGATGCAGAGATACCAAACCAGACAAACACGTTACCTTGTTCCTTCCCTGACTCTCATTCCCCCTAGTGTTCAGGTCTGGCTAAAGCAAACTCTCGGAAAACACTCAACTCTTACGACCTCTGGGCTATGCCTCGTCAATGAAGGATGCTGGCAAAAGCTTGGCACTGGAGAGGCCAACTCCCCATGGGTAATAACAACGTGATTACTATCTCCCTTCCTTATCAAAAGATTCAGTGAAGTAGTAAACAGGAAGTTTTCCAAGCTACCCACACAGATAATGAGTACTATAACCTTAGAAAAATTTTCTGTCTTAAAAGATAAAGAACAGAATTGAAAACAAATTGTTTCCTTCTTTTATCAAATGCCAAGCAAATGTATAGCCTCTCAAAAGGAAGGCAAATTTAATTGAGAGCACTGCCAAAGGAAAGTTTACCACCAAAAATAGGGAAAATTGAAAAGATTCCCTGTTCATTCTTCAACCATTGTGTTTTTCTAGGTGCTTAATGTGCTTCCTACGCATTTGATATGCTCAATACTTATTCCCAAAGATTGAATCAATCGATTACCAAGCATTCATTAAGAGCTTACTATGTGTAAAACACTATTGTAGGGACAGATACAAAGAAAATGAAACAGTCTATGTTCTCCAGGAGTTCCCATTCTCAGGGTTAGCAGGACACCATTCTAAAACATTCTGAACAGGCAGTCGGTCGTCAACCCTGAACTTGGTTACATCCAATTTGACCATTCAGTCATCTGAAAAACACTTGTTACCCATCTACCACCCACAGACACCATTAGCAAATCTTCCACTTAGTAAATTCAAATTTCCCTCTCTAGACCCAGTGGTCCCATATTCACCTTTGAAGGGCAAGTGGAATAAATGTAATCCTTCCTCCATATGGCAACCCTTCAAGTATTTGATGAACGCAAGCATGTCTGCACCCTCTAAATCTTCTCTTCTCCAGGCTAACCATGTCCCAGTTCAATCACCTGACTGAAAGACACGGCTCTGAGTTTCCTCCCCACTCTGCTGGCCCCTATCTGAATGCATTCCAATCAAGGACTTTCCTAAAATGGAGCCTCTTCAGCTGTGGTCTTACCTAGGAGAGAACAGGGGAGGTATCACCTCCTTCACTTTGGACACCAGATTTCAATTAATTTAGCCCAATCCCTCCTCCCTCCATCCCCAGCCCAAGAAGACTACACTGTGCTAAGTGCTACAAGAGAATGTAAAAAATAAGGCGGTATCTCTGCCCTCAAAAAGCTGGTATGAACGGATACTTTTCGTCTGTACGGATACACATCATGTTCTGCAAAGTTTAGAAAATTCACATTTTTTTCAACTCTGAACAGGCATGGAATCAACAAAAATTAGGTGACATATCAGACTACTGTATCTATTGGCATCGACTCCCTCTGGGCACACCAGGCAATCCCACAGAAAATGGAGTTACTCAATGGGATTCACATCTAACAGAATTTCACTGATAGGACTTTTTCATATAATCTGAGTTGGAAGGGATCCCAGAAGCTCTCTAAACCAACTAATACATGAGCAAGAAACTCCTCTACCACATGAATCGTCATCCAGTCTTTCCAAAGAATGGTGCCCAATGGTGCCCAAGGCAGCCTTTTCTGTTTCTGTACCATTCTATCTGTGAGGAAGTCAAAGCTCATTTTGTGTCTCTACAACTCTTTAACTTGTTCCTAGCACTGCCTTCAGTTGTCAAACAAAACAAGTCTAATATGTGTATCTGGAGAAAGCTCATGCTCCCACTGAGTCTTGTTTCTTCAGTCTAGACTTGCTCAGCTCCTTCAGCTTCTCCTGATAAGGCCCAATCCTGAGGCTCACTGCTCTCCCTCCATCCTGTTTCACTTGGGGAATAGTTAGGCCAATGTCTTTCAGGAAGCCATGATCTTGTTATGGAGCCTTTCTAGTACCTGGGGACTTGATGGAAAATTGGGCATATCTCCCCATCAACTAAAGGCAATCCCCTTTCTTTTGGAACCTGGCATAGCACATCAACCATGATACTGGTGAATAACTTCAGGCTTGGGTATCCCTATCTGATGCTAGTTTGAAACTGATACTCATAGGATGGATTAACAAAGTTATCTCTGTGGTGTGACTGTCATGCAATTCTGTACAATCTTAACCAATGTTTTAGGGGCCCCTAATCAAATGCCTTTAGACCTCTATTCTTACTGTAAGGAACTCTTTGTGACTAACCAATTACAGACATAACCCTATATTATATTCTCTATGCTTCTGATTTAGTTGTGTGACTGTGAAGACGTAATTTACTGTAGAAAGCTATCTGTAAAAAAACTCCTGGTTCCATTTTTATATTTTCATCTGGATACCCTCTATGTACCTAGACTATTTTCACAGAGATTTCACAGCGACACCTGAAGTCGGCATACAGGTTGGATACTACTGATGACTTCATGGTTGCGTGTTAAAAAAAATATCATCTGTAAAGGGTACTTTTTCATGTTTTTGGAAAGTTTTTCTTTTGTGATATCCCGAAAATTGACCTCTGAATGTCTTCCGCCTCTAGTACTGACTGCATCTGATTCTGAGAAGTGAGTTTGTTTACCGTTCAGATACACGGGGTGTCTATTGCCTTTTGAAATCGATAAAACTGAAGAAATAGGGAGAAAGCCAGGAACGTCAATGCTGAAGCTAGCAGCACTCCTTCCTCTCTGTATCTCACTGTGTATTCTCTGAACCATAACACATCAGTCTCATATCTTCTGATTCTCCTAAATATCCTCACTGGCTGCAGCCCTACAGAATGTCCAGGTCACTGCTGAGGCACTATCTCTTGCCTCCATGCCCCATAATGCCTCACACTTTGTATCCTAAGTGAACTCTATTCAAGATTCTATTCGGCACCCTGGTCACACCTGTAAAGGTAGAATTAGCAGAAGTAAGCAGTTAATAAGCAAAGTAACAGTTTGTCCAGCCTGAAAGCAAAACTGGATTGAAAAAATAAACACCATTCTATTAAATTTTCATCTTAAATACTTACTAAGCAAAGTGTTACACCAGGGTTGGGGAACCCGTGGCCTTGTGGCTACGTGTAGCCCGCTAGGTCCTCAAGAGAAGCCCTCTGACTTAATTCAAACTTCACAGAACAAATACCCTTAATAAAAGGATTTGTTCTGTGAAATTTGGACTCAGTAAAAAGGCTGCTCCCAAGAACTTAGAAGGTTACATGTGGCCTCAAGGCCGCAGGTTCCCCACCCCTGTTAGAGTATAGATGAATCTTTGAGCCACTTAACAAGCTTGAAGAGACTTTTAAGACTGTTCTACTGAATAGAATGATTTCAGAAAAACCAGGGAAGATTTGTATGTACTGATCCAGGTGATGAAGCAAGTAGAAATGGAAGAAGAATTTATACCACTCCATAAAGACAAACAACTCTGATCAAGGCAATAACAAATAATTCCAAAACATTGACAATGAAAACCCTGTTATCCGTCTAACATCTTGCGGTGTACATAGATGAAACATACATTTTTGGACAAGGACAAAGTGGGTTTGTTTTGTTTGACTATGCATGTAAGAGGGTTCATTTTTGTTTTTTGTTTTTTTCCTAGCAGGGAAGGAAGATGGGAGAGAGAAGTAGATGTTTGTAAAATGAAAAAATAATTTAATTTTAAAAATAAAGATAATACTAACTAGCACTTACATGGTGCTTTAAAGTTTACAAAGCACTTTGCAAATATTAACTCACTTGATCCTCCCTACACCCCAAGAGCTATTATTAAAGGTGACTCAAACTCTTAAGAGGCGTAGAACTTTTGAGATAATTCTATCTGGAATTAAAAGGGAATAAATACTCTGGAAACTAGCCACTAACAGAGGATGGTTGGGAAAATACAGCACTATCACAAAGAAATCTCACAGATATTAGATATCTGGAGCGAAGAAAAAGGCAGATGTGTTTTATTCTGAAAACAAGCCACTGCTCTGTTTGGATTCTGAGTGTGTTGGCTGTGGAGGATTTGTTCCTTGCTTCAGTATTCTTCTTTTTCCACTGGAGAGAATCGAAATGTAAAAATACAAAACAAGGAAATATGAATCAGGCTGCCATTCGTTAAACCTGATATTTGTAATCTATAAAGAAGCGGATACAAAACTGAGATGGAATCAGTGAACGCTGGCCTTGAGGACAATGAAGTCACAGCACATAAACCTGATGACTTTTAAAAATGGAAAAACTAATGTAGCTAAAGGGGCTATTGTAGTCTTATATTTGCTTTTTTAAACTAAATCATTTAGCACAAGATTCTCCAGAAAATTCTCCCACAAAGCTGATTCAGGGTAATTCCTGAGTTCAAATCTGTCCTCTGACACCTCCCATCTATGTGACCCTCTCAGTCTCTTCTATAAAATGAGGTGGAGAAGGAAATGGCAAACTTTTGCCAAGAAAACCCCAAATGGGGTCACGGAGAGTAGGACATGACTGAAACAGCTAGATAACAGATCTGGTTAGAAGCCATCTCAAACTGAAAGCTGAATGACAATTAGGAAAAAAGTCTCGTACACTATGATGCTAAGAGATAGAACCAAAGCCTTCCCGCTTCTGAGATCATTGAGAAGAGTCAGTATATGCTGGTTCACCTTAAAACTGGGGGGAGAGGTTGCGGGGGAATGACACATGAGACACCTCAGGGTGTGAAAAGAACAAGAGATCTGAAATCAGAATACCTAGGTTTGGATTCCTGCTACGTAATCCTGGGCAAGTAATTCAATCTCTCAGGATCCTCAGTTCACTCATTACCTAGTCCTAGGGGATCTCTAAGGTCCTACGCAGGGAGAAAATCCACTATGGAAGGCATTGTGCTAGAAGCTGAGGATAGATGGACATGATACAGACCTTGCTCTCAACAAATTTACAATGTAATAAGGTAGAAATGCTTACACCCTCCATCATATATTGTAGAAGAAAAAAAATGAGAGGAACTGGGAGTTGAGAAGGATAGGCATTCCTATTAAGTGGTAAAGCTGGAATTACAATCTGTGACGTCCAGATTCATACATTCAATTCTCCTCTGCTTCTAACCTATAGTCCCTTCATCACTTTCTGTACTGTCTGATCCCTGCCTTGTTGGAACAGATTGCTGCCTGTTAGGCTGTGATACTTTAAAACTTCCTATGTGAACAAGAGTTGATACCAGAAGAAGCTAAAAGAAAACTCATCAAAGAGAAAAGCTACTTCTTTGTCTATAACAGTCAATATCGCTGGCAAGCACAGAGACGGTGAGGCAAAGTCCACAGTCATCAAGCAAGCCCCAACTCAGAGAACTAGACTTTTGGGACTGAGAAGCAGGTCAGCACAAGAGGTGGGATATCTTACAGATGGAAAATCCAAGACGTAAAGAGGGAAAGAGACTTGCTTGTGAACATAAGAATGCCTTCTAACCCCCTTGAGCATGTTTAAGTCTTACAGCTGAACTGAACCACATAACAGAGGCAACTTTCAAGATCTGGGTGTTACAATCCTGTTTCATGTGCTATAATGGCCAAGAATCGCATCACTCATCAGTGAGCATTCTTACGATGATTTACTCCATACCACAAAAAGCTGACACATACAGTCTGTCACCAGGACTATACATGACACTGTTCTATCTTGTTATTATAACCTGCAACAACCTGGGGTTCACTGTCACTGCCATGGAGAAACCAGGGTGGTCAAGACTTGCATGCCATAAATTCATTCAATCAGCAACTAGTTATAAAGTTAGTATTATGTACAGAGCTAGGGTAGAGATGACATTAAATAAGATATGGCCTTAACTGATTGTAAGACACAGAGAAGCATATCTGGGAATTCAAAACTAAATTATTATCTAAGGCCCTTTTTCTTCCTGAAGAGAAAAAATTATTCTGCTAGGAGGCAGTTGGGGGGTAGGTGAGATTCAACCGGGAAATGGGGGAAGGAATATGGTTCCGGTGTAGGGCGCAGCATGATCAAAAGTGCACAGACCATGAAACAGATTTATCTAGAGCACAGAATGTTTGGAGGGGAATATTAACATAAGGTGGGAAGAGAGGCTAGTACCAGATAATGGAGGGCCTTGAATGCCAGAAAAAAAAGCTTGTATTTTACATAGCTGGTAGGAAAAACTCAAGATTTCAGAGCAAAGTAGTGATGTGACCAGAGATAAACATTTAAGTAAAAATAATCTGGCAGTACTATAAAAGAAAAAAGTGAATGGGGAAAGGGGGAAAGCCTGTTATAAGACTATTCTAATAGAGATGGGTAGTAACACAAAAGCTTATATTAGGATGAAAGAAATGAATTTCAGAGAAACTGCAGATGAATGAAAGCATTTATTAAGTGCTTGCTATGGGTCAAGCATCGTGCTAAGCGCAGAGCATACAAAAAGAAAAAGAAGACGGTCTGAAATCACAGTCTAATTGGGGAAAATAACACATAGGAAAATTTAGCTACAAAGCAGATGTAAAGACCTAAGTCCTAAGAGTATTTCTGCAAAGCCAATGAAAAAATTCTCTAATTGATAACTGAACAAGATTGTATGAACAGTTTTCAGAGGAAAAAATGTTATCAACAGCCATATGAAAGAACCTCTAAATCACTAGAGAAATGCAGACTAAAACAGCTCTGAGATTCCAACTTACACCCATCAGATTGGCAAAGTTGGTGAAAATGGAGGAGATGTGGGAAAAGTTACATTAATCCACTGCTGGTGAACCTGTGCATCAGTCTGGCCATTCTAGAAAGCACTGGCACTATTCCTCCAAAACTATTAAACTGTACATATCCTTTAACCTAGCAATACCACTGCTAGATCTTTGCCCAAAAAAGATTAAAGAAAGAGGAGAAGGACCCACATGTATAAAAAAACATTTATAGTAATTCTTTATATAGTAGCAAAGAACTGGAAATGGGGGGGGGCAGGTACCTATAAATTGAGGAATGACTGAACAAGTTATGGTATACATCAGTAATGGAATACTGTTTGTTAAATGATGAAAAGGCTCATTGCAGAGAAACCTGACAAGAATTATATAAAGTGAGCAGAAGCAGGAGAACAACTTATACAATAACAATACTATTATAAAGACTTTCGAGGAACTTTGGTTTTAAAACAACTTTTAAAGACTTAGTAACTCTGATCAACACAGTGAACAACTGCAGTTCCAGGTCTGTGATGAAATATGCTACAAAGCTCCAAAAATAGAATTAATGGCCTCAAAAGGGAAGACGGAGAGGTATGATTTGGTTTGTATATGACCAATGAGGGAATCTGTTTTGCCTGACTAGACATGTTTCTAATAGGTTTTGGTTTTTCTTGCTTTATCACTGGGGGAGTTGGAAGGATAGGGAAAGGGAGAGAAGGCAGGAGGGAGAGAATGCAAACCTGAAAATTAAATAAAATTGAATTTTTTAAGAGTCAAAAGCAAGGTCTCAGGTTCCTTATCATGCCTTGGGCTGTCTGGCCAGAAGGAACAGCCTAGCACCAGTGGGAAGGGTGTAGTGGGATGCAGAAGGGATTCTAGGCTCACTGACACTCATTGGGGAGACAAGTTTCAGATGGAGCCAGGAAGGGAAAAGAAGAAGGGGTAACTGGCAGAGAAGCTGGGGCAGGCTGGAAGGGTGGACGCTATGTGCCATGTCTCTCTCACTAAGAAGGAGGTTCCCACTCTGAACCAAAAACACAAGCAACCTGGGTAGGACTGGGTAGTATTTGTACTATATTCCACATGAGAGTTTTCTAACTCCCTGCTGAACTAGATTAATAAGTCACTGGGAAATGTTTAACAAGATGAATGAGAGTATATACAGCCCAACACCGATAATGGTCACTTGTGATTCTCTAAGTCAATGTGGAATGGTCTTGGGTGGCCACACAAGCAGTGACACTGTCTTCTTTATCTGTCTCCCCGCCCAGTGCTAAGCACAGGAGCCTGCATACAACTTGTACATCGTAAATGGCTGCTTGGTAAAAGAATGAAGGCCTACAAATTGATCCAGGGCACTATGTTGGAGGAACAAACACACACACATTCTAATTCTCTGCCTCTACTGTGAAAGGGAGAAAGCTGTGTCCTCTCAGACTCTTGGTAAAGAAGAGGAGCTCCTCTGCTTGTAATGACAAAAGTATTAGGTGGCACAGCGCACAGAATGCTCTACTAGCCTGCCTCAGTCACTTAACTGTGTGACCCTGGGGAGGTAACTTAACATTTCAACCTCAGCTTCCTCACCTATAAAATGGGGGAAACAACAGCAGCTACTCTAAGTTAGTGCTTATCCTCCTCTCTATGTCCTGCCCCTTCATGTGGGTATATCTCAATACAGTCTGGGCTCTTATCCTCTCACTATGAGTTCTTCAGATTCCAGGTTCAAAAAGCCCCTTGGTCACCTTGCAAACCTCCATCTATCTAACTCACCTCTCTCCTAAGCTCGGGTTAGCATCCCCAACTACCTCCAGCACACCTCTACCTGGAAGTCTCAAGCTGAGTCACTTCAGCTGTGTCCAACTCGTGTGACTTCATTTGGGCTTTTCTCGGCAGAGACAGAGCAGTGGCTTGCCATTTCCTGCTCCAAACTTATTTTACAGATGAGGAAACTGAGGCAAACAAGATGAAGTGCCCTGCTCAGGGTCATACAAGAAGATGAGCCTTCCGGACTCCAGGTCCTGTGCTCCACGCACCATGGTGCCACCTAGCTGCCCAGTAAATCTCATGGGCATGTCCAAAACAAAACTGCTCATTATTCTCCCAATCTCTCTGTACCCAAAGAAGACAGCCATCCTCCCAGTCACCTAGTTTACCCCTAGTTTCCCCTCACTCCCCCAGGCAATCATTCTCTCAGATCTGCTTCAGATCTTGGGCAGGTGCCCTCTGCCCTTCACACATGGAGCACAGCAAAAAAACCTTGGAACAGTCTGTGCTTTCATTCTTTCCTCCCCCAAACCATCTTTCACAGCAGTCCAAGTGACATCCTAAAGCACAAGCTGGGCTTTGGGAAGGAAGTGAATGTGCATTTCTATACCACTTACAATGCCCAGGCACTGCGCTATGCGCCTTATAAATATCTTATTTGGCCTGTACGCTAACCATTAGGCACCACGTGGTGCTATTGTCCTCACTTACAGCTGAGGAAACTGAGGCAGACAGAGGGGAAGTGACTTGCTCAGGATCACGTGGCTATGAAGTGCTGGAGGCTCTATTTGAACTCAGTGCTTCATTTTCTGCAATACCTAGGGGCCTCTAGCAGGGATACCACTCCTTGCTCAAGCTTCGGTGCTACCTGACTGCTCACAAACGCCTCTATTTGGGATCTCAAGCTCTTCCTCTCTGTACATGTGAAGATTCTCTCTTCACATACTCTACATTCCTGCACAACTGGTTTGTTGGCCTCCCATCTTCATGCTGGTATGCAGGCTGGCCCCTGGCTTGGAATCCTCTCCAAGGATCACCAGAGGTGCCTTCCTAGAGGACTTTTCTGACTCTCTCCTGGAGCCCACTCTTGCCCCCGCTGCTCTATATTTACTCTGCCCTTATTCATCTGTCAGTCTCTCCAGGAGGGAGCTGTTACAGTTCTGTCTTTGTTTCCCGAGGATCACATAGAGTGTCGTGAATATAGCAGGTGCTTAATAGATGTCGGTTGAACTGAGGGCCAGTCAGGATGAAAGTCCCAAAACCTAGTTCTCCCATACACATACAAAACTCTCAGAGGGAGATATCAGTCTCTGCCTACAGAGTAGAGAAGACTTAAAAAACTTGAATATGTAAAAGAAATGTCCTACTGGGAAGAGAGTGAACAAAGTCCCAGCCTACTTTATGAAGCAAGACCGTATTCCATAACTGCAGAGAGGAGCTCAATTAAAGGTAGGCAAAGTTTACTTTAATACAAAAAATCCTAACACTCTAGAGGAAAGGCAACGAATGGGAAATCAGAGAGATGTCTCAGCTTAAGGGAAGAAGGATTACAGATCTATAATTAGAAGAGACTTGAGGCATAGATAAGGAAATGGAGGCCCAGAAAATTGAAGTCAGCCCTAGACCCAGAGCTGATCTCAAGTCTTCCTGACTGGGAACCCAGGATGCTTTTTAGCGCATCAGCAAAGAGAGCTTCAGGAAGAGACTGACAGGAAGGAACATAAAACAGACAACTTCCCTGGGCAATTTTGGACTTATAAAGACAGTAAGAAGCCCTCAAGGCCTCAGCTGTCCCCATGTTCTCCCCACCATTTCTTTATACCATCCAGTGCACAGAAAGGCAATTCCAAATCAGCCATTATACCCCAAATGTACCACCTTTATTAAAGCATGAGGAGGGCAGAGCTCTTCCAGCACAGGGGCTCAGGGCAGGGGTTGGGGGAGGGAGACTTATGGATGGATTGGGGGGGAGGGTCTATGAACTTGGATGGGAAAAAAAAAAGTATTTTTATTTTCACTATCCTCTAATAAATTTACCATTTCCTTCAATTAAAAACAGGATTCTGATAAGGGGTCCAAAAGGCTTCCTCAGACTGTCAAAGGAGTCCATGAAACAAAAATGCATAACGCCTCATATGTGGAAGACCGATGACCAAAGCTCTGAAACTCTGATAATAAACAGTTAACCAAATCAGTCCCTTCCATGACATCTTACCATGCAGTAAGAAGACTCTTCTATTGACTGAAGGAGCTATATAAAGACAGAACACCAGCTATGCTTCAGTCCCAACAGCTATCTTCTACCAAGCTCCAAATGGTACTTGGCCCAAAGTTTCCCATAAATAATTGCTTTCTTTTTTAATGAAACAGAGGCTGAAATTAGTTCTTGTTCTGGAAGAAAAAGGCTGAATTGATACAAGGGCCACAAAGAGGGATGCTTCCAATCACTAGAAAACTCACAAACTCTGGATCCTTTTAATCAAGGAGTGCAGACTACAAACTCTCATCACATAACTTTCCTCCTTCACTCTCAGAATCTCTCCTTGCTGAATATGATTCCTCCTCATCAGATCTTTTAGCACATTTTATTCACCTTTTACAGTTGTAATTTTTGTATTCTAGTTTCTGCTATAGACGGCATGAATCAACAGAGCCAGGCAAACCCTGCTTCTGTTTATATGAGCACCTGCGTGACCCTGAGCAAATCACTTGTCCCTAAGCCCATTTCCACATCTGTAGTAAAGTGAGGGATCTCTGTATGACCTCTGAGGGTCCCATGCAGCTCAGTCTCAGCTTGAAGAGGGCTAATTCTCATTCTTCAGCTTCTCTCTCTAATAACTATGTGTGGATCACTATAAGCAATGAGCACTGAACTAATGGTGGGATGATTCAAGTGACTGGATCCAGGATCCCAGTAGAACCCAATCAGACAGCATAGGCTGCAGAAGGTCTTGTGAACAGAGGAAGTGCAGGATCTCAGGGTGGAAGGGAGCTTGGGTGGGCAGCATTTGGTCCTGGGTGAGTTGGAACCCTGACACCATGCTGGCCAGGAATCTGTTCACATTTCTAAGGACATTTCCAGGAGAAGGAAAACACTGCTCCCTCCTTTCTGAGGCCCTCTACACCTGTCTCTCCACCATTTCCACCCATTATCTTAGAATCGCAGACCTAGAGGAGAAAACTGAGATCCATGACGGCTAAGTGATTTCCCCAAGGCCTCACAGGCACAAAATGTGAGAGATGAGACTTGAAGTTCAGATTCTTCAGGAATCAAGCAGAATAACCAATCCTTTCCTCTCCATGATAACCCTTCAAATAAAAGAAATATATCATAGCCCCCATAAGCAGGTGTTCTGAAAGAAAAATATTTCTACTTTTTTTTTCTTTAACCAATTCTTTGTCATAACTACTTCAATGGATTCATGATCCATTTAGGACTGATCACAGTTCTTATCTTGAAGACAGTTCTTGTCTTCTCATTCCATGTAATTCTTGTCCATTCTCCCCCCCGCCCCTAGTCCTTGGGATATGATCTACCTAAGGCACTAGAGATCAATGTGCTTCTAAACATGCAGCCCCTTCTGGGGGTGACATGCTGCCACAAAACAGAGTGGGAAGGGGATTTAAAGGGCCCTTCCCAGCCTTCCCAGTTTGCCTAGATGCTCTAGGCTCCTCTTGAAGGTGGTGCCAAGGATTGGCAGGGGGAGTTTCTTTACTTGGGTGTTCCTCATACCAATGAAATCCCAGCTCTCATTCCTACACATATCCCCAAAGCACAGTTTTGTGTCAAACCACCAGCCTCCTGCTGAATATCAAGTTATTTTAAAACTAAGATCTAAAATGATTTCATTTGGAAGACCTGGCAACATCCCTGAGTAGCTGAAGGAACTCTGGAATGATACAATGTACAACGTGAGGATTTCTGGTCCCAGCTACGAAGAACCCTGACCACACGGCAGCCATCAGACAAGATCCTTGCTGCAGAGCACAAGCTCACCCAGTGACACAAAGCTTGTCTGTAGACACCGCTCTCTTGTGTGGACTGAAAAAATGTGATGCGTGTCTTCAAGTATCTGAAAGACATCAGGCCATGGAAGAGCTCCAAAAGGATTTTGAAAATCAACGAAGAAAAGTAGAGGAAAAACTGGGAAAAGAAATGAGAGTGATTCATCATGAAAAATGAGTCAACAGCTTACTAAATTCAAAAAAATACTGAAGAAAATAACACCTTAAAAAACAGACTAAGCCAAATGGCAAAAGAGGTACAAAAAGCCAATGAGGAGAATGTCTTAAAAAGCTGAATTGGACAGGGCAGCTAGGTGATGCAGTGAATAGAGCACCAGCCCTGGAATCAGGAGGACCTGAGTTCAAATCTGACCTCACACAATATTTGAGCCGTGTGACCTTGGGCAAGTCACTTAACCCCAAACTGACCCGCCTTCCCCCCTCCAAAAAGAAAAAGAAAAAGGAGAATTGGTCAAATGGAAAAGGAGGTTTGAAATTTCAATGAAGAAAATAATTCCTTAAAAATTGGATTGGAAGGGCAGCTAGGTGCACATCAACGCAGAGAAATTTAATGCATTCTTGAGAAAAGACCGGTGCTAAAAAGAAAAACTGACTTTCAAATACAAGACTCAAGAAGCATGAAAAGGTAAACAGGAAAGAGAAATCATAAGGGACTTATTAAAACTGAATTGTTTACATTCCTACATAGAAAGATATTTGTAACTCTTAGTATTAGGGTAGTTGGAGGGAATATGTACATAGACAGAGGGCACAGTGTGAGTTGAACAGGAAGGGACGACATCTAAATAAGTATTTGAAAAGACATCTATCATATAGAAAAAGAAGCAATGGGTGGAATCTACAAAGAAGTGAATTTAAGTCTGGAACAAACTGAAAACCTCCCTAATGGTTCCCTCACTGCACAAGTGGAATAAGTTCAGCAGGTGGTTAAGCCACCCTTTAACTTAAAGTCTGCCCGCCCTTTTGTCAGGGAACGTTGATACAGAGAGGACTCCTAGCATAGTGTGGGTTAGACCTAATGGCCATTCAAGTCCTTCCCATTTGAAAATTGTCTGATAACAGAAAGACTACCTTGATCTATAGAATCTTAGGCCAAGGTTTGATGCCTTCAGTATGGGTAGTGCAGAGAAGAGCCAGCCCTCTATCCTTTCTGGTGAAAGTCCCCATCTATCCTAGATGGGAAGAAGATCAACCCAGCAGGCCAAAGGTCTCCTTCCTTTTCTCTTTCTATTCCTAGGAACATGGACAAAAGTGTTACATGGGTCCACCCATCCCCTGCCTCTCTTGACCCCCAAGGAAGTCATCCATGTTGGATGTGTCACACTTTTCATGCACTTGAGTAATCCAGGATAAGATGTTGGCTTGTGCCCAATGCACTCTTGTGTTAACTCTGCAGCCAGGGAATCATCTCACATCCCAACAACTCTCCACCTCTGGGCTTCTTGCCTTCCTTCAAACATGGGCCTGATCCCCAGGCCTGACAGTTAAAAGGGGCACTTTCAGTTCCATTAGACTGTTTTCTTATGGTCTGCTCAGTGAGAGCTCTACATGGGATGTGCTGTGGGCTACTGAGATTCCATTCAACATGGAACAGATAGAGAAGCAAAAATGGAAAGAGTAAAGGGATTCTACTTCTGGGGCAGGAAATGTTCTCCCTAAAGTGAAAAAACAAAGCACTGAAAAGCAGCTTGTCACCAGAAACCTGACCAGGCCTTGCAACTTAAGTTACTGGTATTGTAGTAAAGATCCTGAGACAGATCCTGAGCTACTGTGTATGAGCATGCACCTATATCTTCACGTTTGTGTGTGTGTGTGTGTGTACTCACGCACGTACACACACACACACACACACACACACACACACACAGAAGGCACATGCCAAAGTCCCTAACATCACATTCTCAATAGTGGAAGGGAAGGTTGTCTTCTTGAGGATTTCCTCCCCTACCAAGGCAGCCCTGGCACAGGGGAGGGAGCACTGGATTAGGTCTTGCCTCTGATGGCTGGGGATCTGACAGCTCACACTGTATCTCTCAGCATTCTACTGAACTCTAGAGGACAATAAGCAGAAGAAATTGGTAGAGAGCTTCCTCGACACATGCAATCATAGGTCTCATCCCTATCTCCTGGACCCACCAAAGCTTTAAGAATGGTATGGTGGGCCAACATGCCATCAGCAAATGTTTTAGCTCTTCTTCATTTATCTTCATAAGTTATATGACAGAACAGGAGAAACAGAGAAGCACGGCACAGTTTTTATGAACTGATCTAAAGTAGGCAGTACCTAAGAAACAACGTACACAATGAAACCAACCAGATACATGGAGAAAACTACTATCCGCAAATGGCCAACACAGGATTCTACAAAATCACGACCGACTAAGCTTGGCCCTTACAAGGAATGAGAAGATACCTCCTCACACCCCCTTCTTTGCAGGGGTAGGGGATCACGGACAGGAATCACTGTATATAGCGTCAGGCTTTTTCAACAGGGTAGTTTCAGCGAACTTTTGTCCTGTTGTTTTTTTTTTTAATTGACAATGGCTGACTCTCTCTCTTAAGAGCTGGAAAGGGAAGGGAAATAGTGGGAAATGCAGGTGCAGTAAAAACAGAATATCAATAAACATTTATTTTTTTAAAAAAGTTTGGTGTTCCTCACAACCATATTCAGGCATCCCATTGTCGTTTGCCAGTATGGGAGGAGAGGAGCATGCCAGATCACAACTGAAAGTGTAATAAGACAGAGAGATGTAAAAGAAAAGAGTACTGAAGCTGAAATGTCAGCAAATCACTTATGCCATTAGGTCCAGTTTCTTCAAGTGTAAGATAACATGACTAGATGAAATTTTCACATGTCAACTACAAAAGCTAATATTCTACAGCCCCTGCTATATTAAGTCTGTTACTATGGCTCAACTTATTAAAAGATCCATATATGAAATATATGGGCTCAACTTAAACAAACCAGTAAGAACTAAAGCTGTCCAAAAATGAACAGGATGTCCCATGCATGATGCAGCAAGTTCCTCATTATGGAAGTGTTTATACAGTGGCAAGATGACCAGGGATCATTTATGCTTTAGGGAGAAGCTGGACTGGATGACCTCAAAAGTTCTTTCCAATATTAAGACTCTAGAATTAAAAACTGAATGACTGAGTCTCAGCACCTTCTCGGCTAAGCTCCATTAGTGGCTTCCAATGTATCACTTGCACAGTGAAGTCTAGGCCTCCCCTAGACTTTTATACCCTCCCACACAGCCCTTCCAACCTCAGCTCACACCCACTACACTCCACCCCACCCCAGTACTCTGTCCCAGCTCAGTTGTTCCTGTGCTCCAAACATGCTTCATACATTTCTGCAAACCAGGACTCTGTGAATGCTGTTGACCCTAGACTAGATTTACGCCACACTCTTCCTCTCACCTAAGGTACTATCTAATAATGCCATTCCCCAGTTTAGTAAATTCCTATGAACCCCAATCACCTCTCAGTTCCAAACACTCACACACAGCTCCTGCCTTTCCCCTTCAGGTCTTTGCCCTAGCTGTCCCTCCTCTTCACCTCAGCTCCCTGACAGCTCTCCCTTCCATTAGGACACATCTCACATCTTGCCTTCTGGATAAAGCTGTCCCACATCCTCTCCTCCCAGAAAGGTCTGATACTGACTTTGTATGTATGTAGTATAAACTTAGGCACATTTCTCCCACAACAGAAAGTGAGTTCCTTGAGGGTAGGAACCATTTCATTTTGTCTATCTTCAGGGCCTCCTAGGATAATGCCTGGCACTGAGTGGGTCTCTAATAAATACTTGTTAGCTGATCAATCATCACATTTAACATCCTGGCCAAACTGTTCTACTTGTGGTTCCCTCAATCTGAACGCCTGCTACCCAGCACTCACTTTTGTCCTCCGAGAATCCGCAGCTTCCTCTATCAGTCAGTTCTTATGCCGTACCTCCTTTTTCCTGATCTCCTTGGCCAGTACTCTTTCCCTCCCCAGATTATCCAGTACTTGTCTGTGTATACGTGCCATTTATTGATCTGCTGGTATACCAGGCCACCCATCAGGGCAGGGAGCGTTTGATTCTTTGTCTTCATCCCCTAAATCTACAATTGCTTGATGAACTGACTTGAATGATGACAGAAGGGAGAAAGATGCTCAGAGTGACGGTGAACGCAGTGAGCAAACACTTGGCAGTGATCTATGGGAATTAGTGTGCAACATGAGCAGAGTCTGTAGCTCCAATGAGTAGCTGCCGCAGAAAGAGAGACTATGCACGGCCATAGGGCTATTACTTGGTTTGCTAGCCACCAAATCCCATTCAGGGGATAAAAGCACAGACACATGGACAACAAGAAGCTGAGACGAGCTGCCATCTAGTAGGTAGATAGGTGGCACCCTAGTGCGCAGCACACTGGGCCTGGAATCAGGTAGACACCATTTCAAATCTAGCCTCAGACAAATTTGTAGCTGTGTGACCCTGGGCAAGTCACTCAACCTTCTTTGCCTTAGTCTCGACTGTAAAATGGGGATAATAACAGGAAATACTTGACAGGGGCCTTTGAAGTCCCTTCCTGATATAATGTAATTCTTTTTGTTTGTTTGTTTTAAGTATTTATTTATTTTTAGTTTTCAACATTCACTTCCTTAAGTTTCAAATGTTCTCCCTCTCCTTCCTCTCCCTAAGATGACATGCAATCTGATATAGGCTCTACATATACATTCCTATTAAACATATTTCCACATTAGTCATGTTGTAGAGAAGAATTAGAACAAATGGGAGGAGCCATGAGAAAGAAAAGAAACCAAACAAAACAAAAAAAGAAAGTAGTCTGCCTCACTCTACCTTCAGACTCCACGGTTCTTTCTCTGGATGTGGACGACATTTTCCATCGTGAGTCCTTTGGAATTGTTTGAGCTCCTTGCATTGCTGAGAAGAGTTAAGTCTATCAAAGTCAGTCGCCACACACTGGGGCTGTTACTGTGTACACTGTTCTCCTGGTTCTGCGCCCCTCACTCAGCATCAGTTCATCTAAGTCTTTCCAGGTTTTTCTGAACTCTGCCTGCTCATCATTTCTTATAGCACAATAGTATCCCATTACATTCGTGTACCACAACTTCTTTAGCTGTTCTCCAATTTACAGTTTTTGACCAACACAAAAAGAGCTGCTATAAATATTTTTACACATGTGGGTCCTTTTCTCTTTTTTTATGATCTCCTTGGGATACAGCCCAAGAAGTGGTACTGCTGGGTCAAAGGGTATACACATTTTTATAGCCCTCTAGCATAGTTCCACATTGCTCTCCAGAATGGCTAGATCAGCTCACAGCTCCACCAACAATGCATTAGTGTTCCAACTTTCCCCCGTCTTCTCCCACATTGATCATTTTCCTGTTTTGTCATGTTAGCCAATCTGACAGGTGTGATGTGGTACCTCAGAGCTGTTTCCATTTGCATTTCTCTAATCAATAGTGATTTAGAGCATTCTTTCATATGACTATAGAGATATTTAATTTCATCCTCTGAAAACTGCCTGTTCACATCCTTTGACCATTAGATAATGTAACTCTTAAAGCATCCCTGGGGTCAAGACTAGCCACAAAGGACTCAAATGGTTAAAATTCTGTCACCTGTGTGACTTTAGGCAATATACAACCCCTCTCTGGTGTTTCATTTCCTCCAGTTAGTTGTCAAATAAAAGGGTGAGACAAAGGATTCCCAAGGGCCCTCAGTGAAGACAAACACCAGGCTGAAGCTGATTATAGTCTACCCTGTTATACATTTTTTAGAAGTTGCTTGAGGCATTCTTTTTCAGATTTTTCCCTTTTCTGTTGGCAAACAATTGAATTATCCTGTTTGATATTTCCAGAGCTAGAAACAGGAATTTTTCAATTAAATTAAATGCATTTCTCTATTAACTTGTGCTCCCTCTGCTGGTTCTGAAATCGCAAAACAAAAGTATGATCTGTTTTTACTAGATTCCTGGAGTGAAACAAGAGAACAAAACACGTTTAGGACCATTTGGGGTGCTCACTGGCAAAGTCCTTGTAAGAACCTGGCCTGGTGTCACAGCATGAGACCTGAGTGCTAGCCTCAGCTCTTCCACTGCCTATATGAACCAGGCAGAGCCAGTCCCTTCCCGGGACAGTTAGCCGACTGAGGTCTAGGGCCTTCAATCAGCTTCTGCCCCTCATCTTTTATTACACTTATTTCACTCACCTGCTTAAAAATTGCTTTTAAGGTAGCCAATGTGAGTCTTAGCCCTTAGCACTGTCTCTAGCCCAGTGGTTCTCAACCTGTGGGTCATGACCCCTTTGGGGTTGAATGACCCTTTCACAGGGGTCACAGGGGTCACCTAAGACCACTGGAAAACACATATTTGCAATGGTCTTAGGAACCGAGACACCGCTCCTCTGTCTCCAGGAGGGTCTGCCCACATGAGTATTAAAGGGTCGCAGCATTAAGAAGGTTGAGAACCACTGCTAGCCCTTTGAATTGAGGCCAATTGAGCAGGCCAGAGGCAGCTTCAGAGCCCAGAAAAGCTCAGAGCTTGCATGGGGCCTGTAGAGGCCAGTGGAGGGGAAAGGGTAGTAAGGAGATTGGAAATGGAAAGAATGGGGCTCCCTCCACGTCCTGGATATGCCCTCGTCTCCTGTGGGAAGGGGCAAGTACCTTGCTCTCTCAGGACTGAAGCTTCCTCACCTGTCAAATGAGGTCAGCTTGGAGTCGCTCATGTAATGGTCCTTTCAGCTCTTAATACCATCATTTTCTTTGTTCTCAGATCCCTTCTATCTAGGATAGTCTATGATCTAAGTGGAAATCAGTCTCCCCAGGTCCCTAAGTTCATCACTGTCTCCTGGTGTGCTACACAGCAGCCAAGTACCCTGCTTCTGACAGTTTTGCCCCAAGAGATGGACTGACCTATTTTAATAGACTACTCTCAAATTCACTGGACAAAACTCAGATAAGGTTTACCCACAAAGACCAATTATTCTACCTGCTAAGAAAAGTAAAGGAGACTTAACTTCTAACCGAGAGATTTCAGAATCACTGGGGTGGGGGTGGGGGGGAAGTGGCTGGCAGCTTCACTAAGGACCAGTGCAGTGCTATGATGGAAAAAACTGTTTTGCTGCCTATCGTTTTTCCCCCCAATACCAGGTGTGCTGAGCTAAGGCAGATAGTTAAAGAATTCTATTTTTATCTCTGAACATATTCTACAGCAGTTCCTTGAGCTTAAAATAACTCTGAAATAAATGACTAGTTCTTAACTCTTCTACAAACTGGGCAAAAGTTCTCATAGTTATCACATAGTTGGATCTTCAATCCAACAGAATGAGATGAGGTGCCTAGTCATCCTCATAATTGAAGAAAAATAGAGTGAATGGTTTTAAGAATAAACCACCATCAGAGCATGGCAACAACTTCCACTCCATTCTTCACAAGCAGCCAAGATGAACATCCCTCCCACGTAGCTTTATTCCTGTCACCCCTGCGCCCACTGTGTGTGGTTCTTCAGTGTCCACTGTTCTACATAAAGTCAAGCTCCTCAGACTGGCATCCAAAGCCACTCATGCTCTTGTGCCACCTTAACTCACCAATCTTATCTTACTAGTCCACATCCAGGCAAACTGGGCAATGATTATCTCCTACCCTTGGGCATCTGCTCCTGCTATGTTCACTTTGTAAGTCCGGTTTATCCCTAAAGTCCTGCATATCCACAAATGCCCAACCCAAATGCCCCCTTACCTATGAAGTTCTCTGATCCTTCCATGGGAAACAGGTCTTTTTAAACTTTACCTAGACTTTATGTGAAACTTCTTTTAGGCCCTAATATTCTACTCATTATTGCAGTTATAAAGAATAAATCCCCTTCTGAAACCATGAGCTGCAAAGAGAGACATAATACTTCACTTAATGTCTGCCATCTCCCCTCTACTATGCACTATGGCTATGCGTCATGGCCCAGGCTCAGGAGCGTGCGCACTACCTTCGCCTTCAAAGGCAATGGAAGGACGCATGACGCTGTCATATTACTATTAATGATGATCTGATCACAAGAAAATCACCGGCTCCATTCAGGCTAAACTTGGAGATGGTTTACTAGAAATGACTACAAAAGTCACTCTACCATTCAGCTGTCTGTCCAAATGCACCCCGGGTCTCGAGGGCGGCTGCTTTGTATTCATGCTGGGAATTTAAACTCCATCCTGAGCCCTTAACAAAAAGGAGGGCTGTGCCAACACAAAGCCAAAACAACCAGTCAATTCAGTTGCTTCAGTGAAGTAAGTCAATGGTCGGGGGGAAGGAGGGGAGAAGCAGCAGAGCAGGAACAGCAAACTGTCAATCCAATAATCTGTTGCTGTGTAGACAGAACAGTGGCTGATTGAAACGGTCACTTTTCAACTGGCTATCTTTGGTGTAGACATAGGAAGTGAAAGAATACCCTCATTTAGTCTCCATTTCTAACCTCAGCTCCCACTTCGACAATGCATTACACTTTATGAAGCACTTTAATCACAGAAGCTGAGTTCTGTGAGGCAAATAATTCAAGCATTATTAGTCCCACTTTGAAGAGTAGGAAATTCATCCAGGTTCAATTGGGCTGGTCTCGATGAATGTTTTGTGGGACAAATTCCCCTCAACCCTTTGGCTTAAACATGTGACCCTAATTACATTGATCTAATCTCTTACAAACACATGGGCCTAGGAGGCAAAGACCTTGTGTGGTACACCCTCTCCCCTTCACAGAAACTAATGAAGCACATGCCTAGATTTTCAGAGACAGCATGATATAGTAGAAAGAGCACTGGCTTTGAATATGGGAATTTATTTTGCTTTACTATGCTTATTTGTGACATAGATTTTCTACTGTTTTGGGGAGGAGGGGGAATATGGGAGGAAAAATAGGTAAGTGCTTGATAACTGACTTAATTTTTTTTTTTTAAAGAGTACTGGCTTTGAGGTCAAATGACTTGGGTCCCACTTCTTTGATTTACTATCTTTGTGACCTAGGGCTAGACATTTAATTTCTCTGAGCCTCAGTTCCTCATTCTGTGCAACAGGGCAGGAGTTGGGGCAGCTAGGTTGGAGCAGTGAATAGAGCACCAGCCCTGGCATCAGGAGGACCTGTTTGTGGTATAAAAAAAATACCCATTATTCTTAATTTAATTAGAAAAGTAAACACAGAAATGCCTTAGATAAGAAGAGGAATTTATTCCCTTTCTCCCGGGAAGAAAGGGGTGCCCCATGAAAAGATGTCTTACCCATGCTGATGTATGAGGTCGGGGCCAGAAGAGAGAGAGAGCCTAGCCCTGTTCCAAGGTTTAAAAACCTAATTAGGACGTCCCCTCTCCTGGCCAACTGCCCTCTTTCACTGGTGAAAAATTCACCTCCCAACGTCCTCCCCAATGAGACTACAAGGGGGTTGGCCTTCACCAGGCGGGAAGAAATGAACAAAGGAAGATAAAAGTAATTGACAGGAGAAGGGGGAGGGTAGACACTCA
>CM053596.1:15599497-15623611 GCA_028646575.1 Pseudocheirus occidentalis | reverse complement strand
TAATTGACAGGAGAAGGGGGAGGGTAGACACTCAGGAGGGGGGGGGGGGTTACATTCCAGACTGAGAAGTTTTCACTAATTTCGTGTCCCACACAGATTTGGTCTCAGTGCGACCTTGGGTAAGTCACTTAACTCCAAATGCCTTGCCTTCTCCCCGTGTCCCCCAGAAAAGAAAAAATAAATACCAATAGGGTAGGGCTTCTTTGTGCCATGGACCCCTCTGACAGTCTGGTGAAGGCTATGGGCCCCTTCTCAGAAAGATGTTTTTAAATACACAAAATAAAATACATAGGATTAACAAAGGAACCCAATTATAATGAAAGTTATAAATATACTTTAAAAAGAAAGCTGATGGACCCTAAGTTAAAAAAATCATAAACTGACAAATCAATAAACATTTATTAAGTACTTAATATGTGCCAGGCACCACGCTAAGGGTTGCTTATACAAAAAGAAGCACAAAAAAAAAAAATCCCCGTCCTCAAGAGGCTTACAGTCTAATGAGGAGACAAAACGCAAACCAATAAATACAAAGCAAACTATGCAGAGAATAAATAGGAAATAACTGACAGAGGGAAAGCACTGGAATTAAGCCAGGGAAGTCCAGAATCAGAGCAGAGAGTGTTCCAGGCATGGGCGACAGCCGGAGAAAATGCCAGGAGCCAAGAGAAGGAATGTCTGTCTTCTTTATGGAATAGCCAGGAAGCCAGGGTCACAGTGCCAGTGTCAAAGATCATTTAGTTAATTAAACTTCCTTGTTTTAACAATGAGCAAAATTAAGGCCAAAGTAAATATAGTAACTTGCCTAAGGTATCAAAGTGGCAGAGAGTAAGGTACAGAAAGGCTGGAAAGGTAGGAGAGAGCTGAGTTGTAAAGGGCTCTGAACATCAAACAGCATTTTGTATTTGCTCCTGGAGACAATAGGGAGCCACCTGGTTTTAGTAAACAGGGGGTGACATGATCAGAAAGACCTACACTTTGGGAAAATCACTTAAGTGGCAGAATGGAAGCTGGATGGCATGGGAAGGCAGACACACCATCTGGGCCTGCACCAGGGCGGGGGGCCAAGTCAGCAGAGAAAAGGGGGCACATTTAAAAGCCATCACAGAGGTGAAATCCCCAGGCCTAAAACAGACTGGGGGGGTGGGAAATCCTGGATGACTCCCAGGTGGTGAGCCGGACCTCTCAGTTTCCTCATCAGCTCTTTTATCTTAAGTGCCAATAAATTTCAAACGAGAAAGTAGAAAGTATTTCTATTATGAGGGTGTTAAAGAATGCAAGTTCCAACCAATTCAAAATACTTAATTCTTTATACTGTTAGCACCTAGTACAGCGCTGCCTTGGTGAGCACTCCATAAATAATTAATTGTTTAAGGTTGAGCTCCTAAATGCTTCAGCAGAGAAAACGAACAGGTGGCCACTTTAAGCTATACATTTTTACCATCAAAGATAAAATGATTATAATTTATAGCAAGGATCTCCTCTAATCAATTAGCTGGCAACTGACAGAGCAGATGCTAGTTCCTTTCTCTAAGCACAGTGCGACCTTTCTGATAAGGGGAGAATTCTGGGGAAAATAATAATGATGCTTAAAACCTCTAGAATCTGGAAAAGAGACGAGAGAACAACAAATGGCCCACTTGACAGGTCCGTCCCCCCCAAAGCCCCATGATGCTCTGCTATGCTCTGGCACCTGGGCTTTCCTCAGAGTTCTCTCAGTCTAGCCAAGCCCTACCAAGCTTTCACTATCCAGGTCAAATTCCCACTCTCTCCAGGAAGCCTTCCTTCCTCACTCTTCCAGGTCTATCCAGAGAGGCAGTGAGATTCCCTCGGAGGCCAGAGGGCTGAACTCTGGGTTAGCGGACCTAGATTCAAATCCCAGGTGAACTTCTGGGCTCCGATGTGCAAAATGGAAACGAGCCATTTCCCTGCCTCGACTCATAAACAAAATGCCATATAAATAGAAGCAGGGTGGGGAGGGGTCCTGATGATTACCCCAGTGATCTCAAGGGGAAAGAACCCGGTATTTGGAGCTGGAGGGGCTGTGTTCAAATCTTTGTTTTATTATTTCTTTGTTTTGTTATTTACTGCCCATGTGAACCCAGGCAAATCACGTAAGATCTCGTTTTTATATGTGTAAAAATGAGGGGCCCAGACAGGCACATAAAGGCAGTGGGATGAGTGAAGTGGTCCAGCCACTCTGGAAATCATTCTGAAATGATGTCCCCAAAGTCACCAAATTGTGAACAACCTTTGCTCTACGGATACTACGACTACTCACTACTAGGTCTTTACCCCTAAAGAGATCAATGAAAGAGGAAAAGGACCCATATAACAAAACTATTCCTGGCGGTTCTTGTTTTGAGTGGAAATGAGGGAAGCATTCCCATCAATTGGGGAAATCACAGTATATGAATGTAACGGAACATTATTGTGTGTAAGAAATGAAATGATAAAAAGGATCGGGTTCAAAGAAATCTGGGATGACTTGTATGAAGTGACACAGAATGAAGTGAGCACGACAAGGAGAACAATGTAAATAATAACAACCCTGTAAAAATAACAAGTTTTCAAGGACTTATTGATCCTGAACAACACAATGATAAACTCCAGTTTCCAAGGCATGCCGATGGGGCAGTTTATATGACCTAAAAGCACAGCACTCACAATGCAGAACGGGACAGACTGGTGGGAGAATTTGTTTTGCTTACCTGTGCAGATTTGTTTCAAAGGTTTGGGTTTTCTTTCTTTCTTGTTTTTTAAATGAGAGAGGGGAAATAGGAAGGAGAGAGAATAAATGTTAACTGAAAAGAAAAGTTAAAAAAGAAGTTGGACTGGATGATATGGAAGATCTCTTCCAGCTCTAAATCTTACGGTGCTATAAGAATCTGCATTTTGCAAAGGCTGTAGTTCAAAAAAAGGGAACTGCTTACACAAGGCTATGCAGTGACTTAATGGCAAAGTAAGGATTCCAAAGCTAAGGTCTCTTGACTCCTCAGTTTATTTTCGAAACACATCAAACTGCCTCTTAACTGTTTAGTTACATTTTCATACCCCAATTATCTTGTCTCTTCAAGCACATTGTAAGCTCCTTGAGAAATGAGACGATCATTTTACAGTTCGTCCGTCAGTCAGTCAGTCAATAAACACTCACTGCCTCACGGGCCAGGCACTGTGCTAAGTGCTGTGGAATTTATACACAGAAGCAAATCAGGCCACCATGATGGGCAGAAATGTCCTAGTTTTACCAATGAGCAAAATTAAGCCCCGAGCAAACACAGAACTTGCCCATAGTCAAACACGTAATAAAATGGCCAAATGGGTGCATGTGTGTGAACCCTGGTGCTCGTCCCCCACTGCTTCATCACTCTGGGCACTCCACAACTTGCAGAAGAGGAATGCACTAAATATTTGCTGGTGACTGCTGTTGGAAACAAGAGCTTCTGCCCTTTACACTGCTTTCTTGGCCAGTAAAAATCCCCAAATAGTTCATCTTCCCAGGAGCTGGTTCTATACCTGCTCCTCCTGTGGAGTCTTGCTTTTCCAGCCCAGGGCTAGCTAGTTAGAATTCCTAGCACTACCAAACTTTAATAGGTTTGCTCCCGGAAGGAAGTGAATTAGACTTTGCTTATCTTTGCAATGGGATGACAGAGGGGCTCATCTTTCAAAGCAACATTTTCCAAGGCAGGAAGAGACCACATTTTACCTTTTATTCAGTCTCCGAAGGACCCTCTTAAAGTGACTTCTGACATACTCTTGCTCCTGGAAGAGGTTATCGTTTTTTTTTATTGGGCTTGAGAAGGCGGCCCACTTAAGGAAAGAGAGAGGAGGTAGTGAGCACTCACTCCCATCCTGCTGTCAGTCCCCCAATGGAAGTGTTAGTTACAGAGAGGAACAAAGCCATCCAGAGGCCTGACAGGAACCTGCTATTTTCTGCCATACTTACTCAACTCCCTGGGAATATGCTCTAAGAGCACTGCTTTTAGCAGGCAGCATATACAGGCGATAGAGGCAGAAATGATCCCAATTTGCTAGGCAGTCCTATTCCTATTCCAGGGCTCTTCCTTCCACCCATCAGAAGACTGGCAGGAATGGGAAGTAGCAGGGTTGTTCAGATGAGCTACACTGACAATACTCTAGATAAGGAAAAGAAAACTTCTCAAAACATTTAGATTCCAGCATCATTAGCTTTGACAAAACAGAGGTGATGACAGTAGACAAGGGCACTTACAATCTCAAATCAGAGTTACAGAAGCACCAAAAAGCAGAACAAAAGAAGAAAAACCTTAGGCATCAGTACTAAGGCCAAGAGGCAATAGTAGATAAAAAAGGGCCTTTGAGTAGGGAAGATACCCCTCTTAGCACTGCCCCAGCTTCTGACACTGACCTTTGGCCTGGGGGGAGGAGGGAGGAGGTGCACAGCCCGAGAAAGCCACTTCACCTTAGGACTCCAGCAACTAAGACTGTGGAGTCACAAAAAGGGGCCTCGGTGGTGGCAGCTGTCACCATGAGGCTACACACTAAGGACATCTCCCAGGTAGCCAGAAAACAAAAACAAAGAAAATATCCAAAGTCCAGAGAGAGGGAACCATTTGGCAAACTTCCCTCAGCCTGTTAGTGGCATCACTGAGCTGACAGGAAGGACTGTTTACAAAAGGCCTAGTCCTACAATCAGCCAATCAACATTTATAAAGCACCTACTGTGTATCAGGCACTGGGCTAAGGGCTGGGGGATATAACAAGAGGCAAAAGATGGTCCCTCAAGGCGCTTATAATCTAATGGAGAACACAAACAAGCTACATATAAGATAAAAAGAGAATGATGAACTGAGGGAAGGCACTGGGACTAAGAGGGTTTAAGAGTTGGGACTTAAAGGAAGGCAGGAGAGCTCCACATCCAGCGCTGAGAGATGGAGAGGCTTGATATTACAGATACAAAGACGCAGCAATGCCTGGCTTTCGCTCCACAAGCTTATCACTTGTTTAAAAATCAGAGGGTTGCTGTGCAAAGTTATCTCTGTGGCTGCATTTATCAAAGAAATCATCTAACATATTTGTGAGGCTCAAAGGCAGTATTTTGTTCTCTTAATTCAAATAATCACAAGTCAAATAAATAATTACTAGCTGGATAAATAACTTCAATACAGATTTTTAAAAAAAAAAAAAACAGAAGTAGCCAGGAGGCCACTGTCACTGGAGTAAGGTGTAAGAAACGAGGAAAGGAGAAGGGGCAGGTTATGAAGGGCTTTGAAATGCCAAATGGAGCATTTTGCAACTATCCCATCAGAAAGGCACAGGAACGGAGGGTCCCAAGGAAGTGTTGAGGACTGAAACTGAAAATCTCCAAGATGATGAGCTCTTCCTCCTGGGGGAGAGGTAGAGTTGAAACCAAAGCCAAAGAGCAGTGGGATATGATGCTGCAAGGACAGTAGAGCACAAACCATCTGAGCCAGAAGGCTATTTGGAATACAGACTGTCTGATGTGGCTACAATGGCAGCATCACTTTGATCAGGTACCCTGACAAGTTTCACCAGGGAGGTGTAACCCACTAGCATCTGGCCTACTTTGTGAGACCAAGGAGTCGCACCAAGCAAAGCAGCCCCTGACCAGATGCTACCTTGGGGTTCTGAATAAAATACTTCCTTAACAAGAGGAAAGTAGAATGCTCTTTCTAAAGCTACATATACGGAAATGTGACCACACACACAATCACAAGATGAGTGACCTGACCCTCTGAATTAGCCATCCTCTACTGGTTAATCTAAAGTCAAAGAAAAGGAACTTTAAGAATTTCCACTGATTTAAAAACTTCTTCCCTAAAAGTACCTTCCCTACCCAAAGCTCTGAATAGAAACCGCTAAATGATACAGAAAAAATTAACTTGCGGCAAAAATATTTCAGTGACCAACCAAAAGGTGCTGATGGAACATTCTGTCCTTCAGGTACAGACTCAGCTAGAGGATACCTGAGGTCTCATCCATCTTTAAAATTCTAGGATTTCTGTGGCGTCATCATTCATACCAGGTGTGCTCTGCTCACAGGCTCTGCCTGCTTTCAAGTCTGTAATGCTGAAGGACCCCCAGGAAGACTCTCTTGCTGTTTCAACATTCAAGGCTTTAGGGAGCCTTCTAGCTCTGACCTTTTGTGTTCTATGTTCTAGGATCCCCTTCCACTTAAGGTATGAGAAAAATGGAAAGGTAGGATGGGGCAGGTTATGAAGGGCTCTAAAGGCCAGACAATATTTTGTATTTGATCCTGGAGGTGATAGAGCCACTACAGCTGATGGTGGAGGAGGGTGTGCTTCTTGCACAGGTCATGATCAGACCTGTGGAGACCTAGGAAAATTACTTTAGTGACTGAATGAAGGCTAAATTGGAGTGAGGAGAGACTTGAGGCAGGCAGACCCATTGGCAGCTACTGCAATAGTCCAAGGAGTGAGATGATGAAGGTCTAGACCAGGGTTGGGGCAGTGTGTGGGGGGGAGGGGAAGGGGGGGGAGGGTGGGGGGGGATGCGATAGTCAAGAGACATTACAAAGGAGAAATCAACAGATCTTGGCTGCAAATTGAATATAGGGTGGGGGTGCAAGATGGGGAGGCATCAAGAATGACTCCTGGGTTGTGAGCCTAAGGGACTGGGAGGATGGTGTTGCCATCTACAGTAAGGGATGGTAGAAGCAGAGGAAGGGTTTAGGGGGAAAGATAATGAGTTCTATTGTGGACATATTGAGGTGAAGATGTCTACTGGAGATCCAATTAAAGATGTCTGAAAGGCAGTAAAGAGATGTGAGATTGAAGGCTATAGCAGAGTTTGGGGCAGGATAGGAAGATTTAATAGAAATGAAATCAAAGCCACAGGAGCTGATGAGATTTCCAAATAAAGTCATAAAGAGGGAGAAAAGAAGAGGGCCCAGGGTTTTTAACAAATGAACAAATATTCAATCAGTAAAATTTACCCTACTGAGCTTCTGTTCCCTAGGAATAATCATTCCATTTCATTCAACAAGTCTTTGCAGAGTCCTTCTCTATGGAGAATCCAGTGGTAGGGTTGAAGAAGATGCCAAGTTTAGATAAGAAATGGTTCCTGGCCTTCAGGGAACTTACACTCATTCTATTAATGCTGACCAAAGTCCTACTATGTGAAAGGTTTTGTTCTAGGCAACATGATTCATTCTAAGGTAAATTCCATTCCTAACGTGGCCCTCTACCCCCATTCCCACCAAAGGTGAACACAGTACCTTGGTGTTCCTTCGGAGACTGCGCAGAATGTTCCGCCTCCTTGGGTCTTCATCTGTTTCATAAGGGATCACAGAATTGTCTCCTTTGTATCCTTGGGAGGCCTGGTCCTCCTCTTTTTTCCGGATGGGCCCTAGCTCATCGTCACTTCCCACACTGAAGCTGGTCCTGTAGCTGGCAAAGCGCCCCAGGCGCGTGCACCGCGTCCTGTACAATACAGGTTTGCTTACCATAGACACTTTGCGCCCTCGCTCCAAAGAGCTGGTGTCCATTTCACTATCAGAGCCATTGGCACTCCCATTGGACTGGGCTTTGTTGATGTTTCGGATGGTGATGATTTTTCCTTGGGTGCTGTCATGTGGAACAGAGTAGATATTTTCCTCCTCATTGCGTGGTTTGACCACAGCGTCCATTGGCTCTGCATAATCTGAAGGATCAAACCCATCAGCAGGGAGCCAGCTGCTAGAAGACACTGACTTCCTCTGGGCATCCTTATGCCCTTGGTCCAAATAAGACAGATCCCCTTTTATTTCAAAATGGACAGGAGGCTTTGGTTTCACTGGTGGAGGTACTTTGTTGTTGAGCTTACTCTCAATACTCATAAAGAAAGACAGACTATCATTCCCCTCTAGCTCCATGGAAAGCTTAGAATGATCTTTGGACAAGGAGGGCAAGGATGTATCTTCTCGAAAGAGGCTATAGGATGGGGGTTCAATGTCTTCTTCAGAGTCAGGAAGATTAGAGTTGCAGAGAGGGGAGCCAGCACGGGGGGAATTAAAGACTTCCTCGGTAGTACTACAGGCCTCAGCAACGTTATCATACATATGGGTAGCCTCAATGATGTTCTTCTTCTCTACCACATCTTTGAAGAACGGATGAAAGATCTCCAGTTTATGCTGAGGTTGGCTACAGGGGATGTTTGTGAACCTTCCGTCAATTTCTTGGGCTATCTCCTCTCCTTCGGTCAACTGTTCCCGGCTTAAGTCATTGTCCAGAACATCGGTCGTGCAGTCGGTGAGAGCTACAAGCTGAATGGGAATGATGTCCTGCACTTCACAAAGAAAGGCACGTAACATAGCCAAGGAGGCCTTCCGTTTGGCTGAATAAAAAACTATGTACCCATGAACCAATCGGCTTTTCCTAATGCTAAATGAGGAATGATATGAAAGAATCGACAATTCGATGCGCTTTTTGTGGGGTCCTATTATTGGTAATTCAAGTAAAACCGAGTTGTTGCTGCCGCCCTGAGAAGGCTTACATGTTTGGGATTGGAGGACAGGAAAAAGAATGTCATCTGTATTAAATGGATCTCCACACATTAGACACATTACAATCCGCAGATCAATGTCAGCCAAATCTTTGATGCTAGCAGTTGAACTGACAAGATTTAAGTTACGCTTTGAGTCCAAAAGTCCTTTCAAAACTTGACTAATTTGCTTCTCATTGATGTTGCGCCCATAACCAATGCCGGCAGAAGCTGGATCCAGAAAGACACACTGTAGCTTGCTGGCAATCTGCTGGCCCTGTTGTATTAAGCTATGCAGTGTTTCACCACTAGTGTCTCCTCGCTTGTTAACTAATATTAGTGTCAGGGGAAGATGAACCAAATGATTGTCCCTACGGCCAAGTGTTGACTCTCTACTTTTTTCAATACTTTCTACAACGTAAGAGAGAGACTCCTTTGAATTGTAAAGGCAGAGACAACCATGGGGCTGAAAGGTTGGCGTCTGGAAAGAATTTACAGGAAGTCGGACATTACCTTCTATTGGCCTCAGAGAAAGTTCATACATTTTGCCGTCTATTACATACTTGTCATCATTTGTACAAAGAGCTCGAATCTCATTCGCCAATTCTCTAGCAAGACCATCCTTGCCAAGAATAACCAGGTTGATCCGATCTATGTTGGGGTCAGAAAGTGAGTTTTTTTGATTGCGATCAGAAGGTCTGATGAACCGAGAACTAACCAGATGCTCAATTTTGGAGTCTACACACATGGGGCAGCTGGGACAAGTTTCCTTTGTTGGGTGGTACACAAAATGAATGTGCTTTAAGATGAGAGCATCTCGCTCTGCCTGTAGCTTCTGCAGAGCTTTGAATCGCTGCTCTTCCCCCAACACGTCCTGAATGACACCCATCTTCTCCTTACTAGGTTTAGCATCAAGTTCTAGTTCATAGAACAACTCAGAATATTCTAGGAGTAGCTCCTGAAATTCTTCCTTGGCTTTGTCTATAATCTGTTTTTGGTGTTTGCTGTAGATATCCATATATACAGATTCTTCCAGCCACAGGTAAAAGTCTTCATTCATGATAAAACTACGAGCCTCTTCCCAAGGCTTCCCAGGAGTTATGAAAGGAGATGTCTCTAGGTTTTCTTTGAAAGCCCTTCGCATCTCAGCTCTTTTCCTCTCATTCCTCAGCTTCTCTAAATGGGCCTCATACAGCTGCTCAGCAGGTAGAGTCTCCATTAAATCAAAAGGTATTCGTTCATTTTCCATATTATCAATGTGGCTGGTGGTATCCCAAGGTGTTTCTTCAAGTACAACAAACCACTTTAGAAATTCTGGCTTGGTTTCCAATAGTTTTTCTGCTTTGATGCAACTCAAGTGGTCAATCTCATCAAGGTTGGGGATGAGAGCTTCAAAAGCCAGTGGGAGAGCCGCAAGATAGAGCTTCCTGCGCCGCTCGATGTGCTCGTGCTTGAGGCGGTGGGTATGCTGCAGGAAGAGCTTCTTGGCTTTCTGCGTGCCCTCGAGGTAGACGTAGTCCTGGTACTCGGGAGAAGACTGCATCTTGCGGCTGACACCCGGCCAGTTCTCGTTGTGGCTCTTCACGATGCGGCTCACCAGCCACTCGTACTTGTCTTTCGCACTTGCTATTTGCTGGCTTTGCTGCTTCAGAGCCTCGAAGTAAGGGATGATTTTCATCTTCCCCCGGCTTTTATCAATGAGCTGCACTAAAGTGCTAAAAGCCAGGTCCACATTCACATTAGATCGAGCTGAAGTCTCCACAACCTGGAGATTCTTTTTGCTTAAGGCAAAAGTATGTGCATCTCGAATGTACCGCTCTACTCCCTCATCACACTTTGTCAGAACCACCACTATAGGCTTTTTTGTCTTGGCGAGTTGATTGTAAAGGTTTGAAACAAACTTAAGCTGATCATCAAAGTTCCTATTCATACCCCTGCTCACATCGATGCAAAGAAGAAAGCCATCAATCAGCAGCTTTCCTTCAGGCATTTGTTTCTGTTCAAAGTCCTGTTCCAGCCCCAGCTGGTCAGTGCAAAAATACATGAGCTTCTCTGCTGACGCGAGCTTGGTCGCTGCAGCTCTCTTGATATAAGGCTGCAGGGCAGTGCTCCGGTGAGGCTGGAAAGTCTGGTCATCAATAAATTCAGTTTGCTCCACAATGTGAATCTTACATTCCACACAGTCTTCCAGGGAGCGCCCCACTTCTCCCCAGTACAAGAAGTGGTCATTGTTGACAACCCTTCCACCAAAGTCACTGGTGCTGAGGACAGAGGTATGGTCCAAATGAAATTCATCAGCACTGGGACGAACAAAACGATTGCACAGGCAAGACTTCCCAATACCGCACTGTCCCTTCTCCTTCTCTGTCCCCGACAATCCCACCACACTGACATTGTAGGTGGGAATGCGGACATCTTGCTTCCTTGCCATCATCATCGTCGACACATCCTGCCAGGGTCAGCCACTTCCGAGATGATTCGTGTCTTCCAGTGTCCTGTAAAACTTCCCCACTGGCCAAGGGAAGAGCAGTCGTTACCAGGGCAGGCAAACTGCCCACACAGGAGAAGAGACTGTTCTCATAGCGCTTCTGTACCAGCAAAAGTTTCTCATCACTCAGCAGCCAGCACTTCCCTATAGGACAAAAAACAGTCAACATTATAATACTGAAATCGAAGTACAGTTATCAAATGACAATAATCATGAATATCTCCTAGTCTTGAAAAGGGCCCCAATATTTAATATTCTGAGAACTATAACACGTCATTTCTTTACAAAACAAAAGTATTTCCTTTGTAAGAATAATTGATGTGGACACATGTGCTTTGGTTGCCAAGGACCAATGGTCTTATCATCCACGCTGCACCTTACTTAGACACTCTGTCCTGGTAAGATGACACCTCAAGTACTGCAACCAGTTCTAGAGATCATTCTTAAGAGGAACACTGATAACCTGGAGTAGCTGCACCAAAATGCAACTAGGATAGGGAAGGGCCTCAAAATCATGTCAATGAGAACTGATTGAAAGAACTATGGCTACATAACTGAGAGAAGGGAAGGCAAAGGGGAAGATGGCTGCTCTCCTCAAACATCTGTCCTTATATTTGTGTCCCCGGTATCTGACACGTTATCTTGCTCTGTAGCACATGATGTCTGTTGAACTAAACTGAGAGTTTGCATAAAAAGGACTGGTTTTACTCCGCTTAGGATTAAAGAGTTTAAAGTTGAGAGAGGCCAAAGAGTTGGTCTAGTACAGGAGTCCTTACATCTTGGACTTACATAAAACATCCACGAATGTTTTAAACAAAAATTTTGGTAACTGTATTTCAATCTAGCTTATAATTCTTTGTGCTTTGTTTTATATAAATAGTCTAAGGAGTCCATAGGCTTCATCAGACTGCCCAAGGGGTACATGACCCCCTAAAAAGAAGCCTTCTTTTACTCCAATCCCCTTATGTTACATTAGAAAAAGTCAAGGCCCAAAAAAACTGAAGTGCCTTGCCCAAGGTCAGAAAAGCAGAAACAAGGCAAAAACTTGAGCCCCTAAGTGGTCTGTACACGCAGTAGTCTTTTCTGCTGCCAGGCTAATTTCTCTGCATATTGGAAGGGAACACTAACGTCAACAGATGAAAAATGCAGGGATGCAGATATTACTAAAAATGTTCCTACAAAGACTGCATGGCTACTTGTCATGGGGGCTGCTGGAGCTAGATCAGACAACTTGAGAGTTCTAACCAATTCAAAGTCTAGAATTTAAGGACTGGTGAAAAAGCAACAGCTGATTAGTAACATGGTCAAATACAAGATCTCTGGAAATTACCGTGATGAACACATTTTTAAATAAACAAATTAGCAAATTATCTCTCAAATCAAGTTTGATTTGAGATCAAGTTTGTACATCAGTCATTTCCTAATACATTCCTCTCACTGAACTCTCCCTTGTAAGTTAGCAAAATCAACTGAGATGTACACATCCCCATCATGGAACCTTTTCTTTTTTTAAACAAACAATGAAGGGCCAAATCAATATCAGGGTACCTATGACTGACACAATGCCCAAATCCACCCCAACATCCCCCACTTCTCCAGAGAGGAGGAAAGTACATCTGATGTCTATTCTCCTGCAACAAGCCTTGTCACTACCACTGATCAAGTACGCCTGTCCTTCAGTGCTCTTCTCCCTTTTTGGCGCTCTTTGGTTGTTTCAGTCCTGTATGACTCTCCATGACCCAATTTGGGGTTTTCTTGGCAGAGATCCTGAAAGGGTTTGCCTTTTCCTTCTCCAGCTCATTTTGGAGATGAGGAAACTGAGGCAAATAGGGTTCAGTGACTTGCCCAGGGGTACACATGGCAAATTTGAAGGCCAAATCTGGCCTCAGAAGATGAGTGTACTCTGTGCACTAAGGTGCCACCTAGCCACCCTTGGTAACTCACTACATTCCCTCAAAAGAACATTTTAACTCTTCTGTCTGACATTTAAGGCCCTGCACAATTAGATATGTTTAAATGTTCAATCTCATCTCAAATTACTCTCCAACATTCACTGATGAATGAGACTATTCTGTTTCTCAAACAGTGGCCCCTCCCATCTCTGTGGCTGCCACCTTCTGTGGCTTCCCTACACACACAATCCTTGGCCTATTTACTTCCTAAGCCATTCTTTATCTCCTCTAGGAAGTCTTCTCTGATTCTTCTTCTCCTGGGGTAGAAATGACCAATCTACTACCTGTGCATTTTCCCCCATCTCTCTGATATACTATTACTATGATAATAAACATGATTTTGCCTGTTCTTTAGAATTCCCTCCTTGACTATATGCTGTAGCTGGCTCAGTTAGTAAACAATGTTATCAAGCAAATATCTGACAGGAAGAAAAGATGGACTGATCACCCATGAGATCAGAGCTGAGAGCGACAAGTGGACAGACAGAGCACACCAAGGAGTAGGTGGTTCTCTCCAAGGTAAAGAAATCAAGCAGTATAAGTAGATACCCTGGGGTAAATTCATGACACTGAGACTACAGATCTCTGAGTATTCTGAGTGTGTGAGACTGATCTGAGTTTGTGTTATTCCTCTTGTTGGGTTTATCTCATTCTGGCAGTAAGAGTACACACTCCATGTTTGTGGAAGGGGCACTAATATGAATCTCCATTCCCGTAAATGACCCATGGTACAGCTGACTGAGCCCAAACAGCTACAAGAAAGCAAAATCAGGAAAAAAGACTTCATCAGCCTCTCGCTATCATTCTTCATCTGGAGAAAACTCTTCCTACCTATGTCCAAGATGTGTGGACATGAACCAGAGCAAGCTAGGGTCGCTGGAGCTCTAATGTGTGGCTGATGCACATACAAGTCTCACAAGGGCACTATCCTGGGGAATCTGAAAAGGGGGCAGCACCACTCTTCAGTGTGTTGGGAAGTCACAGGACTTGGATCTGAATCTGAACCAGGGCTTTGCCCCTTGATACCTGCATGATCTTAGGGCAGCTGTTCCTCACTGGATCCATTTCTACCTCTGTACAATATGGGCGCAGGACCTCACTGCCTCTGAGGTCTGAGACAACTCACCCAGATTCTTAATTAATCACTAGGGTCAAGTGGCTAAAAGACCACCAAGAAGCATGAAACAAGAGATACATGAGCATATCTCAGATGAGACTGGAGGCCCTGTGACTGGTGGGGAGTCTCAAATGTCTAAATAAGACTATTTGGTGGAATCATTCACCAGCTTCTTTGTCTTTGAGAGGAGGAGACCACATAGCACACAGCAGCTTTTCCAAAGTGTACTTCACAAATCTTATTGTTACAGAGCTACTTCTGCTAGAAAATATTGGGAGAACATTTTGAGCTGGTGTTTAGAAGCAAATATATGCATATGGAATAACAACCAATTAAGAAGTAACAAGAATGCCCTGGGAAAATATTTAGTAGGAGAATTTTCAGGATTCTTTCTTACAAACACAAAGTAATCCACAGCATCAAGAAATGTGTGATGATATAGACAGTAAAAGAAGGAAACAGGGTAGTAGCTGCCTCAGAGGCTTTCAGATACTAACTGGAGATATGGGTTCATAATTTGGGCACTAAGATTCCCTGTAAATGAGCTCCTTAGAAGAGCTCACAAAGAGCTTTCCCAAAGCAGAGTTATGACAAACAGAACTGACTCCTACTGTCAGGTGAGAAGGCAGGAACTCCCCAGGACTAGTAGTCAGAAGACCTGGGCTTGAATCTGATTCTATTATTCCTGGGTAACCATGGGCAAGTCATTTAGGTTTTAGTTTTGCTCAAAGGCTGATCTCTAAGGTTCATTCTTTCATTAAATATTATGACCTTATAAAAGTAAAGTTTAGCCAGTTAGCTGTAGAAGTTACACACCCAAGAGATGAGCTGTTCACGGGCTGCTGATAAGACGAAGTGGTATCTTAAAATGTCATCAAGCCATAGGACTATCTCTGCTCTGTTAAGGGTTGTAACTCCTGGGGGAAAGGAGTCTACTATTCCCTCTACCACTAGCACTCACTGACCAACTGTCACTTATGAGGCAAGAAAGTTCAAGAGTCCCACGTATAGCAGTGTCCCCTGACTACAGACTCTGCTACCAGGCTGAAAGTTAGGAGCCCCAAATTCTAGCCATAGATCTAACAATGGTTGTATGTATGTATGTATGACCTTGGGCAAGTCCTTTTCTCTGTCAAATGAAAAAGACTGAAGTATATGATCTCTAAGGGTTCTAGTCTTGATAGCTTTAAAATTCCCTATCACCCGCAAAGGGTTGATATTCAGCACTTATGAAGTGCCTCCTCTGAGCCAAGCAGCATGTGTCACAAACAACAAGTAGCTAGGTAGGACACAGACTCTGCTCTCCAGTTTTTGAAGAATTTCTCTTTTCTATACATCTAGGGCCTAGTACAATGCCGGGCAAATAGCAGATGCTACATAAATGCTTGATGAAGATGAAGAAATTAAAGCTATCTATAGTCATATAAAAATGCTCTAAATCACTACTGACTGGAGAAATACATATCAAAACAACTCTGAGGTACCATATCACACCTATCAGATCAGCTAACATGACAAGACAGGAAAATGATAAATGCTGGAGAAGATGTTGGAAAGTTGGAACACTAATGCATTGTTGGTGGGGTTGTGAATGGACTCAACCACTCTGGAGAGCAATGTAGAAGTATGCCCAAAGGGCTACAAAAATGTGGAAACCCTTTGACCCAGCAATACCCACTGCTAGGGCTGTATCCCAAAGAGAACATGCAAATAGGAAAAGGGCCCACATGTACAAAAATATTAATAGCACTTCTTTTTTGTGGGTGGCAAAGAACTGGAAACCGAGGGGAGGCCCATTAATTGGGGAATGGCTGAACAAGTTGTGGTAGATGAGTATAATGGAATACTTTTGAGCAGGAGGACTTCAGAAAACCTGGAAAGTCCTATATGAACTGATGCTAAATGAAGTGAGCAGAACACCGTACATACTAACAGCCACAGTGTGCAATGACTGACTCTGATAGACTTAGATAGACTCTGCTCAGCAGTGCAAGGATCTAAGACAACACCAAAAGACTCATGATGGAAAATGCTGTAATATCCAGAAAAAGAACTATGGAGTCTGAATGCTGATCGAAGTACATTATTTGCTCTCTCTCCCATTGTTTCTAATTCTTTTTTACAATATAACTAATGTAAAAATAGGTTTACTGTGACTGTATATGTAGAGCCTATATCAAATTACACAGTCTTGGGATGGAGAGAGGGGATGGGAAGAAAATTTGGAACTTAAAATCTTATGGAAGTGAATGTTGAAAACTAAAAATAAATAAATAAAGTTATAGTAAAAGAAAAATAAATGCTTGCTGAAGTGAGATGAAGCTATGATACAAACACCACAACACAAGAGAATGGGCTAAATACCAAGCACAGCACGGGGCCAGGCAGAGCACTAACACAAGGCTTAGAAAAGGAAGCTGGAGTGAGATGAACTTTACTCTCCATGTTTCAAAAGAGGAAATCATTCTATGAAAGCACTAATGAACAAAGACAGAGCCCGCACATTCTTTTTCTGAAAGCTCAGTTAGCTCCATATACAAATACATGTTTTTAGGGTATAAAATTTAACAAGCCTTTTGTACTTTTTCAGTCTGAACACTTCTTAGGCACCTACCTAATGACACAAGACAGTAACAAACAATGCCAAATAGAAAGAATAGGAAGCAACACTCTGAAGGTCCAAGGAAAGGGAGAACACTTCAGACTTGGCTAATCAGGGAGGAGCTTCAAGTATTGTAAGGATCTGGCCAGGTAAAGGAAGAGGGGGTCATCACGGGAGGCAGTGATTTCTTGACCACCTGAGGACAGAAGGACAGAAAGCTATATGTCAGGGATCGAAGACAAGGGATTCCTACTGCAGGTGGAACACACAGTAAAGCACCCATGAGGCTTTTTTTTTTTTTTTTGGCTTTTTGGAGGGGACAAGGCAGGGCAATTGGGGTTAAGTGACTTGCCCTCACGTTGCTAGTAAATATTAAGTGTCTGAGGCTGGATTTGAACTCGGGTCCTCCTTACTCCAGGGTCAGTGCTCTATTCACTGCGCCAACTAGCTGTCCCCATTAAAGCTTATTTAAGGAGAGTTTAATGATCCTAGGATAAAGAGCATTCCAAGAGAGGGAAATAGGAAGAGTGGAGATACCAAAGCAGAAGGTTCAAAGGATGGTCTATCTGGCTGAGAGAAAAGGCCTAGAGGAAGAAAGGCTAACAACCAGGCCCATAAGGGCAGGCTTTGGGCTCTGACTTTATGTGATCTCATACAATTCCCTTAATGTCTCCCTCCTCCTCAAATTAACTGTCTAGATGGTGGGTCTTAGCAAAAGGAAGGACATCCCATTCTTGGCTAACAATGAGTATAGCATCTTTTAGTGTGATACAAATAAAAACAGTAAAATAATAAAACATAAGAAAATCTGGATTCTTATTATTGGCCTCTATAGAGCATTCTCTTCACAGCAATCCTGCAACAAATGTGTTTCTACCACTGGATCTGGAGTGTGAGGATGTAGGCTCCAATCTCAGCTCAGTCATCTAAATGGGAAATCTCAAGTGAGTCACCATCTCTCTGGGTCTCAAGTTCCTCAACTGTAAAATAATGAGGAGGACTTCGATGGACCTGAAGCTTCCTGCCATTTTTCAGACGAGGGAACTAGGGTCCCAAAGCTTTCTGATCATTCATCCAACACTGTCTAACTAGTGAATGGCTGAGCCAGTAACCAGCTAAGGTCTTCTGACTTGAGGACTGGCACTGTGCATCTCAAAAGGTTTGCAAAACATACAACCCCGGAGCAATACTTGCTGCAAATTTAGAAGCTGATGAGACCTAGTAAGTCAGAGGTAAGAGAGCCTAAATCAAAGCTAGAATGGACCAAAGACTCTATTTTACCCACAATCCCCAAAGACTAAATAACTACCCAAAGTCAAACAGAGAGTTGAAGTGGTAAGGATGAACCCCTCCCTATGTCTCTGACTCCAAATTCAGGGTTTTTGCCTTCCAGGAAGGTCTCCTGGGAGTCAGGGTCTCCCAGGCTTGAAAGGCCTTCTAGGTGAACCACTGCTGCCAGGTTCAGTGGGCCAAGAACCCTGAACTTTAGTTCCAACTGATGATGGAGATGGCAGGCACAAAAGGGTTCTATCTTGCCCTCTCCTACCAACATACTTGGTGGGCAGGAGACAAAGTTAAGTTAGTATTAACTCTCATACCCCAGCAGAGTTCTCTGTTCTAGGGATTGGCTAGGTATGAGATCAATAAATCAGAGTCACAGAATTATTTATATTTAGGCAAAATATTTTACAAATGGAAAGGAACATGATGGTCACAGGCCACAGCTACAATCCTACCTCTGCCACCTGCCACCTGTATGACCGTGTGCTGGTCACTCTAGCTAGCCATTTCCCAATGTACAGAATGAGAAGGTGGGCAACAATAACTTCCAAGCCTCCTTCCAATTCTAGATCTGTGATCCTATGACCCAGTCACACTCCAGTATTTTACCAATGAGGAAAATGACACCTAGACAAGGGAAGGGACTTGCCCAAGGATACACAGCTCATCCCAACAAGTCAACATTTATTAAGCACCTACTCCATGTTGATTGGTAGTGAATCAACAAGCATTTATTAAGAGCCTACCATGTTAATATGGACACTGTACTAAGTGCTGGAAATACAAAGAACAGCAAAAGACAATCAGTCCACGCTCTAGAGGAGCTCAGGGTGGCAGTGGACAGAGTGCTGGGCCTGACTGGCTATGTGACCTGGGCAAGTCACTTTATTTCTGTCTGCCTCAATTTCCTCAACTTTAAAATGGGGATAATAACAGTACCTACCTCCCAGAGCTGTGGGAAGAGCAAATGAGATCTCTATTAAGAACTTAGCACAGGGGCCTACCACATAAAAGACATGTAATAAATACCAATTTCCTTCATCTTTAACTGGCACTGTGCTAAGTTCTAGGGATCCAAAGAAAGGACAAAGAACAAAACCAAAAAAAAAAAATCACTTACAAACCACTCAGGTCCCTGGTCTCAATGAGCTCAGAGTCTAATGGGGTAGATTTGGTGCTGTCAAACTAAGCAGAAACATACATAACCATCTCTGTGGACCGCATATTGACTTAAAAAACCACATATTAACCTTATCTATGTTCTATTGTATTTTCATTTATTTTATTAAACATTTTCCAAATACACTTTAATCTGGTTTGGCCAGAAATTGGGAGTGGTGCTCCCAATACAGATTGCTGGGGTAAGCAATATGAACCAACTATGCACAAACAAGATACAGACAGGATAAAGTGGAGATAATCTTGGAGGGAAGGCGCGAGCATTAACAAGGACTGGGAAAAGCTTCTGGCAGAAGGTGGGATTTTAGCTGGGACTTGAAGGAAGTCAGGGAAGCCAGGAATTAGAGATAAGGATGGAAAGAATTCCAGGCATGGGGGATAGCCAGTGAAAATTCACTGCACTGGAAGACAGTGTCATGTTCAAGGAACAAGCAAAGAGGCCTGTGTCACTGGATCAGAGGACAGAGAAGGAAGAAAGACCTAAGCAGACTGAAGTGTATGAAGGAGTCAGGTTCTGAAGGGCTTTAACATCCAGAGAATTTAATACTTGATACAGGAGGTAAAAGGGAGCCACTAGATGATGAAGCAAGGATAGAGCTGAGACTTGATGCTGACTCTTTTGATTCCCAATCTAGGGCTCTTTCCACCAGACTACAATAGCACAATTCCTGCTGCAAAAATATACTTTCCTTGAAGCAAAAAATATGGATGTATGCTAGGGCTCCAGAGTACAGGAAATCTCTGAAATGGGTCATCTGGGGCTTTGGAAAGACTGATTTAAGCTTTTAGCCAGCTGGACTCGAAAGGCTTAATCTCATGCAAACAGATGGGCTATTCTTGGGCAAAGGGCATGTGTATCCAGCCTCACAACACAGTAGCATCCAACAGGCCACTGCACAGCACCCTGGCAAAGAGCTAGGAGGGAAGACAAAAACTGTTTAAAATATGGAAAGGGGAGAGAGTAACCTAAAAGTCTAAAAATCCATTTCAGAAGTGACCTGGCTTAAAGGACAAATTTTAGATTCCTAAATAGAGTGTGGCGTCTTTAAGTCTTGATCTATGAAAGATGTTTCCTTAGTATTTACCCTCATGCCACGCAAATATCAAGTTTGGAAAACCTACCCCACCCCCCATGCATTCCATTTGTTTTCAAGCCTAAGTAACAATGAATCCATAAGAATTCAGAGTAGAAAGCAGGACCAGCGAGACTACAATTGGCACTAGACCGAGTTTTCACCATGACAGAGTTGCTCCTGTTCTGAAGCATTCAGAACTCGGAACAAAGAAGGGAAATCTCTAAGCCAAGATGTTCATTGGATGAAACTAAATTCCACTGATGAATAAGGGGGGCTGTTTTCAGCTAAAGAACTTCCTTAAACTTTATACTTCAGGCTTTTTCCTCAGCAGCTTCCAACTGGTTAGGAATCCAGGTAGCTGAGGAAAAATCCTAATGGTGCTTCAGATCAAAACAAAACCAATAAAACTGACAGGTGAGAAATTTCTCTGCCTCAAGTTTCATTGTTGCTCAGTGCAAACAAACTTCTCAGTCTGGCCTTCTGGAGGCTCCCTAATCTGACATCTCACAAAATTAACTATTCTATACTCCCACTGTCCCAAAGGCCCCAAAAGCAGGGTTTCTGAACCTTTTTTATATCCTGAACCCTTTCACAGTTAAGAGAAGCCTAGAGACCTCCACCCCCTTCTCTAAATCCTGCTTATAACAGCATTTTAATAACACGAAAAAATGCACTGGCTTGCATTGGAAAATAATATAATGAAATGTAGTTACCAAAAAATGAAAAAGGCAAATCTGTTATATGGCCATAGTCATCCCTTCTCCCTGCAGTGCACAGTGGCCACTCTAAAATGACTGTGGAATATTCACTAAGTGAAAATAAGCCAACCCACCACTAAGGAACTTCAGAGCCAAGGTAAAATCAAGACCAGACTCCTCTAATGGGCACATCTAGCAAGCCCTTTACTGTCAGAATCTGAGACTGCTACCAGAGCAAGATATAAAATGACAGTGGAGCCTTCTCTCTGAATTTCCTGGTAGCAATACAAATTCAACGTTGATTTTTAAAACAGGATAAATATATCTATTTCAGCAATTAGCTCTTGAGAATTGACAAACAAGTAAATATTTTCTTGTCCTTTTGGAAAAACACAATGAACAAATGAAGACTGAAGGAATTATTCCAGGCCCCAAATGCCTTATTAACAGAAGATGGTGCTGGAAAAAAACACCTTTCTATGACTAGGGAAAAATAGGTCAACTTATTTTCATGTCTAACAGTAAGCCTTACAATTCCCCTAATGGTATCTTTAAATGGCATGTGTAGCTGAGACTATTATTTCTAATGGTTCCTACTTACATTTCCATTACCCTAAAAACTGCACATCCTAAAGCATGCTTCTTCTATTAGCAGTAATGAAATTCTATAAATAATGGACAATTAGAAGTCATTTTTAAATTTCAAAAAATTCAAGAATATAAAAAGTCATGAAAACTGGGTAAGAGTCAAACATGGTCATTCACCCATTTAAAAGTTTATTAAATACCTACTATACGTAATATAAGCATTGTAGAACGTGAGATAAAAAGATCAAGGAGATCAGCGGCCATGTACTTGGGGCCTTACAGTCTAATCAAAGGAAGACATCAGGCATCTAAATAGATCATTCAGAATTGCTAGAGTTTGTGAGCTCCAAGAGGCCTTAGTCCAATCCAAATTTCCTTAACATCTCCAAGCTTCAGGGTCCTCAAAGATTAAACAGAAATCATAACTGGATGACCTACTTCACAGACTTGCTGTGATGATCAACAAAGTAACCTATAAAAACACAAGGGCCTTGATAAACCTTAAAGCACCATATGATTGCCAGCTGTTATTATTATTAAGACAGATGTGAAGAATCAACGTTGAGCAAAGGCCACTGATATTCTCCTCTATCAGCTAAATGTGCCTTCCCTCTGCAGGCCACACAACAGGGATGTCTACATCCCACACACATCTCACAGTGCTGTTGATAACTGTAATACATGCCAGCTTGGGCAGATCATCTGTAAATGCTCCTTCCACATTAAGTTTCTGTGACTGCCAGATGCTACAAAATATTGCTTAGAATCAAACACTGCTTTAGACAACTGGGTTACTTTTCCTCAAACAGGTACTGCCTCGTTTGTGGTGTGGCAATGACACGAGGCTCTCCAAGACCATGGCAAGTGCATCTAGGCTCTAGCAGTTCCTACCAAGCTGGAAACTCTGTCAGTGCAGGCCTCGTGATGGACACTAGGGCTACCCTCTGAGAGCCAACCAAACTCTATCTGGAGCACTTTATCAGAGAAATTAGCACCACAAAAGGGTGGACTTTTTTCCACCAATACACGTCATGAACACCATCTACAGCAGTGGTTTTCAACCTTCCTAATGCCGTGTGGGCATATTTGCATGTGGGTGGACCGCCTGGAGACAGAGGAGCGGTGTCTCAGTTCCTAAGACCATTGGAAATATGTGTTTTCCAATGGTCTTAGGCGACCCCTGTGAAAAGGGATGTTCAACCCCCAAAGGGGTTGCGACCCACAGGTTGAGAACCGCTGATCTATAGACTAAGATTTAATAGCAGAAGGGAGCCTCTCGCAGATGAAACCCAGGGGCTCCTAAAATAAATCATTGCTTCAACAGTGAGAGGCACCTGTTTTAAAGGCAATTATGATTATATCTTACATTTGTGCTTTATTTTCACAAACATAATCTCATTTGAATCTCACAACAGCCTTATGAGAGGGTTTAAGATAAGGACGGTTGGTATTTTTAAGTAAAAGTATCAGAAACAAGGTATCCATCAGTTAATAACATTCAGTAAGCTCCTACTATACCAAGCCTTATGTCAAGGGGAAGAAGGATCTACAGGTACAAAAGACAGTACTGGCTCCCCAGAAGTTCACAGTCTGATGGGGAGACAACATGGAAAGAACTGTCTGAACAAGTTATGGAGAAGATAACTGGAAATGATTAACAGAAGGAGTGCACCAGCAGGAAGAGAGATGATGAGGAATGGCTTCCTGTCATGAGAGACTTTAGCTGGGACTTGAAGGAAGCCAGAAGACAGAGAGAAGGAGAGAGAGCGTCCCAGGCAAGGGGGACAGTCAGGGAAAGTGCCTGGAGCTGGAAGCATCTTGTTTGTTCCTACAACAACCAGGAGGCCAGTATCACCAGCCATAATGTTAGTGGTGAGGCATAAAGAAAACTGGAGAGCTTTGTATAGGTATTTATAATTATGAAGGCTGTTAAAAGTCAAACAGAGGATTTGATATTTAATCCTAGAAGTGAGTCATTGTAGTTTACTGAATAAGCTGCAACATCACCAGAACTGTCATCCATCCTTTATAAAGAAACTCCAGGAGTTCCCTGGACAAAGTAATGTCAGATTGACAATGCAAGTTCATCATTATCTCAAGGCAGTCCTTAGAATCCTAAAGTCAGGCACCAGTTCAGGACTCGCAGAACGACCTCTCCAATTCCTCCTCCTCAGACTGGTGGACTGGCGAATATCTGCCAGAACCACTTCTACCCTGGCAGTTACCTCCCCAGACAAGCTTCAATTTATGTGTTGTTTTCCCTTGTTAAAATACAAGCTCCTTGAGGGCAGGTACCTTCTTTTTCCTTCTATGTATTCCCCAGATTGGCACAGTACCTGGCATACAGTGAGGTTTAATAAATGCTTAATCAATCTCTAGGCATAAACCTCTTTTATAACAACTCCAACAACATATCCTTCTTCAGTATGTAAGTGTAATGTTAATGAAATCACAAGATCTTCCATGCCCCTTTCTATTGGCACCTACTGAAGGCACTTGGCACCTCAAAGGCTTAGCTCCTTACTTCCAGTTAACTCCTTGGGAGTAATCACAGCTGGAGTTGAGAGGAGAGTGGATTGGAAGCACCTGGGGCAATCTCCTCATTTATAAAGCCAGAAGAAATAAAGCTAAAGGACAGACACCACCGGGAGC
>CM053596.1:15557708-15598997 GCA_028646575.1 Pseudocheirus occidentalis | reverse complement strand
CCACCACTCAAGACCACGATCCAGATCCAGGCCACTCAACGCAAGAGCCCTTGGCCCTGATGGATTGCTTCAGCGCCCCTGCTATCTGCAGGCCGAGGGCTCTGAAGCAGCCCAGTGGAAGCCGCTGAGGCTCTCAGCCGTTCCTGCTGCTACAGCCGCCTCCCACTGCTTCCTTGCCCTGGGAGCAGTTTGGCCGGACCTGCTCTTTTCCCAAGTTAGCAAAATCCACTGACCTTTCTCTTAGCCTTTTTTTCTTCTGGCCTGATAAATGTGGTAACTGTGCCTCCAGTGCAGTTGATCTGCTCTCCTATAGACGCGGCTCCCCGCCCGATGCCCCAGGGCTTGACCCAGGGTTTTGGCCGTGGCTCCCAGACTGCTGGGAAGAGCCCCACCTGCTGAACTGCCTGTAGCAACAGATGTGCTTTCTGTCTTTTGGAGAGTTTTGGAGCTTGAAAATCTGTTTAGAGTCCCATTTTATGAGTTTTTTAGCATATTTGTGTGGGAGATGCAGTGCTTTGCTGCTTCTACGCCGCCATCTTGGCTCCGCCCCCCTTTGTTTTGTTTTTTAAAGGAGTAGAGAACAAAGTCAGCAAACCATGAACCAGGGAGCTCAATTCTGATTCCTGGGAAAATTCTAGAATGGATCATTGAAGAGGTAGTTGGTGACCATCTTGAAAGGAAAGCTGTGATTACAAAGAGCCAACCAGGCTCAAGTTGTGCCAGACTAACCACGTTCCCTTTATTGGCAAGATTACTAAACTAGTAGATGAAGAGAGTTCTCTACAATGTATCAAGATTATAACAAAGCATCTCAAGCTATTCTTGTAGAGAAGGTAGACAGACATGGGTTGGAGGATAACATGATCAGGGGGATCAGAACTGAAGGAATGAATGGCCACACTAGAGTAAAGGTGTGACTGGTTCAGTGTCCAACAGAACACCTCATGGCTCTGGGCTCGGCTCTGCACTGTCTTACACTGTTATCAGTGATCTGGACATGGCCATCAAACCACATGTGACCCAAAGTGGACAGGAGCAGAGAACAGAGTCAAAAATCCCAAAAGAACTTGACAGACTAGAGCACTGAGCTGAATCAAATAAGATGAAACTCACTGGGGGGTGGGGACAGGGTCAAGAGTCAGGCCCTGGATCTGAATACTATCTGTGATACTTATTGGTGGAGAGTCCATGGGCCCACACTTAGCCTGGGAGCTTCAGTTACCACATCTCTAGGATGGAGTTCATACCTGTAGCACCTGTGGTAGGGACCAAGTGAGATAAGACAAGTCAAGTGCTTTGCAAACCTTAAGCACTAGGAAACGGTCCCTTAGGATAATGGCTTGCATCAGTGCAGAGCCCATGCACATGAATCAATGAAATACTGAAGAAGGTCTCTTGTGGAATACCTCAAGGACCTCGCCTTGACCCAGTGCTAACTAATTAACATATTTTATAAAAGTGTCACATGAAGGCACAGATGGCAGGCTTGTCAGATCTGCATATGACTCACAGGAAAGCAAGCTAAAAAGCCAGACAAATCAAGATCCAATAAAATGAAGAGGCTTGACTTGGCACCTTCAGAGTTAATCTTCTATTTCTAAATCTATCATCCCAAAAGATCTTAATAAACTAAAATTTTGGATGAAATATAGTACAATTAAAATTGGTAAAGATAAATGTAAAGCCTTAAAATAGACCCCCAAAATAAAACGAACAAGTATAGGATATGGGAGGCTTGTCTAAAATAATGCCTCAAGGGGCAGCTAGGTGACACAGTGAATAGTGCACGGGCCCTGGAGTCAGGAGGACCTGAGTTCAAATGTGACCCCAGACACTTAACATTTACTAGCCGTGTGACCTTGGGCAAGTCACTTAGCCCCAAATGCCCCCTCCTAAATAAATGGATGGATGGATGGATGAATAAATGAATGAATGAATGAATGAGTGAATGAAAGAAATACTGCTTCATTTGAAAAAGATCTGGAGTCTTGAAAGGACTGGAAGTCCAACATGGGAGCTACAGTGTTATATGGCAGCCAAAGTAAATGGCTTAGGCCACATAGAAAGGCAGTGTATAGGACTACAGAGGTTCTATGCTCTTCCTGGTCTTGGGACTGGTCAGAGCACATCTCGAGTGCTGTGTCCAATTCTGAAGGTCACACTGATAGGCTGGAGAACAATCCGACAATGAAGTACCTTGAGATCATTTCACTGGAACTGAAGATGTTCTAGACAAGAGTAACCACTGACAGAGGACATGATAGCGACCTTTAAGACAGTCTTTAAGAACTGAAGGGTTCTCATGTGGGCTAGGGGATCAAACTTGTTCTGCTTTGGCCCCAGAGAGAAGAAAGGGTGGAAGTTGCAAAAAGATTTAGGCTTGATGTAAGATTAAGATATACTAACAAGTCTAACAATTAAAGAGGTGGTAGAAAGTAGAACCAGCTGACAGCACCCTCTCAGTAGAGGTTCTCAAGCCAAGCTAGCACAGCCACATTGTCGACAGCTCTGTGGAGGGAGCTCTTATTGCTGAAGCACTCTGGCTCTGGACCTCTCTGGCTTCAAATCACAACCAAAATCCCTCCTTCTACTAAATCCTCTACATTCTGGGGCCTTCCCTTGATTAACTATCTCCTATTTATTTGGCACAGAGCATGTCAGAGTGTATTTGTTACAAGAGACTGTGAGCTCCTTGAGGGCAGGCACTGTCTTTGGCCTCTTTGTTTATCCCCAGTGCTTTAGCATTCTCTCCCAAAAGACCAAAGACCTCTTTAATCACCTTTTTTTCAGTCCTCATTCTTCCGGATCTCTCTGCAGTCCCTGACTGGGCCAAGCCACATTCTTCTCTCTGATAACTCCTTCCTCTCCAGGTTTCTGCTGCTCTATTTTGGTTCTCACTCACCTCTCTTACCACTCCTTGGTCTCCTGGGTTGGATCAGGCTCACTAACAATGGGTGCCCCCTAAGCTCTGCCCTGGGCTCTCTTTTTTTCTCCCTCTGAGCTATTTCACTCAGTGATCTCATCAGCTCCCAAGGATTATCATTTCTATGAAAATAATTCTCAAGCCCCCTTACCCACCCCATCCTCTCTCCTAACTTCCAGACCTCCCTCTCCAACTGCCTGCTGTATCTCTCAGACCGGACGTACTACAGACATCTTACACTCAACATGCTCAAAGTTCCCCTCATCCTCCCCCCACTTCCAAACCTTCCTACTACTCTCAAGGGCACCAACATCCTCCAAGTCAACCAGGATCACAAACTAGATGTCATCCTCACCCCCCTGCCCTCACCCCCAAGCTGTTGGCAAGGCCTGTCATTTCTACCTCCACAACATGTCTTGTACAGGCTCCCTTCTCTCATCCGACACTGCCCCTGCACCATGGTGCAAGGCCCTCATAACTTCATGCCCAGATCACTGCCACCGCTTTACTGGTTCATCTTCCTATCTCCAGTCTCTCCCCACTGCAGCCCATCCACTACTCAGCTATCAAAATTATCTCAAATTGTGTAGCTGACCATGTCACATCATCCCTCTATTCAAGAAACTTCAAAGGCTCCCTATTACTTCCAGTATAAAATACAGAATCCTCTGTTCATTATTCATAGTCCATCATAACTGGCCCCATCAGTCTCCTTGAACTTCATTCCCCTGCTGTTCCATTGACAAGACCCTCCATCTCCCACCTCCCGGCCTTTTCCCTGGCTGTCCCCCAGGGCAGAGAAAATGTTCTCCCTCCTCTTCTCTGCTTCCTCAATTCCCTGGCTTCCCTCAAGGCTCAACAAAAGTACCAACTTCTGCAAGAAGTCTTTCCCAGTGATCCTTAATCTCGGTGTTTTCCTCTGAGATTACCTCCAATTTCTTCAGTCTACATCTTGTTTATACATAGTTGTTTGCTGTTGTCTCTCTCATTAGACTCTGAGCTCCTTGAGAGCAGGGCCTGTTTTTTTGCCTTTCCTTGTTTCCCCAGCACTGTGCCTGGTACAGAGGTGCTTGATAAAGCCTAACTGAATGAGAACGACTGACAGAGCTATAAAATTGTATGTCCGCATCCCATACTGTTACGGCTGAAATGGGTAAATATCAGTCTCAAGCCCCAAGCAGATTCAATATAACTTGCTCAATCCTTCTCACTAAAAGCCCCCAAATGTACACACACACACACACACACACACACACACACACACACACACACCAGGCACAGGCACACAGAGACAGATGTAGGCACACAAACACACAGAGAGACACAGAGACACAGACAGGCACACAGACACATCACAGAGGCACAGATACAGGCACACAGGCATACAGAGACACATGGACACAGACACACAGACACACACCCCCTATTTATCTATTATCGCTCATTACAAGGTACTTAGTGTTACTGAAAGTAAAGTTTTATATGGTGCTCACTTCTAATTAAAGATAGTTTGTTTTTAAAGACTCAATAAAAGTTCATAAACTTTTATCACTCAACAAGAATGTCAAGAATGCTAAGTACTCAGCTAATGTTCTTCAAAGTGACCTTGTTGTCAAAGTGTCTGCTAGTATCTCATTGCCAATCAAACTGTCAATTAGTAAACATTTTACTCAGCAAAGACAAGTGGAAAAAGTCACCTCAAAATATACACAACAGCTCCTACCCACTATATTAAAAGATTTCTACAAAATGACAAAAATGAGTTTTTTTCAGTCACTCAAGAGAACCAGAAAATAATGTGAAGGTATTTTGCATAGACAACTATCAACAGCTCCAGGCATCAAAACGCTTGGAAAAGTGCCAGATGGCCTGGACTTTTTCCCTAGCTGGGTCATCAAGTGTTACAAAAGACAAGGAGGAAGGGAGGGGAGGGAGCACAACTAGTTAAAGACTAAACTGAGACCTGGTGATCTTGACAAGCACGTCCCCTGTCAGCTGATCTGCTGGATACAATTGTACTCTTCCAGGAGGCAAATGAGCTTCTCATGGCTGATGACAACCCAAAAGCTTTAGAATTACAGCCAAAGTGGGAACAAGCAGTTCCTAGGCTTGAAATGGATGCTGAGACAGAGAACAAGCCTATTATAAACTAAAGTAGAATGAAAAACTAAGAATGACTAAAACACCCAGCACTTCCAGAGGGAACCACAGAAAATAAAATGATCGATATCAGGGTAAGGTACAGTGTCATTTAAAGTAAACACAGCCCCTGTAGAAGTGACATGTTTTGTATGTAACAAAACAGTTTGACATTAAAAAGAGAAGAGGGGCAGCTAGGTGGCACAGTGAATAGAGCACCAGCCTTTGAGTCAGGAGGACCTGAGTTTAAATCTGGTCTCAGACACTTCACACTTACTAGCTGTGTGACCTTGGGCAAGTCACTTAACCCCAACTGCCCTGCCTTTCCCCCTCCAAAAAGAAAAAAAGAGAGAAGAAGAGAGAGGCAAAACATCACAGGCCTTTGATGGTACAGCTGTGAACTGTTCCAGGTATTCTGAAAAGAAATTTGGAACTCTGCCCCTAAAGTCACTGTACTGTGTGTGTACACTGACCTAGTGATGCCACGACTAGGCCTATAACTCAAAGATACAAAAAAAATTAGGAAAAGGGCTCATGTGTACCAAACATTTGTAGCAGCTCTTTTTTTTTTTTGGCAGTGGCAAAAAAATGGAAATTAAGGTTGGTATGTCTATCAAATAGATAAGAGCTGAACAAGTGACAAATATAATGGCATTCTCTTGGTCAGGGGTGGGGGACCTGCAGCCTCGGGGCCACATGTGACCCTCTAGGTCCTCAAGTGCAGCCCTTTGACTGAACTCAAACTTAGGACAAATGTGGATTAATTTATATGAACTAAAGCAGACTAAAGTGAAAGACTTTAGAATTGTGATCAGTGATGAAGAACACTATCCATCTCCTAAGGGGAAAGTAACAGGCACAAGATGCCAAGGTCCAACGTGATCATTTGTTTTGGTTAACTATGCATATTTGTTACAAGAGTTTTGTTTTACTTTCTTCTTTTTTTCAAAAAGGATGAGTTGGGAAGGAATGAAAATAATTTTTAAAAATCACCAGCCTCAAGTCAGGAAATGTGGGCATTAGTTTAAGCTCTTCCACTAATTGACTGTGTGACCTTGGGGAAAGCAACATCCAACCAAGCATCCAATGGTGTTTCTGTACTGGGAGGCACTGGTGGGGGCAGAGAGTTCAACGAGAACTTGCTTCTGCCCACACACACACACACACACACACACACACACACACACAGACAATACAGCAGGGATTACATTCTATGAGGTCGATCAGACACAAACACAGATAACTCACAGAGCATGATAACATATTACAGAAGTACACCCAAGTGCAATCAAAGTCAATCAAAAGTTTCCTTCAAGGAGAATAAGCTTAAATGCCACAGTCCCCCAAAATAGGCCACGTGGGACGCACCTTCCTCTCACTGCAATGGTTAGTGCAGACATTTTGCATTTACTTCTCCAGCTACAAGTAGAGGAGAAGCTCCCTGAGGGTGGAGACTGCTTTGTGTTTTTTGCCTCTGTATACCCAGAACCCAACAGAGGGCCTGGAAACAGGAAGCACTCAGTGAATGCTTGTTGAATTCACACTGCTGACAGATAGTTAACATCTGAGGGAGCTTTAAAGGATGGGCAAGATGAAGCAGGTGAGGAGGGGGAGGAAGGTCACTCTAGGCACAGAGCCAAGAATGCACAGGAACCAGGAACCTTTTCAGTCTGACCAAGTATTAACTTAGTACAAGGAAGAGAGTAATGTAAGGTCAGGTGACATTGGGCAATGGAGAGCCCTGAAGGCTTCTTCAACATCTTGGTTTCCTTCCAACTTCAGCTTTACCATCACCTTCCTCAGGAAACTTCTCCTGATTCCCCAAATGTTTGTGTCCTCCACCTTCTCAATCACCTTCTATCTGCCATGGAGAGATTTAGTTCCATCTATGCATCTCCCTTGAGTTAATCTGAGCTGCTCCAAGGGTGAGGAGGGTTCCATTTTTGTGCTTACCTTCTCACTGCCTAGCACACAGTAAGAACTTAATAGCTTGTTGATTTACTAAGACCTCTACTCCTTAAACAACAAGGTAGCACTGACATTTTTTGAACATAAAAGAGCTTGAATCTATATACATGAGAAAAACAATTCTGGAAACAGTATGAAAAATGGACTGCAAGAGAAGAGAGTCTACACAGAAAGACGTGTTTGGAGCCTACTTCAAATAGTTTAAGCATGTTATCAATGAGTTCTTATACTGGACTGACTGACATAGGAACAGAAAGGAGAGGACATACAAGAGACATTGTGGAGAGGATTCCTAAATTTGAGGGGTTTCAATTTCCCTACCTGGAAACTTAAGGGGTTGAATACCAAGAGATGTTATTTGCCTATTAAAATACTCCTCTCCCTTTTCCAACTACAAATCTGTGTGAGGATGGATTTTTCTTCATATACTTCAATCAAAACACATGACACAAAAGAATCTATACAGGGGCAAATATGAAAATCCAGCTAAGCCAGACATTAAAGAAATTTGCCCTTCTTCCAAAAATATGTTTAAAAACAAATTTCTAATTTTTTTGTTTCAGAAAACAGCTATTTTTCATTGTTTAAAAATGTTCATTATGTTAATATCATGAATTTATTACTTTAAATAATAAGTATTTTAAATTTTTATCAATTTTATTTCCAATGCAGTAAATATTAATAGCTATAACCCAAAGAAACAAAAGCTCTTGGGAGTTCTCAACCATTTTTTAAAATGTGAAGAAGGTGGGGCAATTGAGTGGCTCAGTGAATAGAGACTGGCCCTGGAGGCAGGAGGACCTGAGTTCAAATCCAGCCTCAGACACTTAACACTTACTGGCCATGTGACCTTGGGCAAGTCGCTTAACCCCAATTGCTCTCCCTTCCCCCCTCCAAAAGGAAAAAAAAAAAAAGAATGTAAAGAAGTCCAGAGACCAAACAGTTTGTTAACATCTAGACTGAAGTGATCTCTTAAGTGATCCTTCCAGCTCAGGTTTTGTGATTTTAGATAGGACTGATTTCAAGAAATGTCCTAAGAAAACAATTAAGAAGGACAGCCTAAAGAGGAAACAAGACTTTTCTGAGGTCAGAGCAGACAAAAGATTTAATTTCTGTTCCAACACTAAACAAATCCAAATTCCTTGATTTTGAGTAAGAAGTGCTGGGTTCAAATTCTGACTTTACATATGTGAACTTAGGTCATGATTCTGGGTTTCTCCCTACCTCAGTTCCCCATCTGTAAAATGGGGGTAGGAGATTAAATTAAATGGCCTCTAAGGCCATTTCCACCTCAAAATCAAGGCTCTATGATCAAGTACTACATATACCGGTGAATTTACTCCTATGTCTTGATCATCTCTTTTGTGCCCCTTCTGACACCACCCAAGCTCAGGCCCTCACTATCTGTCTCTGGATCAGACGCTAAACTTGCCTGCCAGTATCCAAAAGCCACAGGTACTGGCCTCCTAGAAGGTGAGGCAAAGGCTTGCCTCTACTTCAAAAAACTGTAAGAGGTTTCTGTAGTTGAACAGCCCTGGATGATGGGCTTGTGGAACGACAGCTACAGGCTCAGCTTTAACATTTCTGAACTGTAGGATTTTAGGCAAGTAATTTAACCTGCGGCTCAGTCTCCGAAGGTTTGAATGAGATATTTTCTATGTTCACTTGGTAGAAAATCCCCTCTTCTCAACACCCTCTCACTTGGTGACCTCATCAGTTCTCAATGGCTGAAAGATCCTATTTTTATCTCTATCCAGCCCTACTCTCCTGCGCTCCAGTTCTGCACCGTCACCACACTGATGCATGGTGGACATTTCAAACTAGATGTCCAACAGGCATCTCAAATTCAATAAATCCAAGCGAGAACTAATTATCTTTCCCTCAAAACCCAGGTCTCCTCTTAACTTCCCTTTTTTGTCAAGAGTAATACCATCTTTCAAATCATGCAGGGTTTACAATGTCACTACCACCCTCAACTCCTCACTCTCTCACATTTGCTCACTCAGTTGCTAAACCTTGCCTTTCTGTTTCCACCCTGTCTCTCACAGATTGTGCCCCTCTCTTCACTCACACAGCTACCACTTTCATCCAGACCTGAATCACCTCTCAGCTGGACTCCTGCAAGAGCTATTGACAAGTACAGATCTAAGCCACTTCCATGTTCCAGAAAGTCTGTATCACCCTGTTGTTTAAGAAGTCTTAGTCAAGCAACAAACTTTTATTACGTGCCTACTGCGCACTCCTTGTCACCTAAACTAGACCAGCCATACTAGCCTACTTGCTCTTCTTCCCACAAGACACTCCAACTCTGATCTCTGGACTTTTGCACTGGTCATCCCCCATTCCTGGAATGTTCTCCCCCCTCATCTTTGCCTTTTGGAATCCTTGCTTCCCTTGGAGATTCAGCTTTAGTACACCCTTCTTTGGGAGACGTTTCCTGATGCTGCCAGCTGCTAGAGACCTTCCCTCCAATGTTATCATGCTTTGTATGTGTCTTCTAAATACCTATATACATACATGCAATCTCTCCCATTAGAATGTAAGCTTCTTAACCCACATAAATCCTCGGCATTCCTATATTTCTAATGAAGCCCAACAGCAAGAAATAGAAAGAGAAATTCCATTTAAAGTTACTATAGACATTATAAAATATTTATAAAATATTCAGGGGTTTACCTGCCAAAACAAACCCAGGAATCATATGAACATAATTACAAAACGCTTTTCACAGAAATAAAGTCAGATCTAAATAACTGTAAAAACATCAGTTGCTTGTGGTTAGGCCAAGCTAACAAAATAAAAATGACAATTCTACCTAAATTAATTTACCTATTCAGTGCCATAGCAATCAAACTACCAAAAAATTATTGTATAGGGCTAGAAAAAATAATAACAAAATTCATCTGGAAGAACAAAAGGTCCAGGGAATTCAAGGGAATTACGAAAATAGGGAAGGTGGCCTAGCCATACCAGATTTTAATCTGTATTATAAAGCAGCAGTCATCAAAACTACTTGGTACTAGTTGAGAAATAGAGTGGTGGATCAGTGGAATAGACTAGGTACACAAGACACAGTAATCAATGACTATAGTAATGTACTGTTTGATAAATTCAAAGACTCCAGCTTCTGGGATAAGAACTCACTATCTGATAAAAACTGCTGGGAAACCGTAAAATAGTATGGCAGAAACCGGGCATGGACCAATATCTTACATCATATACCAAAATAAAGTCAAAATGGGCCTACAATTTAGATATAAAGGCTGATACTATAAGCAATCTGGGAGAGCAAGTTAGAGTTTACCTGTCAGATTTATGGAGAAGGGAAGAATTTATGACGAAACAAGAGATAAAGAGTATTACAAAATGCAAAATGGATAATTTTGATTACATTAAATTGAAAAGTTTTTGTACAAAGTCAATGTAACCAAAATTAGGAGGGAAGCAGAAAATTAGGAAAGCATTTTTATGAATGTCTCCGATCAAGGCCTTGTTTCTAAAAAATATACAGGGAACTGAGTCAAATTTATAAGAATACAAGTCATTCCCCAACTGATAAATGGTCAAAGGATACGAACAGGTAGTGTTCAGAGGAAGAAATAAAAGAAATCATGAAAAAATGCTTTAAATCACTATTGATTAGAGAAATAAAAATCAAAACAACTCTTAGGTACCACATCTCACTGGTCAGATTGGCTAACATGGCAAAACAGGAAAATGATCAATGCTGGAAAAGATATGGGAAAATTGGAACACTGAAGCATTGCTAGTAGAGTTGTGAACTGATTCAACCATTCTGGAAGGAATTAGGAACTATGTCCAAAGGGTTATAAAAATGTGCATACCCTTTGACCCAGCAATATCATGTCTAGGGCATATCCCAAAGAGATCCTACAAGTGGGAAGAGGATCCATATGTACAAAAATATTTATAGCAGCTCATTTTGTGGGGGCAAAGAATTGGAAATCAAGGGGAGGCCCTTTAATTGGGGAATGGCTACACAAGTTGTGGTTAATGAATGTAATGGAATACTACTGCACCAGAAGAAATGAGGAGCAGACAAACTTTACAATAACCAGGAAAGACTTTAATAAACTGATGCTGAGTGAGGGGACCAGAACCAGGAGAACATTGTACACAATTACAGATATATCATATCTGTGACGACTAACTTTGATAGACTGGGTTCCTCTCACCAATGCAAGGTTATAAGACAACTCCAAAAGACTCATAAAGGAAAGGATATCCACATCCAGAGAAAAGAACTACAGAGTTTGAATGTGGACTGAAGCAAACTCCTTGCTCTCTTTTTTGTTTTGTTTCTTCTTCCTCATTATTCTTTCCACTTGCTATAATTCTTCTTACAACTTGACTAATGTTTAATGTGAAGGTACTTGTGAACTTATATTAGACTGCATGCCACCATGGGGGAAAGGGAGGAGGAGGGGGAGGGGGAAAAATTTGGAATTCAGAAACTTATGGAGCTCAATGTCATAAACTAAAAGTAAATAAATTTAAAAGAAAAAAAGAATGCCCCAACATGTAGGAATGCTTCTAGCTAGAGAAAGCATTTAAGAAGTGCCCTTTGACTGACTGATGGTTCCCTTCCAGTTCCAACATTCTATATTTGATGACCATCTCCACAACTAGATTTTTTTTTTGGGGGGGGGGGGTTTCTGGAGGGCAATTGGGGTTAAGTGACTTGCCCACGGTCTTACAGCTAGTTTTTCTGATAAGTATCTGAGGTTGGATTTGAACTCAGGTCCTCCTGTCTCCAGGGCCGGTACTCCAATCAATGCGCCAGCTAGCTGCCCCTTCCCCAACTAGATTTTAACCCCCCCTGAAAAGAGATTAAATTTTCTACATCTTTGAATCTCCCAGTGCCCCAAATCCGTAGTAGAAGCTCACTAAATGCTGGTTGCTGTGTGATTACTGACACAAAGCTTCAATAGCCAATGGGACCAGAGTGTGAAAGAGAAACTAGAGTCACTCTACTCTGCATGAATCTCAGTGCTACACCTCCCAGAGGTGCGGAGCCAAGCCCTGAGACCAGACTCAATAGAATAGAACTTGGACCTAGGTCCTCTTCTGTCATGGCTTTATTTTCTCACCTGAGGAAGTCTCTTCCTTCCTTCATCATCTTTCCTCCTCCTTTCCTTAGTGTTCCTATTTGTTTAAAAAAAAAAAAAAAAGGAATGGGAGAGAGGACTTCAAATGCTGTATTAACAGACTACAACTCTGCCTAATTAAAAGCACCTTCCTCCATGTAAAAACCCTTTCAATTCAGGGGAAAATGAGATGGGAGAGTGATGGAAAATTCCTACTCTTAAGAAAACCACTAAGGTCAAGCATTAGTGATGCCTAGGCCCTTTGGTCTCATGTTCAAGGGAAGCATGGAGAGCTGAGTCAGTCTGGAGATTCAAACCCCTGGCTCCTGAGAGTCTGTCTAGGTGCTACCAACCTATTGCTGAGGTCCTATCTGAATCTTATCTCAAATTGGTTTTTCTGACCTTATTTTAGGCCAAGATAAAAGTAAGGGAAGACTCTGACGAAGGAAAAAGTACTATGTACAAAAAAAAATCCCTGCAGGCTTAACACCTATTAAGACCACACCTGTGCCCTCCTTCAGTTCCTAACCCAGTTCTACACGAACAAAAGCACCTTCTGAAATGGAAACCTTTTGAGGAATGTAAAACCCAAAGGCACAACAAAGACATCTGCTTCTCACAGAGATTTCAGGACTGATTGATGCAATTGGATCATCTGCTGTGGTCTTTTTCTGTACTTAGATCACAGAGTGACAGAGCTGAGAACCTGAGAGATCATGCAATTCAATCATCTCATTTTATTGAGTGGGAAACTGAGGTCCAGAAAAAGGAAGGGATTTTCACAGAAATAATTCAGATCACAGAGCCATAACTAAGATTTAGAAGGGTCCTCAGAAGCAATCTATTTCAATTCCTACCCGATGCACAAATTGCCTGTCATAACAAACATCCCTGATAGTCGGCCAACCTGTGCTGGCAAGTATATATTGGTGGAGCAGTCTGAGCTCCCTAAGAAACAATACACAGTCTTTAGTACTTGACTCCTGGATCCTTTAGCCACTTCACAACCTTACCCCCTGTGAAACTGTGCATCTCAGCTCACCACGGGGGCATCCTCTGACTCCCAAAAACACGAAACTCATGCTGAACAAGAGTGTTCAGCAAATGACATCATTTGTGTAGTAGGCCATCCTGTCACATCCAAGTCATCAACTTTTCCAGAATGAGAACATGGAATAGATTTAGCACTTAGAACAAACACAGATCTTCTTTGATGATTCAGAAGGCACTTAAGTATTCTTTGGGGCTTTGGAACATTGCTAATAGCAAGTGCTATCTGAAAAAAAGCCTTCCTAAAACTTTTAATTTGATAAACATTTTACCCCATCATTGAATGAAGAGGGAACATGAAGCAACCAAAATCTGACAGGACCTACCAAAGTGAAAAGGCTTAGTGTCTGGGCTCCACAGTGGAGCCTAGGCCTACTTCACCAGAAAAATAGTCTAGACTGACAGCTAGGTGACACACTGGGTCTGGAGGCAGAAAGACTGGAGTTCAAATCTAGTCTCAGGCACTTCCTAGCTGTGTGACCCTGGTTAAGTCACTTAAAGTACCTCTGCTTGCCTCACAGGGATCACAGCATTGACCTCTCAGGGCTGTTATAAGGATTAAACGAGATAATTTTTGTAAAATGCTAGCACAATCCCTAGTACAAAGTAAGTGCTATATAAATGGTTATTCCCTCCCCCTTCTAAATTCAAAGAAGGTTAGCATCAGAATATTAGCCAATGACTAATGAAACTTTCTGATAACTGCAATTCATGAAATAACAACTTACTTTGCAAACCTTAATATAAATGTCCACATTCAAGATTTACAAAGATATGAATTACCTATGCATTTCTTTCCTTCAATTGTAGCCAGTCTGTCAGAGGCCAGTGACCAGAAACAGTCTTAATTATACTATTTATCAATAATTAATAAACAAATTCTGACCAAAGGGCAATGAAGCTGTGTCTCAGAAATGTGAACATTACAAATAATCATGCAAGAGAAGCAGTATAAAGGATGCTATCAGAGAAAAACAGATGATACAAAAACACAGCAAGCGAGAACAGATGGAGAGCCTCACGTGCTCCCCCTGCATTGACCAAGTGTCAGGAGCAGCAAAGGAAAGCCCTTAGAACCCCCTAGGGCAGCGGTTTTCAACCTGTGGGTCATGTTCAATTTGTAACAATGAAAATACATCCTGCATATCAGATACTGACATTAGGATTCATAACTAGCAAAATTAGTTATGAAGTAGCAATGAAAATAATTTTATGGTTGGGGGTCACCACAACATGAAGAACTGCATTAAAGGGTTGTGGCATTAGGAAGGTTGAGAACCACTGCCCTAGGGGTTCTAGATTTACAGAAGGGAAGGACGTGGACAAGAGTCTCTCCCATAAGACAGGAAGATATGGATGATGTGAATACCCTATCAACAAAGTCATGGATCCTCTGGTGTATTACACGTGTGATTCATTTGCTCTCCAGGACATAATCCCATTCAAATTCTTAGAACATCTCTGCAAATTAGGCAGGACAAGCAGTTTTCTCTCCATTTCACAGATGATGAAATCAAGACTCAGCATCTTAAATAATTCAGCCACCACCATTTTTAGTCCTTTCAAAATAAATGCGCAAAAATGAGTTAAAAGTGTGATCTATGAGAGCCGAGGTGTGATTAGGCCAGCCAAGTCTTAAAACTGAGGTATTTTAATCTGTACTCCAGAGTTTTTCAATCTTGTTGCCTCCTGAAAACACATTGACAACACTCAAGCTGAAGAGTGCAAGGACACTTTCACCCACAGCCAATAGCAGCCGCTGCTACCAAATTCAGAACTGGTTCAGAATGAGACCAACCTCATGAAAATATGAATAATTGTAGCTTACGTGTATCTATTAATTTTGAGTTTAAAAAAAATTTCATTTATCTCATTTCATTTAAGCCTCACAAGAGCCCTGCAAGGTAGAGAACACAATTGTTATTCTCATTTTCCCAGATTAAGACACTTTAGCCCAGTAAAGTCTAGTTGTAGAGTCAGTAAACTGTGGTGGTGGGAATCTACTTCTAATCCCAAGTCAAGGATCCCTTCCCTTATAAACAGCACTGTTCTCCCCTTTTTTTCTTACCCTGTGATGTTAATAGTTCAGAGAATATCAGTGAGGAAACACTCTCTATCAATGCAGACTAGTGACTATTGTGCAATTGAGAGTCTCAAAGGACTGCCCAGGCCCCTGGGACTGACCCCCAAGTCTATTAGATCCCAAGACTGGCTCTATCTACTTAACACACTTCCTGACTGGAGTGGAGAAGTCCCAACCAGTCCTTTAAGGTGCAGGAAAAGACTGACAAGAGGGTGCAGCGGCCACAACCCTGATCAGGAGCAGAAGCCCTTGGCTGGAGGCATGATCTCAGTGACCTCAGGCATGTCATTTTACTTTGTCAGGCCTCGGTTTTCTCATCTGTGAAAGGAAGTTTTTCTGAGTGGACAAAATTATAAGGCCCCTTCCAACTGCAGATCCTGTGACCCTCCAAACATCCTCCCCAAAACCAATGCCCTAGGAAAACCCCAAATGACACTGTAATTCATTCCTGCACACTCTGAAGACCAAAGAAAGGTTAAGGCATGGGTGGGAATGAATTAACTTGTATGCTCTTTGAGCCTAATACCTCAGCTGAAATTGAAAAAAATCTTCTTACATACCCACAGAAAATCTTCCCCAAGAAAACATCAACTAAAAAAAGGTAGTTATGTAACCTCACCATTAAAAATAAAACAGTTCTTTTCTATCAACCAGACACCAATGCATTTGAACAAAATCTAAGGGTTTCTATTTTAAAATTATTCCTAAGTCTCTACAGACACAACTGCAAAGACTAACTATGAAAAAAAAGCAGTCCAAAACAAAGTCAACAGGGCAAGCAGCCTCTAGTTTAGTGGAAAGTTGAAAAAAGAAAAAAAAAACCACCTGAAAATGGGCTCAGCCCCCAGTGCCACACACAGGTCTTTCCTCTGGTAGAGGGAGGCATAGAGAAGTTTTCCTCATCTAGCCCCAGCAGAGCATTATCCAACAAAATCTATTCCATTTTAAAGTCCAAAAGAAAGAAAAGGTAAACAGCCCCAAAGATCAATCAGAAACAGGAGCTTTACTTATAAACAGAAGGTAGTTCAGGAATATCATTTCACTACCTAAGTCCTCTGGTTCTTATTCTAACAAAGTGGAAATATCTGATTCAGAGATTGTATTCTCTAGATACAATAGGTCCAATTCTGTTTGACTGATCAGATCTGATAATTAAAGGGAAAGCTGCCTTTGTCCCCAGCTATTAAAATCTGAGGGAAATCATTTCAGAGGCAGAGTGTATCCTAATTTCATCCTTTTCTTTCCATCTTCAGGGTGCCAAGGACCAATTTCCCTCATACTGAACAACTAGGTTCTGAATCTATGTGCAAAGTGACATAATTTCAGTGGAGATTCTTGGGTGTCCACAAGGCAACCAGTCCTCCTGGGTATATCCAGAAGGGAGAGTAAATGGCTCCCTATAACCTCAGGACCAAATCTAAAATCGTCTGTGTGGTACCCCAAGTCTTTCATGACCTGAGTCTTTCTTCTCTTTCTCATCTTCCAATATACTCCTCTCCATGGATTTTTGCAATGCAGAGGCCCTACCTTCCTCGCTTCCCCTCATACACAGCTCCCTGATGCCATGCATCTGCACTGTTTATCCCCTGTGTCTGCAATGTTCTCCCCTCCTCACCTCTGCGTTTAGCACTCGGCTCCTGTCCTGCCCTCTGCTGAAATCCTTCCTTGGTTTCCCCTTCCCTTTAGTACCACTGGTGATCTATTCACACTGTATACATCTTGGCTACACACTGTTATTTTCATATTGTCTCCCCCATTAGAATGTAAGCTCCTTGAGAGCAAGGAGCTCTCTTAGAAAGGCAAGCTTAGCCTTTCTAAGCCAAGGTCTTTTAACATGTCTCAGTTTGTCTGAGGCAATGTCCATTCAGTGATTAAGGCTAGGTAAGGATGAGGCAAAAAAATGTCCTCTTTTACCCAGCCAAAAAAAGAAATCAACCTGGGAGGGGAAGACCCTCAGAATATCTGGCCAAAACAGAAAGAATTGCTTTTATACTCAAGCTGAATCAACAGAGTCCAAACAATGACCAAGTAAGGTTTGGGCTGGGACCTACTATTGACCAATCAATGAGAGCCCGAGTGATTTGGGTTTAAGGCGTAGTCCTTAAAAAACAAATCTAGCCCACAAACCTCAAGATATCTCAAGGTAACCCAATTCACTGCTCCTTCCTACTATATCACATTTAGGAAATTAATTCTAAAATGAACTTCAGAAATCAAGTTTAGCACTGAGTTCTGAGGGATCTCTGCCATGACCCTAACTACTTCAATTTGCTTACAATGAGTTGTGCAAAGAATTCTGGAGACTGGCTCATTTAGGGAAGCTGGGAGGTTCTCTGGTAAATATGTGAAATGGTTCTAATCCATGAAATCCTGTTAGGGAAAATTCAGCAAAAATGGGAAGTAGTTGAGGAATGACAGGAAAAACACTGGGTTTGTTCAAGGCCTCATTATCACAGAGCCCAACTCTTCTGACTTTGAAACCTGTGATCCTTGTGTTAGTTAGCCCACTACAATGAACATGGCTTCCCACTCCCAGATTACACTCTCCTTTATGGCATGGTGGAGAAGAGGGCTGAATTTGTACTCAGAGGAGCTCTTTACTATAACACATTCTTCAAACTCAAATTGAAGCAATTAAACATTAAATACAAAGCTCAGAAATAGAAGGGCCTACCTCTGTCAGCCACTTAATTAATCTAAAGATGGTCACTTCCTATGTCCAAGTTTCTGTTGCTTCATCTGTAAAATGGGGACAACTAGACTCTGTCCTTGACAACTTTGTTCACCTCAAAGAACCACTCAAGTGTGACTGGTCATCCTTTCCCACAATTCCCCTCTGCCACCACACCATTCTTGTCCATGGGAAGCTGAATTTTCCCAGGCTTGCCAGCTAGAAAGGCTTTGAGCACCACTCTGCTGATGGACCACCTTTCTTGCAAGCACCAAGACTGATACAGCTAAATTCAGTAAAGCAGGGTTGCAATCTGGGCTGGTGAATGATCAATGATAATGCTTTACTTTATAATCTTCAAAGAACTTTCCTAGAGATGATCCTTTCTGACCCATATTAATTCTGACACAGGGTGTCAGGAAAGCAGTTCTCATAATCCCCATTTTACAGAGCATGCAAATCTAGCACAGACTCTCAGAACTGAATAGGATATAAAGGAATCACCTTAAATGAAATTTCTCTCCCAATACAGAAACAGAACCTCCCTAATGCATCCCTGGTGGGTGAATAACCCCCTTAATTTTACAGATGGGGAAACTAAGGCAGTGGCACCTCACTCCAGGTCACACAGTTTAATAACTGAGGTGAGACTTGTACCAAGGTCTCCCAAACACCAGTCCAACATTCTTCTCACTACAGGCCCTGTCACCAAAGCAGTTCAATTGTGACCTAAGAAATACCCTAAAGTCCTGAGCTTCCATTAGCACCTTCCACGGCCCAATCCATTTCTATTTTGTGGGCAGATGATCTTGTCATCTACACACACAGCAAGCTGAATTACTTCTCCAGCAAAGACCCACATGCAAAGCACTGTGCTAAAACTAAGGAGAGCAAGAGCATTACAGGTGGCTGCCCTAGGAAGGAAGGTCACAGCCTTGGTTTACACTATCAGGATTTCTGGTGAAGAGACTCACTCAGTGTTCTCCAGGTACCACTGAGGCAGAGCCAGGAGTGCACCCCAAGACTTCTGATGGTGAAGGCAGCACACCTTCTGAAACTCAAAATTTCTTCCTGTCATCCTTGCTACATGCCCAGACCTTCCGGTCTTCCTCTGATGCCTCAACATGGTGTAAGAGTACCCCACCCTTGCTTCTCAAAGGTATGGCCAGTGGAGCCCAAGCAATAATAGGTCTACCACACTGGAAATGCTTGAGTATGGACCAAAGACAGCCACAGCAACTCAGGAAGATCATCTATTTAGGTGTGGAAGGACAGCAGTTTACACTGGCACAGTCAATGCCTTTGTTTATTTATCTCAAATGTAGAGGTGGCACGTTAGATTTGTCTTTATTTGCAAATATTCTCTCAACGCTTTTAATGGTCAGTTTCTGATGTAGGGCAACACTAAATTCTCCAGTGACCTCCAATGACTGGACAGAATGAGGCTTTAACAGATCCCAGGCACCTCCACTTAAAGATGGAAGGGCCCTCAGAGGACATCTAGTAGAAGCCAGTGAGGTTGGAGGATTCATCCCAAGGTCATGCAGTCAGTGAGTGGCAGTGCCTGGCAGGATGTAGACTCAAGTCCTCTGTCTCACTACAAGAAAAACAGAGAGGCAGTGTGGTACAGGGTAAGGAGCAGGGAGCCCAGGAGTCAGGCGAGCATGGCTTGAGCCCTGGCTCTTATATCCGATCACTTAAATGAATTCTGTATCCGAGGATCACTGAAAGGAGAACAAAGGTCTACCTACCTCAGTGCTTATCATTAAAAAAGCACACTGTGCTGTAAGGGCTATGTAAATGTCTATTACTAAGACTGGCCAAAAAGGAGCTGGCCCTCACTCCCCAAACTGAGAGAACTCCATTCCTCCCTCTCAAGGTGCCTCATTTTATCATCCTTGTTGGAAAAATAAGATTAGGAGCTAGAGCATGACTCAGCCTCCTCAGAAAAAGAAAGGAAGTCTGCTGTCTAATGAAGATAACAATCTCAAAGGTTGTTCACACTGCCCCAAAGTGATCCTTTCTTTCTAGCTATGCTCAGTAAACAGACCAGTCCAAGTGCCTTGCTTGTACAGGTTGTTCACTCTCTGCTCATTTGATAAATGTGTTCTCTTAAAAAGATTTGGGAAAAAATCTACAATCCCCCCCAAAGGGGGAGGAAATCTATACAATCTTTTATTCTAACAAGTTATAAGCTGCATGAGGGCTCGAACAATAGCTTGTCTGTCTTTTTATCTTCCCCTAACACTACTATTGCTCATATTAAGCGTTTAGTGAACATTTTTTGTTTAAGTCATTTTTGGAGAGTTTTTCTGTATTATAATAAGTTCTATAATAGAAGCAATATGATACAGGGACAGGAGTAGAGAAGTGCTCCTAAGTCTGGCTGGTTTCCAGTCCCATCTAGAATATTTGCTAGCTCTTACTTCTCTGAGCCTCTACTTCCCCCTCTGTAAAATATGGAGAGTGAGTTTAGCTACCTCCTTCTCCTGACTGTGATCAAAGCACTTTGCAAATAGTAAGGGTAGTATGTAAATGTCTGCTGTTATCATAACCTGATCCATCTCTAGCATTCCATTTTTTAATTTTTAAGGTGCTTTCTGACACTGAAAATCTGTCTTCTATCTAAAGGTCTCAACAGTTCTGACATTCTCTTTTCCAAGGTCCCTTCTGATCCTCTAATGTTTTATGATTTTATCTTTCCACATGTACGTACTCTTTAACTACCAGCATATTTCTAAAAATTCACGTAATTTTAATCTAGACTATTCTGGCTTAGAAATAGCCCCAAGTAACAAGTCCATTATTTTCTCTTTAGATGACAATTCATCACTTAAGATATTTTATGGGGTATATTATTTTGATATATATCAAATCTGATAAATAAAAAAACTTCAGTGAGTCATCCTGGGCCATTCTGGGTCTTGTTTTTCCCCAGGAAATGGAGTCCTCACAGACCAAATCTGGTTCCATTTCAATAATAAATGCATTTCTACCAAAGGTGAACAAAGGCTTAAAAGAAAATGGATTTTCTTGAAGATATCCTGATTCCTAAGCTAGCTAAGGATTCCCCAAGTCATGAAAAAGAGCCATGCCCTCCTGGATACTAGATTTCTGATCTATAACATACTTGCCCTTCAAAGGAATGATATCTCTCAGAAAAGTTTAATAAAAAAGTCCTTGTGATAACAGGTATTTTAATCCAAAGTAGTAATAAAGACCTGATAATGCTTTTTGAGATTGTAGTTGGACCCCTTGGCAGAGATGCTATTATTGTGACGGAATTCTTAATGACTTGAATTCACAGATTAATTTCTTTAGTCATCTGGCCGGTAGGTGATTTCTTTCCAATTAATCAGTTTAAGAATAAAATTGAAGCTGTGTGAGAAATCCAAAAAGGTTCCAGAATGTAGTAGTAGCACAAGTAGTGTGGGACACTAGAAAGCACACTAAACTGGGACTCCCAAGTCCTGATGCTGATTAGCTGTGTAAACCTGCATCAGTTACCTCCCTTTTTGAATGTTAGTCTGTTCATAACCAAATGATAGCCAAGACCCATCCCAGTCACCTTCAAGGTTCTTGAAGATAAACAGCTTGTGGGCAAGGTCTGTCTTTTCTCTTTGGAAGGGAACCCATCAAAAGAGTACCTTTTCTCCTGCTCCAAGCCTAATAGAGTCTGCTTACTATTCACTTTCTTATCTGTAATATTTTCCCTTTCCCTCAGTGGACAACTGAGATACTGACCATCCTTCAAGGATCAGTTCAAAGATCACCTCCCTCAATGAAGCCTGCTTATTCCCACTTACTTCCTCTGTCTGCCAAAAATGATCCTTCCTTCTTCACACCTTGAATGACACTCTGTTCATTCTCTTATACACTTGGGTTCTATTTCATAACTATTCCAATTACTTTTGCACATGTCATACATTCCTAATAGACTGTGAACTCCTACAGGACATGATCCATACCTTCTTCATCTTGGTAACCCATGCTCCATGTAGCACCTACTCCATATCATCCATACATTTGAACATACCCATCATGTTTAGTATGAGTGTTCTTAAAACTGACTTGAGCTCCCTAGTTGCTTAAACTGATCTTCTTGTAATGTGGTCTCCAATCTTCTCACTAATGTCTGTCAATGACCTAACTGTACTGAATTCATTTATTTGAACAGAATTCCATTACTTGCCTTCTATGCTTATTAAATGCTGTATTTAATACTTAGAATTTAAACTTTATTCAAATTCAGACAAATATAAACCTAAGGTTGAGTTCTTGCAACCTAAACTTCAATCAATCCTCCAACCCATGACAACCTTTAATTCTTGCTTATTGGAATCAGAGTAAAACCAAGTAATGACCACAGGATTCAAGAAAAAATGACAATTCTCTGTATTGATGTCATTTCACCAAGAACATTAGTAATGTAACCCATTCATTTATTCAGACAATTTCAAGAATCCACCAGCAAAACCTGTCAAGGAGAAAGTATTGAAAGGAGTCAGTAATAGGCTAATAATAAACATTGCTAAGACAGGGCCAAATTTAGAGACATCAATATAAGGGTCATAAGATTCCTCTCTAGAAAAATTGGGGGAGGGGTGATGGGGGGAGATGGAAATGAAAGTGACTAATAAATCACTTGGAAATCTTTAATATGGCTAATTAAGCAAGGGATTCAAGGGGGGTGGACAATAAAATATATTGTACCCAAAGAACTTTTAGAAAAAGGAGAACTCTCTCAATAAGCAAGGCCAACATGTACAATGTACAATGCCTACCTACACTGCACAAGGCAACATCACATATCAAGCAAGACCACTGAACTCCAAAGTCAGAAGGCCTAGATCTGAGTCCAGCCAAAAATTTTGGTGACCAGAGATAAACCTCTCAGACCCTCTGTTTATTCATCTATAAAATGAGACTACTGATCAGGAAAGGCTTTTGTGACCCTTAAAGCCCTAAAGAAATGAATCTGCAGGCCTGTTATCTGAGAAGCAGCCTAGTTCAAAATCTGAAAGGGCTGTGGATTGATGACGCATTGTAGATCCCTGCAATGATATTACTATAGCCAGAATGCCCTGTGCTGGAAACGGCAGATAGCCTGACTTGAAAGTCCTCTGATATCTTCCAATAACTGAGGTTCTTGGCCTGGAATAATAAAAAGGGAAAAAAACTAAAAGGTTTTAGTTCCATTTTGGTCATTTACTACCTATAAGACCCTATCTATGAAACGGAATTTCTCCCAGCAACTTATTTCTGGATCCTTTATATTTAGAATATTTAGGAAGGAAGCCCTGCTGGATGCCTATACTAAACTATTCACCCTGCAATTTGAATTTTTATCTTATTCCCTAGAAACCGGAGGAGAATGATCAATAACCATTCTTCTAATAACTATCTTCCTCACAATCTCAGAAGTGCTAAGAATGAGGACAAGAGTGGGGATGGCTAGGTGGTAGAGTGAATAGAGCACCATCCCTGAAGTCAGGAGGATCTGAGTTCAAACCTGACCTCAGACCCTTGAGACACACTAGCTGTGTGACCTTGGACAAGTCAGTTAACCCTAACTGCCTTGCCTTCCCTCCTCCAAAAAAAAAACAAAAAAAAAACAAAAAAAAAAACAGAACAAGAATGAGAACAAGATAAAACTTTTATCCAGGAAAAGTAAGAAGTCAGGATTCTAATGGTCAGTTCCATAAGGACTGCTCAATGGAAGTTAAGGTTTTAAGGTTTTATTAATGATAGTGATCTGACACTTATTCAAATGAAACGCTCCTATGGTAAACAAGTTGCCAGTCACTGGTGCCATCAAAGTAAAGGGTAGACAATGATTTGTTAAAGGTCATAAGATTTAGTGCAAGAAAAGGCCTCAAAGAGAAAAATCAGTCTCAAAGCAGTTACATGATTCACCCAAGGCCATACAGAGAGCAAAAGGCAAAGGCAGGACCAGAATCCAATGCTGAAGTTAGAAATTATCTCGAGTAAGCCAATGATTAAATAACTTCCATGGTTCTTCTCAAGTGAAATGTTGTGATTTTATGACTGGCAGAAGACATCTGAGGGATCAATCCAGAATTCATCACAAATGTTCTAATCACACTCAGCTGATTTACTATTCCATCCCTATTGGAAACCACATATAAAGACATTGAAGGACGGAAGACTCAACTACAATGGCTACATTCCTTTGGGGAAGGAGCAGACGATCTAAATCTCCACAGCTTTACAGCAACCAGCCCTCCCATTCGCAAGAGAGAACAAGGCTCTTACTTATTATTAGACTATGAGACAGCAAAATGTTACACTTTCATTTTCTCCTGGCTTATTCTTTTCTTCTTAGACTAGGTCTCCCTATCTTGTCCAAGCTGGACGTGTAGTGGCCTCTCCCTGCCCAATCCTAGTGTTCATCAGTAAGGAAGCTTCGGGATGCTGCTTCCATTTCCACTTGGAAGTGTTTGGTCCCTCCCTGGACAGCCTTGTGCCCAACCTCACCCACCCCCTTAGGATACTGTTGCTAGACTTAGTACCTACTGCAGTTCACAACTGTTAGAGCTTGGGTGACCCCCAGCTTCAGTGTCCCCTGGCCACAGGGATTATCAGGATGGGCCACCACACCCAGCTCTCAGGACTTCTGCCTATGGCCAAGGAAGGAAAAGGATTTTCTCTCTCTTACTGAGGTAGAGGAGAATTCTAAAGTCTTCTTCATTTCTCAACAAGACAAAAACCAACTTGCTGACAAAAGGGCAAGTTGAGGGTTAACAAAAAGTGGTCACTTTTTCAAACATGATAATTACAGGTATAATTACTGAGAAAAAAATGAATCAGATATAACCATCTCAGTAGTGTTTTGTTTCATCTTGTCATGGGCTTGAGACCTGAAGCTGCCACTGACATAGCCTAGGCAAGTCTCTTCCATCCCCAAGCTCCAGATCCCTCTTATGTAAAGTGGGATCACCACAACTAAGACACCACCCCTCCCTGCCACTGCCCCATGTCACAAGTTGTTAGGAAAGTGCCACACCAAAATGGGTTATCACGATCCCCTGTTTCACAGGGCTCTTGATAAGGTCTCAATGACCAAAGTACTTAAAAGACCTCTATCTTTGTAAACTATTCTAACTGCAATGGGGCTCCTGTCCTTGTAAAGATGTTGTAGTCAAGCCAATTACACTCAGTAACTAGCTGCTGGTCTGATGCTATGTACCCCCTTCCTAGAAGGTCTAAAACAACACAGCTATATGACCAAATGCATCCACAAAAGCAGACCCAAATGAAATACAATTATATAAAGTAAAGAGATCATTAACACAAGGAGATGCAATGCTAGGGGCAACTGTTAATTATCCTGAACATGAAGCTTTGAAAGACAAATAAGTAGAACAAAATTATCCTACTCCACACACAAGCTGTAATCATACTGGCAATGTTAGAAAAGTTGGCTTCTAACAGGACATCAATAAAAATAAATGATCCTGTTTGTCAGCAGCAGCCTGGGAGTCAAGAGACCTGGATCCCAGACTCTGGTTTGGGCCTCCTAGAGCCTTAGAGAAAGGCTCTTCTCACACCTGGACCTTCTTCCCCAGCTTTAGAATTAGAAGGCTGGCCAAAATATTCTCCAAGCTCACTTCCAGCTCTAAAACTTGTGAAATGTCACATTTTACCTCCATAACCGCCTGTGCATTGTGGACATTCAAACATCTGGTGACTAAGGATATAAAAGAGGAAAGAGAGGAAATGATTCTGATAAAGCTGCCCCACCACAAGCTAAAACAGGCTACACATATGCCCTAAAATGATTTGACGCTGCTTAAACAGAGAGGTGGGTCAGGGGAACAATATACTAAGGCAAACATGGTAGCATAGTGTTCAATAAATCCCAAGGTCTCAGTTATCGGGGAAGAATTATCTGACAAAAACTACCAGGAAAATGGCAGAAATTAAGTTCAGACTAACACCTCTACCATACAATAAGATCCAAAAGGCTAAATGACTTAGATATAAAAGGTTAGATCATAAACAAACTACAGTAGCAAAGAAGAAATTATCTTGGAAGCTATGGGGAAGGAATTCATGACTAAGAAGGTGCTAAAGAGGACCAAACAAGACAAAATAAACAATTTTGATTACAGAAAATTTCAAGTTTTTGCACAAATAAATTTAACATAGTAAAAAAATTAGAAGGTAAGAGGAGAAAAAAAATTTGCAACAAGATTCACAAATAAAGAATTTATATCCAAACTATGCAAAGAGCTGATTCAGATTTATGAGACTAAAAGTCATTCCCTAATAGATAAATGGTCAAATGACATAAACAGGCAGTTTCCAAAGGAAGAAATCCAAACTTTAAACAATCATCTATTTTTTTTAAATGCTCTCAATCAACTATAATTGGAGAAATGCTGATTAAATTAACTGAGGTTAATCTCATCCCTCAGACTGGAAGATATGAAAAAAGAAGAAAATGATCAATGTGAGTGGAACAACTACACTAGTAGTACACAGCTAGTGGAGTTGTGACTTGGTTCAGTTACTCTGGAAACTAATCTAGGACAACTCCCAGAAAGGTGCCAAACTCTATGTAGCTAGACATACCACCACTAGGCCTAGAACTAAAAGGAATTAAAGAAAGAAGAAAAGCACCTATTTTCATGGTAGCCCCAAATTGGAAACTGAAGGAGGACTAGCTGAACAAATTATGGCATATGAATGTAATGGAATACTACTGTGCTATAAGAAATGGTGAAAAGGATAGCTCCAGAGGAAACTGGCAAGGCCTCTATGGACTGAGAGAGCAAAATGAGCGGAACTAGGAGCACAATTTTTTATGGAGAAAAACAACTTTGAAGGACTTTCAAACTCTAATCAAAGCAGTGAGAAGTCCAAAAGAAAGAAGCTGAAACATCTAAAATGAAGAAAGAGACTTTTGGACAGGGTTAAAGGAATCTGTTTTTGCCAGAACATGCGGGTATATACTGAGGGCTTTATTTTGGATTTCTCCCCCCCCCCCCCAAGGGGAAGGGAGAATAGTGGGGGAAAGGGATTAATTTTTTTAAATGTTTGCTAATTTAAAAAATTAAAACACAATATCTGTGTTTTATGCATTTGGAAACATCAAATCCACTAGTTACTTTCACAAATGTTACTATTTCTAAGCCTTTGTATCCAGTAGTTGTTTATGGGTCAAATGCAGTTTCACAGACCCACTGTTACAACATTCTGGAACCTTTCTGGATTTCTCAGATGACTTTAGTTTTATTCTTTAAATGACTAATGGGAAAGAAATTTCCTACCAGCCAGATGACTAAAGAAATTAATCAATGAAATCAAGTCATTAAGAACTACATCACAATAGTAGCATCTCTGCCAAGAGGCCTAACTACAATCTCAAAAAGTCTTATCAGGTCTTTATTGCTTCAGATTAAAATAGCTGTTATCACAAGCCCTTTTAGAACTACCTGGAGAGAAATCATTCCCTTGAAGGGCAAGTATGTTATAGACCAAAAACCTAGCATCCAGGAGGCTAATAAAATATCATATTAATTCATTACCTACCTTAATGTGTACACAATCAATTTGTTGCTAAACAAAGGAAGTTTCCTAATTACTGGTGGCAATTAATAGCAATCATTTTGTTTGGTCTGAATCTTAATAGTCTACTAATGTCTATCAGCTACCCAGTCTCCAGGAGGTTCCCGGCACTAGAGAAGAACCACCACAATTTTGGCCTTTCCTTCACTGAGAGATGAAACACCTGAGTTTTTTGTTCAGGTATGTAATACAACTATATTTTACAGACTTTCCCCCATCAAGACAAGTGAATTCAGTCATTTATTAAGAGTTCCTGTGCTTGAACCTGGCAGTTTAGCAGAGTGCACATGGCACTGGGTCTGGGCTGGCAGTCATAAGAAATATGTTTAAGTACAACTTTCAATTGATAATTATTTTCACAAAAGCAGGACGGAGAATAGAAAAAAGTAAGAAATGGAGGCCACTAGGTGGTGCAGCAAATAAGAGTATGGGTCCTAGAGTCAGGAGGACCTGGTTCAAATGTGACCGCAGACACTTAACACTAGCTGTGTGACCTTGGGCAAGTCACTTAACCCCAACTGCCCTGCCTTCTCCCTCCAAAAAGACCAAAGGGGGAAAAAGTAAGAAATTGTCACTGCCCTTTGGTACAGAAAAAAGGAGTAGGTGCTTAGAGAAGCTAACATTCTAGCCTTTGGTGACAAAGACATTAAGAAAAGAGGCAGAGAGGGGTTATATATGGAGCTTAGAAAATGGTAATAGTTTGGAGTAGTCAGAGGAGGCCTTCATCTCACACGGCTCCCGTGGATTCAATGACTCTCCCAAGATGATTCATTCTACTTTGAAAATTACAGCTGTTAATTTTTTCCCCTTTAATGAGCCAAACTCTTCCTCTCTGTGACTTCCTCCCAACTTACTCCTGGTTATTGTTGTCTGGGCCCAAGGAGAGCAGATCTAAACTCTCTTCCATATGACAAAGAAGCAGGCCTCCATATACTTGAACACATCCACCCTGTTCAGTCCGAGGGTTGCCCTGGCTGATCCTCTTGGGGCACAGACTCCAATTTCCTTCTTACCCTCACCATCTTCCTCTGGACAGGTATCACCCCAAACTCAAAAAGCACTCAACACACAGTCTAAACCAACATCACTGGGACCACGGCTTCCCTTGTCCTGAAAACAACCCTTTTTTCAAAGAAACCTGAGATCACATTAGCTTTTCTGGTTGCCATGTTATAAAATACTGACTACAGTGAGCCTGCAGCCCACTAGACCTTCCTGGTCTTTCTGTACCCAAACTGCTGCTTTGGCCTAAAGGCAAAGTATGATCATGCAAAGGAAATCACCACACACAAGTATCTCCCAGTGGCTAGAATGCAGCACAACTCCCAAAGGAAACCAAAGCGGTACTAGCAACATCAAAAACATACAAAGAAGGGGAGGCTGGGTGGCACAGTAAATAGAGCACCAGCCCTGGAGTCAGGAGGATCTGGATTCAAATCCAATCCCAGACATTTAACACTTACTAGCCATGTGACCTTGGGCAAGTCACTTAACCCCAAGTGCCCTGCCTACTCTTCCAAAGAACAAAACAAAACAAAAATGTATAAATGTGCCTACAAATGCTGGCCCTGGTTTCTGCATCTCTGCCAAGGCGACTGAACTTGCTGGGCTTTATGGTCTCTTCAGACACAGAGGTTCTTTACCTTTTCTGTATCCTGAACCCCTTTGGCAGTAAGTCTAGTGAAACCTAGTGAGCCCTCTTTTCAAAAAAATGAAGTTAAATGCATTTGGAAAATAAAATACATCAAGATTATAATGGAAACCAAATTATAGTAGGGTATAGTTGTGGAAAATATCTGAGAAAGTTAGTTTACAAACCCTGAGTTTATGCCTCATGTCAGCAAAACCCCAAGGAAGGACAGGTAAGTGGGGAGCCTGCCACACACTCACTGGGACCCTGGACAACTACTCTACTCTTCTGAACCTCCATTTTGCTGAAGAGTTTGGACTAAATCATTTTTAGGGCCACTTCCAGATCTAAACACACGGGTGCATAAGGGGGGGTTTGGAGTTGTGGTTTTTATTTTAAACAGATGCATGCCTGCATCTCCATAGAGGAAATGTGACAGCAATGAGACTGGAGGGGCAGCAGGGCAGCAGCCCTGTTTGGTCCTTTCTCCCCATGTCCCCAGGCTCCACTCTAATTCAGGCCCTCTGCATCACCATCCCAGACTACTGCTACTCTTCAAGGGTCCTCCCTATCTCCAGTCTCTCTTTGTTAATCCACCTATCACAGGGCTGATTTTTCCAAGCATGGGTCAATTCCCTTCTCAATCAATTCCAATGGCTTCCTATCACCTTTAGTATCAAACAGAGACTCCTGTTGGACATTTTAGGACCCTCACAACCTGACCCCAACCTCTATTTGCAGATTCATTACACAGTATTCCTCTTCAGGTACTCTACAATCAATCCAGCCAGACGGGCCTTCTTCTCCAATCAGGGGAAGTCCCTGTTTCAGTTCAATAAGTATTTATTAACTGCCTACCACAGGCAGACTAGCAAACTTTGATGTTTGTCGATTCTCTGATTTGCCAGCTTTATGGCACATGCCTTTTTTTCATGTATGTTTCAGTCCAGCCAAACTGACCTTCTGACCGCTCCTCAGAGGATGGCCATACATTCCCCATCTCCCTCCATGCCTCAAGAGGCCTTTCCTGACCCACAGAGGCCAGTGTTCTTGCATCTCTTCTGGAGGTGCCTGCCTGACTGCACAGTTCTCACCAGACAATGCAAAGCCCCTTATGGCAAGGACAGTCACTTTGTCTCTGTAGGCCTGGTATCAAGCACAGCATCTGGCACCTAGAAACCAGGCTGGTCTGGAGGAGAGCCTTTACCACCCCTTTTGGTTCTAAACCCCAATCTATCTTCCTGGAATTCTATAAGCCAGTGGTTCTCAACCTTCCTAATGGCATGACCCTTTAATACAGTTCCTCATGTTGTGGTGACCCCCAACCATAAAACTATTTTTGTTGCTACTTCATAACTGTAATTTTGCTACTGTTATGAATCTATCTGATACGCAGGATGTATTTTCATTGTTACAAATTGAACAGAACCCACAGGTTGAGAATTGCTTATAGTATAAGCCAACCTCAGGAAGGACAAAGAAATATGGCCTACCACAAAGTCGGGGTCAGGACATCTGGGCACAAACCCTCATTCTGCCACTATCCACAATGACCAGACATGACCTGGGCAGGCTGCTTCATCTCTCCCACCTGTTTCATCCATCTGGTGAACTGGAGACACTAGGCAATTTCTAAGTCTCCTTCCAGCTCTGAAGCCTGTGGATCTTTTTCCATATTCCAGGCAGGGACTGATGAAGGCCTTCACCAGAATGGTGAGAACAGGGGATGGATACAAGAAAGGTTGTGACAGAATCTGTTCCCACCCCTAAGTCACTGGCATGCATTCCTCAAAGACTCAATTTCCCCCATGCTATTAAAATCTCAAGAGTCTTTTTCCCTATTTCCTCTGTAGTCCCACTTGTTTTCAGGTTTTTGCCAGTCTACAGCACCCCAAAGGTCTTGGCTTGAACTGTGCCATAATGGGGAAAATAAAGAGGGAAGGAAAGAAGTGAGAGAAGAACGGTTAAAGAAAAAAGCTTGGCTCAGATCTGTTTTTGCCTAATGCCACAGCCTCCATCTTCAGAGGACTTTCAAAGAGGCTCCCAGATGAAGAAATGCCACCACTTTGAAAACAAAGAGCCCTAGCTGGCACATTAGCTGATCCAGAAAGCCAAGACTGACACCTCAGAAGGCTGCATTGCAAAAGCCAATGGTACTATCTGGTTGAGTTTTCTACATGTATCTAGGAAATCTGATGGTCTTTGGTGCACCAATTATCAGGTCAAGAAAAACCCACCCTCTATGCCCCTGTCTATCTGACTCCTACAGTATGAACCGGGCTAGGAACTCACAGGGATAACCTGGACATTTTTTCACAATACTAAGGAAACTCTCCAAAGTTCCTATGAACAGGCATGGGATAATGGACAGAAACTGGCTTTGGAAGAGTCACAAAACCCAGTTTCAAGGCCTGGCTCTGCCACTAACTGTTTGACTTTAAGGAAATCACAGGATCATAAAGTTTATCTGACAAGGAGCTAGGATTGTCCAGTCCAACATCTACAGATGAAAAAACCAGGCTCCAAGAGGTGCTAGGGCTTGCCCAGGAGCACACATGGCTCTTACGTCAAGATCTACCCAAGCAAACTTGCATCTTTGGGCCCTTCCTTCTGCCTCATGTTATCACTTCATCTCTAAAAGGAGAGGACTGTCATGCAGGCACAGCATCTGTATCACAGGTCATGGTGAAGTTCCAGTGAGAACACATGCAGAAGACCACTCAATGATAGCCACTAAATCTGTTAGGGAAGCATCTCTAGAGTCTCAGGACTCTTGATCTTTTCCCCCCACATCCACTTAAGGAAAATTTGGAAAACTTTATGATAGCTTCTCAATTAAAATAAATTCACAGAATCATTCAGTAATCACCTACCTACCCAAGCTTCATTAACAGAAACATTCATCAGGTATTTTAGCAAACACTGACAAACCTGTCACACACACTACTTACTGGGCCCTCTGCATCAGCAAAGCTCTTCTCTGGGACCACTTATTTCTGTCCCTCATTTGCCAAAGGGGGAAAAAGTCTTCCCCAAGGCCACAGAGCCAGGGCTAGAACCCAAGGCTTAAGGCTCTTCCCACACAGTACCTCACACAGATTCCTAAGCTGCTGAGAAATCAACTGTTCAAGTCTGGATCACACTGGTTAAGGCTCTTCATCTGAAAAGTTTTCACACAGAACCATTTCTTTAAAAGTGCTAGAATAAACAAAGACCAATGGGGTTGGTTCACTTACAGGCCCTCACAGATGATGATGCTTTAATATGGAATTGCCCTAGGGCACAAGAAAACCCAGGTTTGGGTTTAATTTGTTTATAAAAATCACTTCTCTATCTAAGTGGTCAGTACTCAACTCCTTAGCTAAGGAAGGAGTAAGAATTTTAAAGTATAGTGTTATGGGGAGGTAGGGTTCTGGATTCTAGTCCTGACTACCACTAATTACAAGCTGGTGAACCCCAGGCAAGTTGCTTCCCCCTTGCAGGCTTTAGTTCCCCAAATATAAAATGAATACGGACAACATGAGCTCTGTGGGCTCATCTATGGCCAAGAGCAGCACAGTGGAGCAGAAGGAACACTGGATTTGATGTTTGAGAATCTGGGTTCAAATCCTGGCTCTGTTAACTGTCTATGTAACCCTGGACAAATCACCTCTTTGATCTCAGTTTCTCCATCTTTAAAAATTAATTAAATGATTTCTTAAGTTTCTTTCAAGGTATTTTTATGTAACTTTAAGGTTTGCAAAGTACTCCATATATGTGAGTTCATTTGCTCCCCACAACAACCCTGGAAGGCAAATGCTACTACAGTCCCCATTTTACAGGTAAGGAAACACAGTCAAGTGACTTGCTCAAGGTCACACAGCTAGTCTATGTCTGAGGCCTTCCTGACTCCCTGTCCAGAGTGCTCTACCAGCTGAAACACCTAGCTGCCCTAGAGAGAGAATATAATACCTCTAGCTATGAAGAAATTGATGCTAAAAAAGGTCCCAAATCTTAATAACTAGAGAAGGCAGGTCTTCCAACTGGATTCTCCCACAGACCCTGAAAACTCCTGAATCCCATGCAGCATCCCAATAAAAAACAAAGTGGTGTCCTCTGACAAAGCCGGCACTAGCTCCTGACAGAAGATGAAGAAAAGAAGACCAAGCCGACCTTGCTGACAGGCCGCCTCCTCAAAGGAAGGAGTGCAAGGGCAGCTCTCAGGGAGCAGAAGCACACACCCCGCGGTTGGCAATGAGGCTCTGCTCCCTCTGGAAGGACTTGAAACACCAGAGGGCAAGGACCCACTGACACTTGGCACTCTCCCTTTCAACAAACAACTGGCAGAGCACTTTCCCCATCTTTTCAAGACATCACCACTTTGTGGCCCAGGAGGGAATCTGTCCTCCGAAGAGCCCAAGTTCACACTGCTGACCTGAAGGTGACCTGGGAGTTTCCCAGGGACCCAGGGCAGGGAGCACAAAAAAGGCCCGGGTGGGGGTGGGGGCTGAGCTCAGCAGCAGAGACCCAGGAGCCTCAGGCCCGGGCTGGGGGAGGGGGGGTTACAGAGCCCCTTTCACAAAACTGAAAAGCCTGCTTTCTAAGTTTTAGAGGAAGAAGAAAAATAAAGAGGAGGAATAAAGGGCGGCTGGGCCCTCTCTGACAAGCCGTGAAGGGCGGGCGGGAACCAGGGGACGGCCCAGGCCCCCTAACCCGCTGAGGCACGTCCCCGCTGGGGTGCCGGGGCCCCAACCCTCGGTCCCTGCCCTCAAGGTGTGTGCAGTCCGGCCCGAAGCCCGCAGAGCACTGAGGAAGGAGGGAGCAGGCCACGGCTCCTCCAGGACGAGAGGGGGAGGGGAAGAAGGCAACCATCCCCCGGGCTCCGCAGGGAAAGCCATCCCTGGGGGCTCCAAGGGGGATGCCACCCCCTGCTCCCAAGAATGCCTCCATTGTTCCCAAGCTCTGAAATCCGTGCACTTATGCCGCCGCCCCCCCTAGAGAATCCATGGGAATGGGGGACGGACAAGAGCCCCGATGCCCCCCCAGCACTCCCGCAGGCTGGGAGCCACTGACCGGGAAGGGGGCACAGTTGGCTCCCCCCATCGAGCTCTCCCAGGATCCTCACTGCCCGAACTGGGGGGAAGGTGGTGATGCACCAGCAGGAAGAAAGGGAGCCTCGTCCGCGGCTGCTCCCAGGGAATGGTGGGAGCCGCCGAGCTCCTCGGGCCTGCCCTCCCTGCCCCCCTCCACTCTTCCTCGGGAAGGGTCCCCACTCGCCCCCCCCCCCGCAATGCCGCCGGCAGCGCCCCCCCCCCCCGCAGTGCCCGCCGGCAGCGCCCCTCCCCGGCCCACCCCGCCCCCAGCAAGGCCCGAGCACCCGCTCCTCCACTCACCGGGCTCAGCGCGGGCCGGGCCTGGGGGCTCGGGCAGGCGGAGGCGGCGGCGGCGGCCCCGGCGCCATGTTCTCTGCTGCCGCTGCCGCCGCTGCTGCTGCTGCTCCTGCTGCTGCCGCCGCTGCCGCCGCCGCCCGGGCCGGGAGGGGGAGGGGCCGGCGACGGGCGGAGGAGAGGGGAGGGGAGGGGGAGGGGCCGCGCTCCCGCGCCCTCCCTCACACCCCGCCGGGCTCGGGCTCGGGCGCCGCCGCCACGGGGGGAGGGGCGAGGACAGAGGCGGCCGCTGCGAACGGCGAGCTGGGCCGCGCTGTACCGCGCCGCAGCCCTGCCCTGCCCTCCCCGGGCGCCGCCGCGAGACCCGGCCCGAGAGCGCGCGACGAGGCCGTGGGAAGGTGGCGGAGGGGCGGGGAGGGGGAGCGTGAGCTCCTGCGAGAGCGAGCGCACGCGCGAGGTACCCCGGCCAACCGCCGCCGAGGCTGGCTCGAGGGGGGAGGGGCGGGAAGGGGCGCGGGACCCGGCGAGGCTGGGGGGGGGGTTGGGGGGGAAAGACGGGAGAGAGGCCCGAGCGCGCGCACGCTCCCCGCGCGCGACACCACACAGTGCGAGGGGGCGTGGCCTGCGAGCGCGCACGCCCGCGAGGCGCTAGCCGCAGCGGGGCGGGGAGCGCGTGCGCGACAGCCTCTACTCTAGAGCCGCAGGAGGCACCCGGAGGCCGGCGGTAGGAGAGAGGGCGAGCCCGGTGCGAGGCCCCTTCACGCCGATGCGCGCGGGCGCACAGAACCTCCTAGCGCCGCGACAGGAGTAGAGGAAAGGGGAGGGCATGTCAGCCTAGCGCGAACCCACCGGCTCGCGCGAGGCGTGTTCCGCCAATGAGATCGCGGGGCGGGCCTGAGCCGCAGCCCCCTGTGGGGAGCAGGCGGAGGGGGCGCGCTTTGGAGCTACCTTAGGGGAGTCCCAAGAAAACGCGGAGGGGAGGGCCAGGGCAGGGCCCAGCCCGAGAGGGAGTGGGAGAGCATAGGGGGCGTGGTCTCCGTCACCCAATCCGGGGCTCGGGTTGTGTCGGGCCCGCCCCTCAATGGGTGGGGCCGACAGCGCGTGCTCTCCTGTGGCAGAGGCCGGGCGGGTACCCGCTGGGTAGCCCCAGGGATGGCAAGGGGGCGGGCGGCTGGTCAATGTTGGCTGGGGGGGGGGGGGTGCCGCCCGCTCCGGACCTGCCCAGAGCTTGCAGTGCAGAAGAAGCCAGAAATGGAAAGAAAACGGCCCAGCCAGGGCTAGGGTCGGGACCAGAGGTCGGTACGCCTTCCAGGCACTCTGGAACCCCGACCTAGGGGTTTTGCTGCCCCATCTCAGCCTTGGAATATCTGCCTTCAAGGCTCCTTAGGCCCCCTCCCCCTCTCCCTGCTCTCTCCATCCTCTAATTCGTAGGACTGTTTCCAAATATCAGGGTAGGGGGGCTTCTCTCCAGTGGACTCTAATCCTTGAGGGAGTATATTTGTCTTTTTGGAGGGATGATGTTGCCTAATAAGATATTTATAAAGTGCTTACCAGAGTGCCTAGAACATAGTGGGTTCTTAATAAATACTTGTCATCATCCCCACCCAGGGGATATAGACCTGGATTTAAATTCTGCCCACATGTTGGCTGTAACCCTTAACCTTTCAGTGTTCTGGGCCACTTGCAAGTTGCAAAGACAGTGGTGACTGTGTTGGAGGAGAGGTTTTCTCTTCCCTGTTGTTCCCTATACCAGTTAAATCACCAGGTCTAGTCCCTATCCTTATGCTTGTTTTACCTTTTACAATAAATACTTGCTGATTGATTACACAGAAGAGGAGATCTGGGAATTCCCTGTTTTGGCTAAAATTTATAATTTGTCAAATTTATAAATATATAAATATTTGAATTTATATATGTGTCAAATATAAACTCTTTGCAAGTTGGTACCAGTTTTCAGCCTAATTCCACCTTACTGTTTTACAAACTCCAAGGTAGGTCCAGCCAAACTTATGCAGGATTTCGTACCATGTCCAGTCTCCTGGCCTTTGTCCCCTGGCCATGCCCTGTGCCTGGAATGTACACCTTCTCACTTCTCCTCTCATGGACTCCCTTATTCTTTCAAGACTCTGTTCCAGTACCACCTTCTGTCCCAGTCTTCTGAAGTGGGTAGGACCCATCCTCCCTGATGACTTCAGATTTATTTGGTATATCCTGTGGTGGATACTGTTTCATTTTTGGCTTTGGATTCCTAGCACTAAACAAAAAATAAAAATAAATCTGTGATTTGTGTGTATATGTTTATTGATTTGGCTTTCCCATTAGATTGTAAGCTCTTTGAGGGCAGGGATTGTCTCTTGTTTCTCTTTGTCTCTCCAGTGTTTAGAGCAGTGCCTGCCTGGCACATTGTAGGAGCTTAATAAATGTGGATTGATTTCATTAATCCAGACTGCCCCAGTGAGAAGATTCCTTCTGCCAGCACAGGTCAGCATGTTGTCTTTGCCCTTCTCAGAGGTTGCTCAGAGGCCTGCAAGGCCGGGCCTTTCTTTTGCTCCACAGCCAGCTCTCTCCACTAGGCTATGGCAGCTTTCTAGCAAAAGGTAGTTGGTTAATAAATGCTTGTTGGTTACCAGGGTTTGGGACTGAATGGTGAGGATGAGGAAGCAGAGATGAAGAACATCCATATCCTCGTGAAGTTTACATTCCAATGTGGAATAATCAGGAATTTGCAGATGTGTAAAAGGCAGGATAGTTGGAAGAAGAAAAGATTGTGAAGAATCAGATGGGTGTGAAAACTTACCTCAAGGAAAGGATGGGGAGAGCCCCTTAGGGGATGGCTACCGAAGCAGCCTGTCAGAGGGCCGTGTTTCTGAGACTGAGACTACCACACCCCACTCCCAGGAAAGGGGAGAAGGTGGGGGCAGAGGAACAAACATGTTTAAGGACCTCCTGTTTGCCATTTGACAAATACTATTTCCTTTGGTTTCATAGATCAGATTGAGAGCTAGTAGGGTCCCAGGGATTTTTTTGTACCCCCCAGACTCTTGACACATGGTAATTCTCCAATTGAATTGGACCCAACCACTTTATTTTATAGAAAGGGAAACCAGATTCCAGAGAAGGGGTCCCTTGCCCAAAGATATGAATCATTTTAAGTGATTTTCTAACTTGGAACCCGGGTCTTCAAATCGAATACTATTTCCATTAGATTTTAAATTGTAAGAATATAGATCAAATCGAGGACTTCAAAGTAGAAAACCTCCTTTTACAGAGGAGGAATTTGAAGCCCAGAGAGGTCCTACCACTAGCAAGGTCACACCGTGCTGGGATCTGAACCCAGACCCTGTCTTTGAGCTGTTGCTTTTCCCATTCTACCAGGCTATGAATCAGCAAGAACAGAAAGCTCACCTCGGGGTGTGTAGCAGAAGGAAACCTCCTCCCCCACAGCCCGTGCCAGGCCTCGGCTCCAGTAAAAATAAACAGACAAGTAAACAATTAGCAGACTTACAGAAGGACTGCCAACCGGATCTGCTCTCTAGCTGTCTCAAGCATCCCCTCCAGGCCCTGAGGACTGACTGCCCCAACAGAGAGGTTACCAGAGGCTGGTTTGTCTCTGGGCCCTCCGTACACTGACCCCAGGTTCAAGAAGGCAGCCTTTGCCTACAGGGCCCCCACTCCACTGCCTCTCCCAGGATTTTGCAACAGGGAGCTCCCTGGGGAATTGGGAGTGGTAGGAGTGGAGAAGAGCTGCTTTTGCTGACCTTGGTGGAATCTGTCTAGTGTAGCCCAGAGGGCTTTGGATTGGGACTGGGGACGACCCAGCTTCAAACCCCAGTTCTGCCTCTTCCTCTCTGTGTGGCCTTGAGCAAGTCCCCTCACTGAGGGTCGCCTCGTCATTTAGCTATCCTCCCTGGCTCCTTCAGTCTATGGCCTTCTGCAGCCTGGTGTGTATTTGTGTGTTGGGAGTGGGCCACCTCTCCAAAACATTGACTACAGGGGCTTAGAAGTACAACCGTTCACATAGCCCAAGGTCCTAGCCCCTCTGGAGCTTACAGTCTAGTAGGGGGTTAAACCATGGACACATTAAAAAAAAAAGCATTCTTAATTCTTATACACAGCTGCCATGGTGAAGGGTGTAGAGCATGACTCGGTTCGTTATTGTCATTTCAGCTGTCTCCAGCTCTTCACGACCCCATTTGGTGTTGGGTTTTTTGGCAGAAATACTGGAAAGATCTTCCATTTCCTTCTCTAGCATTCATTTTACAGATGAGGAAACTGAGTCAAACAGGGTGAAGTGACTTGCCCAGGGTCACACAGCTGGTATCTGAGGTGAGGTTTGAACTTGGGTCCTCCAGCTTCTATCTGCTGCAGCGCCACCTAACTGCCAAATCCAGGGGCCTTTTCTTGGCTCTCATTCTCAGCCTCTGACACTGTCAGTATTCTTCTTGACGCTCTCTTTAAGCTTTCTCTCCTGTCTCCTGGTTCTCCTCCTACCTCTGAGACCCCTCCTCTGCTTCCTTTGCTGGATCCTCCTCCAGGTCACACCCTCTGACCCTAGGTGTCCCACAGGGTTCTGTTCTGGGCTGCTTTCTCTTCCTCTTCCATTCTGCTTCACTGAATGATCTCATCAGCTGCCATGGATTGAATTACCATCTCCCTGGCCTACCTTCCTTGCCCCAAATTCTCTCTTCACCTCTAATCTCAAACCTCCAGGTGCCTTTCAGACATCTTGAACTGAATGTCCAGTAGGCATCTTAAACTCAATATGTCTGAAATGGACCTCAGCATCTTTCCCTCAAACCCTTCCCACTCTCCTAATTGTGCCATGCCGGGAGCCAATCTGGACTCCTCACTCTCACTCACCCACTCCCCAAGGTCCAGGCCTGGTGATGTCACCTTTGCAGCACCTCTGGAATATGCCCCCTTCTCTTCTCTGACACGGCCCCCATCTCATCACTTCATGTCTCCTATTGCAGTAGCCTGTGGGCGGCTCAACCTGTCTCAAATCCCGCCCCACTCCAATCTAGTTTCTGTTCAGCCAGCAAAGTGATTTTTCCAAAGTATAGGTCAACCCATGTCACTCCCCTGTTAAAGACTCTCCAAGGGATTCCTTAACACCTCCAGAATCAAATATCCAGTCCTCTCTCCAAAGCCGTTTATACTCTGCACCTTCCTTGCCTTTCCAGGCTTTTAATTCTCTAGCACCCCTACACGTACTCAGTGATGCAGTGACCCTGGCTGCCTTGCTGCTGGGCACTCCATCTCCTGGTTCTTCCTGTGGGCCTTTCTATTGCTGTCTTCTGTGTCCTGAATGCTCTCCCTCTATGTCTCTGCCTCCCACCTCCTGCAGGAAGCCTTTCCTGAACCCTCCTAATGCCGGTGCCTTCCCTCTGTTGATTTCCTTTGTACCCTGTGTATAGTGGTTTGTATGCCGTCTCTCCCGTTAGACTGTGAACTCCTTGAGGGCAGGCACTGTTTTTCTTTGAAGGTCCTGTCCCTGCCCAGCTTAGCACAGTACCTAGCACATAGTATAGGCAGTTCATAAATGCTTGCTGACTGACTCCGATTGAGTTATGATTGGCCCTTTGAATCCAAGCTAATTTTACAAAGAAACCGAGTTCCTGAGAAGTTAAGTGATTTGTGCAAGGTCACACAGTAAGCACTCCTCTCCCTTAAGTCAAAGGTAGGATCTGAGTCGCCCTCACCTCCCAGGAGGGGACTCCGAATTAGCCAATCAGAGCGAGCTCTTCGAAAAGCCAATGGGAGAAAGAGGTCCTTGGCAGAGATGGGAAATGGACCAATCAGGATGAGCTTTTGTCCATGAAGGCGTCTTCAGGGCCACTCAACGGCCAGGGGGTGGAGTCAAGAGAGGCCTGGACCTCCTCCACTCCGAGTTTTAGAGTTCTTTCTGTAAGGTCACGACCCAGACCCCAGAGAGGATCTGAGTCCCCTAACAACATCTGTTATCCAGGAGTACTACGTCTTGGGGAGAATGCTTTCAGAACTACAGTTCCCAGAATGCAACCGTGGAGATCTTCGCATCAGAGGAGGCATCTGGGCTTCCTGGTGAGGAATGAGCCGTCGCAAAGCTAGGAGGCAACAGGGTGGCATTTAAGCATAAGGCTTTAGCTTTCTACTGGTGAGCTCTTTCCACTCCTCGCAGCCTTCCGAAAGCCGTGGAGATATGGTGCCCCCCGGTGTCCAAGATCGTGCTACTACAACTATGACTCCCGGGGCGGGAGGAGCTGGAAAGAGTGGAGCATGCTGGGAAGGTTGAGACTGTGCACCAATGCAAAAGATCCTGAACTACAAATCCCAGCGGCCCCCGCGCGGAAGGGAGGTGTCATACCGGATGTCCGTTTCGGCTGAGGCCCGGAGAGCAGCCTGAAGCCGCGGCTTTGGAAGTCACCCAGTCTCCGCGGGACTCCGGAGATCGGGGAGATCGGGGTGGGGGCTCGACCCCGAGGGATCACCATGGTAACAGGGATCGCGCGGCCAAGAATCCTGGGGCCCTGTCAGCCTTCCCTCGGCCGGGCTTCTCTATCAGCCCCTCACCTCTCCCCCCAGGCTGGGTCCGCTGGTTCTGGCCGCGCCCTGGAGTAACGGAGCCGGGACGGACCAAGGGGGAGGCGGGGAGAGAAAACAGGGAGGGAAGTGCTGGGCCTGGGGGTCTGCGGAGGGTAGGAGCGGGCAGGAAGAACCCAGCAACCTGGCGGGGAGCTTGGGACCTGGAAGGTACCGGGAGGGGGGAGGAGGGGGA
>CM053596.1:15529872-15557208 GCA_028646575.1 Pseudocheirus occidentalis | reverse complement strand
AATGAGGAAAGACTGATGAGATAAGCCTCCAGCTTACTTAGACATAGAGAAAGCAGCAGGATCTTTGTTGGGGACAATGAGGATGCCCAGGCCCAGCAGTGCTTCCAAGAGATAATGAGATTTAGGACTGTAAAGGACCTCTGAGGCTGTCTTGTCCAACCTCTTCTTTTCAGGAATGAGGAAACTGAGTCACACATGTAAGAAAATTCTGAAGGATTTACGCTGAAAAATTCTATCCAACTCCAGAGAATGCAGATCAAAGTATACTTTTTTTTTTACTTCCTTTTTATTCTTGGTTTTGGGTCTGTATTTTCTTTTGCAACATGGCTATTATGGAAATACTTTGCATGACTGCACACGTATAATCTATATCAAATTGCTTGCCTTCTCATGGACGAGGGAGGGAATTTGGAAAAATTTGTAAATGTTAAAATGGTTTTTACATGTAATCGAGAACAAAAAATTAAAATTAAGTGTAACAGAAAAGAAGGGAAAATGAGCCCCAGAGAGGTTTCCTTAACCAGGCATTTATCATATGCCTCTGTGCCGGGTTAAGCGCTTTACAAATTTTAAATCATTTGGTCTTCACAAGCACCCTAAGATATAGTGGCTACATTAGCCCCATTTCACAGCTGAAGAAACAGAGGCAGGTGGCTTGCCCAGGGAGTGTCTCAGGTCCTCCTGACTCCAGGCCCAGGTCTCTAACCACTGTGCCACCTGGCTGCCCTTGGGTCACACAGAGCAGGGTTCTCAGTCTTCTTCCCATGTCTCAGTTCAGAGGTCCCAGACCAAATCGTGGGGCCCAAGCTGTCACTGCTGGGTGCCTAGAGCTCCTAGCTTTTACCCCTCCCCGTATCCCTACCATAGCAAAGTATGGGCTCCTAGGATTTAATGAAACCTTGTCGATTGTCTGACTAAGCCACCTCCCGTCGCTCACTTATTCAGGGTAGAGGGAGTCACAGTGTCTTATGAATAAGGATTGGTGTTTGTCCTTTGTCCTCAAAGAGGACTGACTTCAGGCAGGTGATACCTTGCAGGTGGATTGGATTGAAGTGAAGGAGGGCTGAGTGTGGAAGGTCCGGAGAGACCAGATAAGGGTGGGAGCTGGTGGTAGAGTGCGGTGAGGAGGGGGCTGCTCCTGCTTCTTGAGAGCTTTGGGGCCAGGAATGAAATCCAGCTCTGTTCTGAGACTACCTGGCTTGTTTACTTTCCTGCCTGAGAAGAGGGTGGGGAAGGATCTAAGTGGAACAGCAAACTAATCCTGGCCCTCCCCGTGCCCCGGCCACACCTGGGGATCTGGCCCGGGATCCGACAGTCTTCGTGGCCCATTCTGATTATTTATTTAAGAGCCGGTGTTATGTGGCAGTGAGCAGCCTTGGCCTGTCCCTCCCCCTGGGGCCCACGCCGATGCCAAGGCCAGGTGCCTTTTAGCTAGCTGGTCCTGGGCCCAGCTCAGGTCCTCAGACCTGGGCCCTGCAGCTGCCTTCACTCCCTGACTAACCCCACCGCTATCTCCCTAATTCTCACTACATACACCCCGGCTTTCTGTTCCTGCTCCCCTGCACAGTTCACATCCTCTTGGAAGTGTCTGTCCTAGTTAACATGGAAAATCGGACATTTGATGCATCTGAGAGGGGAGGAAGGTGGGGCTGCCCCATCCCCACCCCCGAGGGGCACCAGAGCGGACTGACTTGGAGGAATGTAAACTCCTTGAGGGCAAGGCCCATTACACCACCACCCCCTTTAAATTTTTCGTACAGCCTAAGAGTGGATCTACTCCCATCCCCCATCCTAGATGACGAGATGGGAAACCAGAAGCCCCAGTGTCAGTCTGGCAAGGGCACAGCTGGGACTCAGGCTCTTCCTTTCCTGGTCGGCCCTGGCCTCACCTTCCCTTGGCATCCCTTTCGAGTTTGGGAAAGCCTGAAGCTGTTTCCTTTAGAGATTAAGTCTAACTCAGGAATTTGAGCCAAGAGGTTGGTGTGCGCTGCCGAACAGCAAGCAGCTAGCACTTTGGAGGTGGGAGGGGGAGGTGAAGGGGAAAAGGGGGTGTGGTTGTCCGGGCCAATCCCAACCTGAGGACTCTTAACCCAACTTTTGCTGGCTTCCAGAGGGCCTCCCCTCTCTCTGCAGGACACAGAATCTTAGAACTGGAAAGAACTGTCAGTCTTTTCGAATTAAAATCACTACCAGAGTGGGGGAGACTTAGAAGACCTCTAATTGATGAAGGAAGAGCAAAACTGAGGCCCAAAGGGGAAAGGATTTCCCCAAGGTCACACAGCAAGTCTGTGCTCAAGAATTCAGACTGTGGATCTAGGATCCAGCTCAGGACTCCTTCCCACTGTACTCTCTACTGTATTGTGCTGAGCCCTAGAGGACTGGGGAGAAGAGTACCATGGGGAGAGGTCCTTGAGGCTCTGGCGGTGGGAGGTACATTTTAGATAAGGAAAGGGGAGATGGAGGTCCCCGGAAGGCTCTACTCAGGGTTACACACCTACCCGTCTCCCAGTCTCTCCCTTTAGGCCCAGACTCTTCCCTTCCCTTTTCCTTAGACCACTGCCTGCCTCTTGGTTTCGCCCACCAGACCCAGTTCCCTCTTTCAACCCTCCTACATCCTCTGTCTCTTCCTCTCTTGGTCTCTGCTTGCCTTACCTTCCCCTCCCCCTCTCCTCCATCTGGCATCCAGTTATCTTCAGGCCTTGGGGTGCACTTCTCAGAATTGAAGTCAACTCAGTCCTCCCTTCTCTCCTTTGTGCAACAGACTAACCTAACTCCCTTCTGTGCATCCCAGGGAAGAAGCCAGATTCTGATCTCTCTCTCTGTCTCTCTCTTCCTCTCTCCCTCTCTCTCTCAATCTCTCTCCTCTCCCTCTCTTTCCTCTCTCTCCTTCTCTCTCTCCCTCTCCCTCTCCTGCTTCTCCTCCTACCTCTCTGACCATTCTTCCTGTCTCCTTTGCTGGATCTTCCTCCAGATCTCACCCTGTGACCCTAGGTGATTCCCCTGGGTCCTCTTCGCTGAGTGGTCTCATCAGTTGCCATAGATTTATTTACCACCTCTATGCTGATGATTCCCAAACCTGCCTTTCTTAACCCAACCTCTCCACTCACCTCCAATCTCACATCTCCAACCTCCTTTCAGACATCTCTAACTGGATGTCCAATAAACATCTAAAACTCATTATGTCCAAAATGGAACTCATCATCCTTTTCCCTAAACCCTTCTGCCCACTCCTAGCCCCTTCCCTATTACAGTAGAAGGTAACACCCTCCTCCCAGTCCCTCAGGCTCATCACCCAGACTCAGCCTGGACTCCCCCCTTCCCTCCTCCATCATATTCAAGCTATGACCAAGGCCTATCATTTTCACATCTGCAGCATCTCTTAAATATGCTCCACCTTTCTCCCCTGACGCTGTCCCCACCCTGGTGCAGGCCTTCATCACCTCACCCCAAGATTATTGCAATAGCTGCTGGGGTAGGGGTGGGGATAGTCTGCCTTCTTCCCCTTCAACTACCAAAGGGATTTTCCTAAAGCACGGGTCTGATCACGTCACACACCCCTATTCAATAATCGGCATTGATTTCTTACAGCTTTCAGGAGCAAATACAAAATGCTTGCTTGGCATTCAAAGCCCATACATAGCCTAGCCCCTCTAATCCTTCTGCCTTACTCTTGAACATGTCCTCTTTTATCCAGTGACACTAGCCTCCCGGCTTTTCCATGAACAAGATATTCCATCTCTTGGCTTCGAGCATTTTCTCTGGCTGTTCCCCAAACTCAGAATGCTTTCCCTCTTCATCTCTGCCTCTGGACTTTCCTAAATTCCTTCAAGTTCCAGATAAAATTCCACATTCTATATAGAAAGTCTTCCCCATTCCCTCTCCCCCCCTTTTTTAATGCTTTTATTTTATTTTTCCTCAATTACGTGTAAAAACAATTTTCAACATCCATTTTTATAAATTTTGAGTTCCAAACTCTCTCCTTCCCTCCCTTCCGCACTCCTTGAGAAAGCAAGCACTTAGATATAGGTTATAAGTACAGTCATGAAAAACATATTTCCATATTAACCATCTTGCAAAAGAGAACACAGACCCATCCCCCCAAAGCCCCCCAAGAAAAATAAAGTAAAAAAGTATGCTTTGAGTTGCATTTCAGGCTCCATCATTTATTTTCCTGAGGGTGGAGTGCATTTTTCATCATCAGTCCTTCAGAATCATCTTGTATCATTATATTGCTGAGAATAGCTAAGTTATTCACAGTTGATTATTACACAATATTGCCATTACTATGCATGATACTCACCTGGTTCTGCTCACTTCACTTTGCATCAGTTCACATAAGTCTTTTCCAGGTTTTTTAGAAACGATTTTGCTTACTACTTCTTATAACACAATAGTATTCCATTACATTCATATACCACAACTTGTTCAGCCATTCCCCAATTGATGGGCATCCCCTCGATTTTCAATTCTTTGCCACCACAAAAAAGAGCTGCTATAAATCTTTTTGTACATATAGGTCCTTTTCCTTTTCCTTTGATCTCTTGGTAGTACAGACCTACTAGTAGTAACACTAGGTCAAAAAGTACCCAGAGTTTTATAACTCTTTGGGCATAGTTCCAAAATACTCTCCAGAATGGTTGGATCAGTTCACAACTCCACCAACAGTGCAGTAGTGTCTTAGTTTTCCTACACTGTCATTTCTCATTTTCCTTTTCCGTCATATTCGCCAATCTGTAAGGTGTGAAGTGGTACTTCAGAGTTATTTTAATTTGCATTTCTCTAATCAATAGTTATTTGGAACATTTTTCATATGGCTATAGATAACTTTAATTTCTTCTTCTGAAAACTCCCTGTTCATAACCTTTGATCATTTATCAACTGGGGAGTGACTTGTCGTCTTATAAATTTGACTCATTTATCTACCTATTTAAGAAATCAGACCTTTACCAGAGAAACTTGCTGTAAAAATTTCCCCTTAGTTTTCTGCTTCCTTTCTAATCTTGGTTGCATTAGTTTTGTTTTTGCAAAACCTTTTTGATTTGATGCAATCGAAATTATCCATTTTACATCCTGTAATATTTTTTGTCTTGTTTGGTCTTAAATTCTTCTTTTAGTCATAGGACAGGCAAAATATTCCATGCTCCCTTCATTTGCTTATGATATCACCCTTTATGTCTCAGTCACGTTCCCAGTGTGAGATGTTGATCTATAGTTTTCCCAGCAATTTTTGTCAAATAGTGATTCCTCGGGTCTTAGATTTATCAAACACTAGATGATTGCTGTGACTTAATACTGTGTATTGCGTGCCTAATCTATTCCACCGATCCACCACGCTCTTAGCCAACACCAGATTGTTTCAATGATGAACATTTTGTAATACATCCCCACGCCTTCCCTCTTTTAATTATTTCTTATTTGTCCTGTATACAGCTTATTTGTACATATTTATTTTTGCTTAATGTCTCCCCCATGAGACTGTAAGTTCCTTGAGGGCAGGGACTGACTTTTGCCTCTTTTTGTATCTCCCCCCCCCCACCTCAGTACAGGGTATACAGTAGTCACTTAAATACTTGGTAACTGATTGATTTTAGGCTGTGGTTCTGCAGGCCTCTCTGTGCCTGAGCACAGTTCAAGAGACCCCCTGAGGATTCTTGTTGGAGGAAGAGTGTGATTTGCTAGATAGTTAAATGTCCTTAGGTATTTCTCTTTATGAACCCCAGTCCTCCATTTATTGAATCATAAACTCACATCTAAACTAGACAGGGCCTTTGAGATGCTCTAAGTGCAGCAGTGACTAGAGGCCCACACCCAGAGTCTTGGTAAGTCAGCTGTCTGTGCCTCATCTCCCTCACCTGAAGCAGCCTGAGGATCAAACTACTGTCCCTGCCTTGGTCCTACTTCTCCTTTGCTGGACAGCCCAGGTCTCAGGATCTAAGAACCTCTGGGAATTTCAGGGTCCCAGAGAGCAGCCCTCTGGTAAGAATGGGTCTTATCACCATCACCACCAGCGGCTGCACCATCTGCTACCTATGGTCACATAAATCTAGGAGTCCCAGGAACATGTGACCCCCCCAGACCAACACCCCTCCTGCCAGCCAGCCCCTCCCCCCGCACACACACAACCATCACTCAGTAGTGGAGGTCTTTGTGGAGACCTGTCAACTGCTCCTGCAGGGGTTCAGGAAGCCCACCCCTCCCCAAGCTTCCTGAAGCAGCTGAAGCCACTGAAGACCAGAAAGGAAGGTTCTTAACACCAAGTATGGTTTTATGCGTGGAAAGACATTCAAGAAGAGGCATTGTTATTACGGGCATCTCCATCTGCCTTACTGCTGGAACCTCCTCCCCTTGTTGTCTTCTATTAGAACTCGAGATCCTTGAGGACAGGGACTGTGTGGCTTTTCCATTTGGAGTTGAAGTGTTTAGCGCATAGTAGGCACTTAATTTGGAGTCAGACATCATGGACTCTAAGGTTCTATTAAGCCCTAAATTTATTATCTTTATTTTACAGGTGAGGAAACTGAGTCTGGGATGTATTATAATTTGGCCAAGGTTACAATGATAGTGAGTGGAGTAGGGATTTGGATATAGATTTTCTAGGTCCAAAATACTCTTCTCTTTCTACACCACGACTTCCTAGTCAGAAATGTGGGAGTCAGGTCCTGGGATGAAAACCTGTGTGTAGGTTGAGGTTGGGGCAGGCCCGGGGGTCTCCCTAGAAAAGGAGCCGCATGAGGATGGGGAGGTGGTGGAGGAGCCCCAGACGGAGGGTGCTAGGCGCTGCACAGCCTGGCTGGCCTAGAGCTATTCTAAGAATCTTGGCTCCATTTCAGTTGCTTACCAGTTAAGACCAGAGATTGCCGGGTGAATTGAGTCCAGGGGGATTTGTCCTTGGATTTCCTCCAGGTGGAGTCATTGGTCACTGCCACCATGTAGGATTATGTCATTTCAAGGTTGCTCCTCTGCTCCGACTCTCCCAGCTGCTCCCCAGATTACTGAAAAGGAAACAGAAAGGGGAAGGAGAGACTCGTCCATGGTCCTCACAGCTGCCAAACTGGGACCGCCTCTGGTCAGGAATCCTCCATGCCTCCCTATTGCTTCTAGGATAAAGTACAAATGCCTCAGTTTGTTATCCAGAATCTCACTCTCCTAGGAGCCTCTTAGCCCACAAAGCTGACATCACCCCTGAAAGGCTCACATTGATCCATCCCTGCAGCCTCTAGCTCTGACTGATTCCTCTCAGAGCCCCCATTTTTAGGAAGAAGTCCAGGTCTTCATTCCTCTCCAGATTCTACACCTGGACTCTCCCCACCATGTCCCCATGCTGGGTACCTTCATCTCTTCTCTTCCCATCTCTACTTTTTTCTTTTTTTTTCTTTTTCTTTTTGGAGGGCAGTTGGGGTTAAGTGACTTGCCCAAGGTCACACGGCTAGTTTTTGTGTTAAGTGTCTGAGGCCGGATTTGAACTCAGGTCCTCCTGACTCCAGGGCCAGTGCTCTATTCACTATGCCACCTAGCCACCCCTACTTTTTTCTTTTGATGTGTTTGTTGTTCCCCCTTTAGAATATAAGCTCCTTGAAGGCAGAGACTGTCTTTCTTATATTTTATCCCAATTGGTATCAGGTGCATGGCTTACAGTAGGTGCTTAATCAATGCTTGTTGACTTGCCTCGATCTGACCTGCAGTCAAACTTTCCTGCTTACTTTCCTGTACTGTGGTTCTGCCTCTCTAATCACCTCCACCTCATAAGAAGTCCTCTCCCTTCCAGAGTCGGTCCAAGCTGTTCCCGCTTCCTTCAAAACGCCTTTTTCAACATCAAGACTGGCTCATAGTTTTAGAACTGGAAGGAAGTCCATCTCATCCAGCTTTCTAATTTCACAAATAAGGAAACTGAGAGAAATTATGTAATTTGCCCAAAGGTGCAGAGGTGACAGATAAGGTTTGACCACTCTTCTTTTGTCACTGTTGGAAGGACCCTTGGGGACTGCCCAGGAGTCCAACCTGATAGTTTTAACCGTGGGGAATCTGAGAGCCAGAGAGAGTTAGGAACTTGGCTGAGGCATGAAAGTCAGGGGACCGCATCGCAATCTGAGGCTTACTTACTATCTGTGCAGTATTCTGTGATTCTGTGACATTCCTCACTGGGTCTCTATCAGGACATTGCCTCTCCCGACTCCAAGCATTTGCACAGGCTGTTCGCCATGCCTGGAACCCGTTCCTCATCTCTGCCTCCTGCTTTTCTTGGTTTCCTTCGAGTCTCAGCTAACATCCCACCTACTTTCATGTTTCTTAAACTTAGTTTCTTCCCTCTAAGATTCTCCCTCATTTATCTTGGATCTGTGTTACCTGCACAGAGTGGTTTGCATGCTGTCTCCCCCATTATGATGTGAATTTTTAAGCTGTTTTTGTATCTCTAGTGTTTAGCACATAGTAGGCCCTTAATAAATGCTGGCTGAGAGACTGTGTGACCCGGCGGGGGCCTGGGCTTTCTCTTCAGTCAGATGAGGCCACTGGATTGATCTCACTGCCTCTGAGAGTCCTGCCCTAAATCTTTGTCTTATGACCAGAGTCCAAGTATCATAATGTACCCTCCCTGTCCTCTAAATGAGCTCTCCAGCATCTGTCATGTTCTAGGACAAAGACAGAGGGGGGGGGGGAAGGAACTGTATGGGACCTTCCTGGAGGAGGGGGCGTCTTAGAAGGCAGTTTGTCTGCCCCTTTCTCCCCTGGGCACTCAGCCTTGACCTGAGGGATCTCTTGGTCTGGGGCCAGAGACCAGGATTTATGTCCAAGGATCCTATTCTCATTCTGGGAGAAAAGAGCCCAAGTCCTGCCAGCAGTCAGTCAACAAACATTTCTTTTTTTCTTTTTGGAGGGGGAAGGGCAGGGCAATTGGGGTTAAATGACTTGCCCAAGATCACATGGCTAGTAAGTGTTAAGTGTCTGAGGCTGGATTTGAACTCAGGTCTTCCTGACTCCAGGGCGGGTGCTCTATTCACTGCACCAACCAGCCGCACCCAACAAACATTTCTTAATCACCTACTACACACCAGGCATTGTAGCACAAGGACAAAAGTGAAACAGTCCCTCCCTTCAAAGAGCTTTCAGTTTAAGGAGGGGAGGACATACACTCAGAAGGGGCCCAGAGGACAGAGGAAATGAATCCAAGGCAATTTTTGTAGGGAGGCCATCAGGGAATCAGGAAATGCAGAAGGTGGTGCTTCAACTGAGACTCAACCCATGGATTCCTGGAGATGGAAGTGAGGAGGGAGTGAATTCCATGTCTGGGGGACCAGGGCAAAGGCTTGGAGGTGGGAGATGGAGTGCTCACTGGGCTTGAGAACCCAGACTTTGGTGTCTTTTAAGATTTGGAGTGACCACATGACTAATATGGAAATATGTTTTGCATGACTGCACATGTATAACATATTATATCAAATTGTTGTCTCAGGGAGGAGAATTTGGAACTCAAAACTTTAAGAAACAAATGTTAAAATTGCTTTTATATATAAATGGGGAAAATGTTATTCAAAGAAAAAAAAAGTTGGGGTAACCAATCAGTGGAGGAGGTTGGTCTGAGTCCAAGGCCCTGGGAGAGAGGGAGAAGTGAGCATTGAAATATTAAACTCTTAGTATGTGGCAGTCAACAGTAGAAATACAAAAACAAGGAAAAAAAAGAAAGAGTTTTGTTAGCTTATATTCTAATGGCGGAAGAGAAGCCACAAAAGGCGCTGGAAAGATGAGGGGCGTGGTGGAGAGAGCTCTCAGATCCAACGGACACTAGTGTTTAACAACTGTCTCTCCAGGGGGGGAAAAATACACACAGGATGCATTTTTAAGTTTAATCTGTTTTATTTCTTAAGGTTAGAAATCAACCAGATAATAAATTGAGTCCAATTGGCTCAAGCCAGTCTGAGCTGGCTCCAGCTTTGGATTGAAGATGCCTTAGGCTCAGGTCCTTCAGATCCGAAGTGTAGGACTTAAAGAAAGTAACAACCTCCCAGGTGCCCCAGGTACCCCTGTGGTTCTAAAAAGGAAATCATAGTTAGGGCCAAAGATATTTTTTTAAAAAATGAGCTAAGAGGTGGGAGAAGGAAATAGTGAACCACTTGAGTATCTCTGCCAAGATAACCCCAAATGGGGTCATGAAGAGTTGGGCATGGCTGAAAAACATAATTGCAACAAAGGAGCTGGAATTTGAATCAGTCATTTCCCACTTATTAAGTGCCTACTGTCTGGGCACACAAAGGAAAAAAATATCCAAGTCCCTATCCCTCCTGGGGCTTAGATGCTACTGAGCTTACTCTGAGAAACTGGAGAGGCTAGGAGTGAAGAAAGACCTGAGAGCTGGGATGAGGCCAGAGACCATCCTGTCTGGAATAGGCTGGGGAAAGCCCTTCGTGAGGTGCTTTAGAACACAGACAAGAGTGGAAAGCAAACCTGGAGTATTTATATCCCGTACACCTGCATCTGCATATCTTCCCTGGGTATGGTCATTTCTGCTCAGAACCTTTCTGGGGGTACCTCTGGGGAGACTTGAAGGCTTAGAAATCTACCTGGAATTAATACCCCTGGGAGCTTGAGGGATTTCCTGCATTTGATTGATTGTAAACTGGTTATCTTCTTTTTTTTCTTTTTTTTTTTAAAGAGTAACAGCTGTAAAAACTGCAAAAACCTTTTTTACACATTTACATTGCATCTTCACAACAAACCCCATAAGGTGTAAGATATTGTTATCCCCATTTTAAAGATGAGGAAATTATCCCAGGAAACCTTTCCTCCTCAGTTGCTAATGCCTTCCCCTCAGATTGCCTTACACTTCCTCTGTATATATTTTATAGGAACCTAGTTATTTGCATGTTGACTCTCTTTAAAATGTGAGTGCCTCAATTTGAATATTAGAGGTCACATCATAAAAAAAAACAGAAAGAGAAGCAAGTCATATCCCTTTCACAGGTATAAGTAGAAAGTATTCTTTTTTTAAAAATTATTCTTTACACTGGTGAAATATAGTCACAAAGTACCTTTTTAAAAAAATTTATTTTTAAAAAAATTTTTATTTTTGGAGGGCAATGCCTAATGTCACCCAGCTAGTTTTTGGGTTAAGTGTCTGAGGTGGGATTTGAACTCTGGACCTTCTGACTCCAGGGCCTGTGCTCTATTCACTGCACCACCTAGCTATCCCAGAAGAGGTATTCTTAATCAAATAAGCTATCCAGACAATTACAAAAAATATAGTTAATTTTGATTATCCGAAACTGAAAAGCTTCTGCACAAACAAAATCAATGCATCTAAGATAAGAAGGAAAGTCATTGAATGGGGAAAAATTTTTCATATATTTCTCAAAGATTCAATATCCAAGAGACACAACTAACAAAAGACCAGAAGCCATGCTCTAAGTTGCAAAAAGATAAGGACAAACAGTTCTCAAAAGAAGGCTCCAAATTACTAAACGAGATTGACTGAAAAACCAAAAAGAATCCTTTTCATTTCTCATCCTACTACTTTCCTGGACCTCATGACTTGGAGCACCTCACTGCAATGAGCAAGAACAATGACCTATGTAACTGGTATCTATTCGGATCATTTCTTACCCTGGCTATAGGGACTTCTTCATTCCCTCCACCCCTAAACTGGATACTGTCCTCCCCACAACCCCATCAGATTATAAATTCTTTGAAGGTAGGGACTGTCGTGTCTTCTGTGTCCTTAGTGATTAACAGAGGGTCTAGCTAGCACATAGTAGGTGTTTCAGGTTTGACTCTGACTGTAACTCTGAGGTTTCACCTTCCACACAGAAAAATGGGAAAGATAAAGTTAGTGGTGAAAGGGTTGTGAAAAGATAGGTGCACTGATTCATTGTTGGTGCAGCTGTCCTTACTAGCTGTCCTTACTGCTTTTTGGAAAGCATTTTTGAATTAGGCAAATAAATTGACCAAAATGTCCGAATCCTTTGCCCCAGAGGTTCTGCTAGGCATCTATCCCAGGAATAATTGACAAAAAGAATGTTCCCACAGATACCAAATATTTATAGCAACACTTTTGGTGAGAGCAAAGAACTGGAAACAAAGTTGATTCCCATGGACTGGGAAATGGCTGAACAAATTGTGGTACTTTTATATAATGGAATATTATTGTGTAGCAAGAAATTTTAAAATTATTAATACCAGGAATTATGAAAAGACTTAAATTAAATGAAGCAAGTGGAGATACTAGGAGATAAGAGTAAACTTATGAACCCAAATCACGAAGAACAAGCAGAACCTCAAAGGCAAGATGTGAAGCCCCCGCCCCCATTCTTTGGCCGAAATGTGGATAGGTGTGGCCACTGGCTGGAATGATTACACACATTTTTATATTTACAAGTTTTATGGTGTTCGTCTGTTGTGCAAATTTTTTCTTTCTCTTAAAAAAATTCCTAGTTATATGGGATGGCTGTCTTGGAAGGGAGGAGGAGGGATACAGGGGAAAATTTAAGTGATTTGTAAAAGCAAAAAGGCTCGATTCATTTTTTTTTAAAAAGGGCAGGGGCTGTTCTTACCTTTCCTCGACTCTCCGGTACTTAGCACAGAGCCTGGCACAGGGAGGCGCTTAATGAATGTTGAGTGACTGAGGCTCAGAAAGGTCAAGCGACTTGCCTAAAACCACAGGCATTTGGAAATTTGGACCTCCTCTTCCTACCCCCAAATCCGGCGTGGAAGGAACCAGTTCCGCTTTCCCCTAGGCAGGCTTTCAAGAAGTCTCCCCCTCCCCAGCCCTTCGAGGTGGCCTCAGCTCCGTTTCCCCAGCATCCCTCGTGGCTCTCTAAGATCCGCTCTCTCCAGCATCCCTCATCTGCATCCCTTGCGGCTCCCTAATGTCCCTCTCCCCAGCACCCCTGGAGGCTCCCCGATGTCCCTTTCCCTAGGGTGTCTTGTGGCTCCCCTTGCCCTCTCCCCCACCTTTGTGGGTTCCACGTGTACAGGTGGGCAGCATCCTTGGGCTGGAGTGCCGTTGGGGGCCGTTGTGGACCAGTTGGTGCTTCTGGCGGGAAAGCCTCCTGCTCTCCCCCCTCCACCTCCCTAGCCGAGCCCCCAGAAGCCCCGCCCCGCGCATTGTTTTCCTCCCCTCCTCCCTCCACCCCCAGCCCCGAAGTCGAGACTGGGCAGGGAGAGGGAGGTGGGAGGACGCCGATCGCTCCTCGACCAATCAGCGCCCCCCCTAGCTCGGGGCACCGCCCCCCCCTCCCCGAGTAGGGGCTGGGCTGGGCTGGGGCGGTCTCGTAGCCCTAGTTTAATCCGCTCGCTTCCGCTGCCTGGGCTCACAAGCATATTGAGCCCCGGCTCCCGCCCTCTGTCCAACCGTAGCTTTGCAGCAGGGGCCGTCCGTCCAGGAGCGGAGGTTCTGCCCCGGACCCCTGCGTCCGCTCACCACAGGCCGCCCAAGGCCCCCGGCGCTGGGCTAGCGGACCGCAAGAAGGGGGCAGAAGGAGCCGGGGCTTTGGTCTCGCAGCCCCTCCGGATCGCGGGGAAGAAGCCGAACACCCGGCTCTCCCGAGGGGCGAGAGCCGTCCGACCTCGCTGACCACCCAGGCAGCCCGAAGGACCCAGCTCTCGGGACCCCGGGAAGCCCAAGGGACGGAGATGGTAGCGGAGCGGGTCCCCGGCAACCTCAAAAGGGACGCGGCCAACGGTGCGGCGGCGGGTCCCTGCGAGGAGCCCCCCGGCGGCGGCAGCGGTGGGGGGCGGCGGCCGCGGCGAGTGCGTTCTTGCTTGCAAGCCAACCTGCTAGTGCTGCTGACCTTGGCCGGAGTGGTGGCCGGGGCGGCCGTGGGCCTGGCAGTGGCGCGCTGGGCGCCGCCGCTGAGCCGGGCGCACCAGGTGGCCTTCTCGTTCCCTGGGGAGCTGCTACTGCGGCTGCTGCGCCTCATTATCCTGCCGCTCGTGGTGTGCAGCCTGGTGGGCGGCGCGGCCAGCCTGGACCCGGCCTCGCTCGGCCGCATGGGCGGCTGGGCGCTGCTCTTCTTCCTACTCACTACTCTCCTGGCCTCGGCGCTGGGCGTCGGGCTGGCCTTCGCGCTGCGCCCCGGCGTGGGCACCCAGGCCCCGGACGCGCAGGGCGCGCATCTGCCCCCGGCCAAGGAGGTGCTCGATTCCTTCCTGGACCTCTTCAGGTACTCTGCCCGCCCGGGGCTCCACGTAGTGCGGCCCCTTGCCACGTGGTGCCCGGATGTGGGGTTCCCCACATGCGTCCTCCCCTCCCCAGGCCGCTGGAGGGTGGCGGGAGGCTGCCGTCCTGAGTCCTGGCCTGAGTGTGGCCTTGGGGGAGCAAGCCAAACTTAGCCCTTCCAGCCGCCCCCTCCCGGCCGTCTGCCAAGGATGGATGGACAGAATGCGCTCCCTGCTCCCTATCCCGGGGATTAGCCCCGGCCACTCTTTCTCGTTTCCCGCACCAGGCCCGCCGAAGTTTGTCTCCTTGTATTCTGCTCCTGGGTGATGGGCTGGGTCTTTTCTGATGCCTTTGGGGAGGCAGGAGCTTTTGCCTCCAACCCACTTCTGTGGGGTAAACAGGCTGGCTAGCCCAGCTTGGGGGGGGGTGCGCCCGACTACCCCTCCCTCTCAGCTTCCAGCCGAGAAGCCATGCCCATTCCTGTCTGAGGACCTGGGATTTTGAGTGGACAGCTGTGTCCAGATATGTCGCTTCCACCACCCCCAGGGTGATGATTCAGTATTTCTGTTTAGGGAAGTGGAATGTTTGATTGGAACAATCTGAAATCATGAGCAATTCACTTAACCTCTCTGTGCTCTGCTCTTCTGTGGCTAATATTCCATCTCGAGTGGTCTTCTTTCTGCCCTGCCCCTCCAGGCCTCAGAACGTCTCGGCTCTTTTGTACAGAGAGGGAGCTCAGCTGAGCTTGTCAGCCATTGGCTGAGCAGGGGCCAACCCGGACTGGCAACCCGGGGTGGGGGGCGCTCCCCATCTCCTGGCCCCTAGCTGAGGGAGATAGAGGTCTCTTGTCGGAAGTAAGGGTGCTTCTCAGTGACAGCAAGAGGAGGAAGAGGGGGAAGAGGAGAAACAGCTCTCAGGACCCCCCCAATCTGAGATGAAAAAACAGCCCCAGTGACTTGTCCACAGTCATACTCTTGTAAACCGCAGAACTGGGGTTCTTGTTCCCCAAGGCCCCGGGCAGTCTTTCCTTTGGTGATTCTCTCTGCTGGGTGGTGCAGCTGACAGACTGCTGAACCTGTAGGCAGAAAATGCCCCCCCAGACGCTTCCTAGTTGTGCGACCCTGGGTAAGTCACCTAAACTCTGTTTGCCTGGGTTTCCTTAGCCTAGGAATGATAAAAACACCTACTTTGCAGCTTTTGTTGTAAGGATCAAATGGCTACTGTTTGTAAAGTACTTAGAGATATAAAAGCTTCTCCCCTTTCCTTCCTCTGCTGTTGCACTTTTGAGACTAGGGATGGGCCCTGATTTCTCTGTGGCTGTGTTTACAGGGCTTGTGTTTACTTTGCACGGTCAGGTGTCAGTGGGTTGGGCAGATTGGGTAGGTTGCTTCCTCCCTTCCCCCTCCCACTTTATGGCTGGAAGGGGAGATAACCCTGGAGACACCAGGAAACCTTTTGCAATCCTCTGATAAGCCTTAACGTATTAGAGCTGTGGTTCTCAACCTTCCTAAAGCCTCAACTCTTTAATACTCATATGTGGGTGTGTCTGCATGTGGGCCGACCTGCCTGGAGATAGATAGAAGAATGGTGTCTCAGTTCCTAAGACCACTGAAAATATGTGTTCTCCCATGGTCTTAGGCGACCCCTGTGATCTGAAGGTCCCATTTTCATACTCGCTGGCCTTGGGCTAATACCCTTTTTTACTTCTACAGGGACACATAGACACTTGAACCTAGCAGGGTGAGCACTTTTCACATACACTCATACTCACTTTCTCCCTCTCACCGAGTCGATCCAGCACACACACACACACACACACACACACACACACACACACACTTTCCTATACCCCTTTTGCTTCTCCAAACAACTCTTGCCCTGACACAACCCCTCAACCCACCTCTGGAAGGAACAAAACTCCCTGGGGTGATTAACACTTGCAGCCTCTGCAGTGTCTGCCTGCATGACCCTCTGTCCCAGAGCAGGTGCGCGAGGGAGAGGAGGATGACTCGAAGGGTGAAGGGCTGCGGCAGGTTTTTTGCCCTAACCTGGGTATCTGGCTTAACCATCTGTCTGAGTGTGTCACAGTAAAGGGTTACTTTTGTTCTCCCATATATAGCTATTCTGTGACTGTCTCTGTTGAGTTATAGAAACACAAATCTGTGCAAAAGGCATGTTTTGAGTGTGTTTACATATACACATACATAAGTTTATATGTATCATATACATACATATATGTGTGTGTCTGCAGGAAGAAGGGTGGTTTTCCTCCTATAGACTTGAGTTTAGGGCGGGATATTACCATGAGCCATGAGACACATTCTCCAGTCCCCAGGGTGAGGCCTTTGCCTACGGCTCAATTGGGGGTTCCTCCCTCTCCAGCCAGGTGATTGCTAATCTACAGCTTGCAGGAAGGGCCCTGTCCTCAGGATGAGTTCCCTAAGGCCCAGCAGAGGGGAGAAGGCACATTGGGCAATCCAGTGTGCTCCCCTCTGTCCAGAAGGACTCCTGCTTGGGCCGTACTAATGAAGCTGGCACCCTGATAGTTCCTCCCCCTCTTTTCTACCACAGACCCCGAGTCTCTCACACTCAGTAACCACAGGCCCACCTGCTTTGCTGTATGGTGATGCCAGGGTGTTCAGTTTGCCAGCTGGTGGGGAGGGTTATGGGGGGGGCCTCCCCGACCCCATCTCAGAGAAATGCCTTCCCTTCCCTTAAATGGACCACCACATCTGTTGGGCTGTAAGGGACCCCCTGAGAACTGGAAAGGTTTGGGAGAGCCGAGAACATAGTTGTCCCAGATTCTCTCCCTTCTCCCCCTTTCCCCCCTTCCTCCTTTACCCCCAGGCCTGGCTCCAACATGGAAATGGATGGGTGCTCCCCTTTTCTTTGTTGCCCTGGATGCTGAGGCCTGTGCAGAGCAGCAGACTTCTAAGAATGCCACAGCCTCTAACAACTTGCTCTCAGCCTTCTTCTGTGACCTTTCCCACCTCCCTTTATCTGTTATTGGAGGCTCACAGTCCCCCTGGAGCCTGAGCAGAGCCAGGCTCCTGCCCTACCCCACAGCTGGGTGACTGGGCTGAGCCTTGGGGAGGGGTGGAAGGATACCTGGGTCAGGCTGCATAGGGAGGATTTCTCCTTTGGCTTTATCTAGTATTTAACCATGTCTTGTGTTTTTATAGGAATATCTTTCCTGATAACCTGGTGTCAGCAGCCTTTCGATCTGTAAGTCTCACTTAAGGGCTGAGGGAATGGGAAGGGAGAATGGCTCAGAGTGGGCTTCAGGAAATAACCCTCCTTTTCTCTCCAATTCCTTTCACCTCAGTATTCCACTGAGTACAAGCTGAACGAGACCAATATGACCGCCCTGAAGGTAATTTGGGGGTGAGGGGTACTACAGGGCCAAGATCTCTCCTCTCTCTCCTTCTTCTGTCTCTTCTTCCTTCTTCTCCTTCCTTCCTCCTCCCTCTCTCTTTCTTTCCCTGTCTCTCCTTCTTCCTTCTCCCTCTTCCTTCTTCTCTCTCCTTCCCCCCTCTCCTCCCTCTCTCCTTCCCCCCTCTCCTCCCTCTCTCCTTCCTTCCTCCTCCCTCTCTTTTACTCTCCTGTCTTTCTCCTTCCTTCTTTTCCCTCTCTCCTTCCTTTTCCTCCCTCTTTCTCTCCTTCCTTCCCCTCCTTCTTTCTCTCCTGTCTCTCTCTTCCTTCCCCTCCCTCTTTCTCTCCTCCCCCTCCCTCTTTCTCTCTTCTCTCTCCTTCCCCTCCCTCTTTCTCTCCTGTCTCTCTCCTTCCTTCCCCTCCCTCTTTCTCTCTCTCCTCTCTCCTTCCTCCTCCTCCCTCTCTCCTCCCCCAATTTTCCTCCCTCCTTCTTCCCTCTCTCCCTTCACCCTACCCTTCAGTTGACTTTCCCAGCTCCTTTCACTTTCTTCTAGTCCCGTCAGTCCTAATCACTGTGAGGAGAGCAAAGCAAGGTAGTTGAGAAAAGGATCTTTTGGAAGGGAGTTAATGGAAAAGAACCAAATGACTTCTTTTCTGACCCTTGGAATTCTAATGGCAGGAGGCAGGAAAGGCCGAGCAGTCAGCAGGGATGGTGGTGACAGCAGTGGGGCCGTGGGTGTCTGCTGAGCTGTGACCAGCCCGGATCTGGGTTAAGTCGCTTCCACAGGCCTTTGTTAAGGCAGCTCTTGTGGCCGGGGCAGAGGAGCATTTCTATCACTTCCAGCCTTTCCCTAAGATGCCTTGTCTCATCATTGCCCCCACAGGCAGGTCCTGTGCATCCCTCCCTTGACCTGAGCTAGAATAAGCTCTTGTGCGTGGATCTGATCCAACTACTCTCTGTTGCCAGGCGAGCCAAGTCCAGCTCTTCTGCCCATGGCATTCAGTCCAGCATTAATTCCCATTGCCCAAGCTGGACTAGTCTCTACCTTACCTCCGGCTCTTTCCTTTGCCCAAATCTTTTCCCAGATACATTTTCTGTTTCTCTTGACCCCTTCCCAAGATGGGGCTGCCCAGGACGTCTCTAGCTGGAGTCCTTGTTTTGTGGATAAGGATGTGGGGACTCAGGAAGGCCATGCAGGTGGTGAGAGTCTCTAGTGGGATTTCAGCCCATCTTCTGACTCCAGAGTTGCTGATCCTTCCACTGAACCCCAGTGAAAACTTCCACCCGTCCTTCAAAATCCAACTAGAATATCACCTCCTCTAGGGAGCCTTCTTGGATTTCCCCCAGTGTAACTTCATTTTGTCTCTCTAATGGAGTTCTCCTGTGATGCACACTGGGTCATGGGTTCTAGGAGGACGGCCTTGGAGTGAGGAAGACTTGGGTTTGAATGCTTCTAGATACTAGATGTGTGACCCTGGGCAAGTTACTAAGCTTTTCTGAGACTCAGTTTCTCTATCTGTAAAACGGGAATGTTAATGGCATCTTCCTCGTGGGGCTGTTTTGAGGATGCAAGGAGATCATTTCCATAAAGCAGGGTACAAATACAAGGTGTTATTTAAACTTTGGTCCTCTCTGGACAGCATCCTGCACACAGCAGGCACTTCACATACCTGTTTTGTCTTCACTCTCCCTGTCCTAGGAACCCATTGGGAGGGAAGTGGAGGGGATGAACATTCTGGGGCTGGTGGTGTTTGCCATGGTGCTTGGGGTTGCCCTCCGTAAAATGGGGGCAGAAGGGGAGCTGCTCATCCGCTTCTTCAACTCCTTCAACGAGGCTACAATGATAATGGTGTCCTGGATTATGTGGTAGGTCCCAAGGAATGGAGCCTTCTGGAGACACAGGCCCTCCCTTGGGGTGGGGGTAGGGGGAAAGAGGAAGGGGAACAGTGGGGGGCCCAAGTCTCCCTCTGGAGAAGGGGAGAGGGCAAGGCAGAGGCCTCTGCTCCCTTCCCGTAGGTACGCGCCTGTGGGCATCATGTTCCTGATTGCCGGTAAGATTGTGGAGATGGAAGACGTGGGCCAGCTCTTCGCCAGTCTGGGCAAATACGTCTGCTGCTGTATCCTGGGACACATCATCCACGGGCTGCTGGTGCTGCCCCTCATCTACTTTGTCATCACTCGAAAGAACCCGTACCGTTTCCTGTGGGGGATTGTGCCAGCCTTGGCCACCGCCTTTGGCACCTCCTCTAGGTACTGTGCCCAGGGAGCTCCCTCAGAGCTGGCTTTGACTGTTCCTTCAAAGCCACCATTTGAATAGGAGAGGCCTCGGTGGGACTGGTCTAGTTTCCTGCGGGCTGAGTGTGGCTGAAGCCTCCCAGGGCTTTTGATAACCCAGAACCTCCTCCCTTGAACCCTGAATCTCCCCATTCAGTTTCTCCCAGCGTGGTATCCAGCATTTCACCTGCACTGGGTGGGTCACATCTTTTCAGGCCTTGATCAGTCGCCTCCTTCCTCAGATGAAGGGACTGGCCTGGACCCTTCTCTTTCTAGTAATTCCCTGACTTGGGGATGGGGAGCGGTAGCCTGGTGTAGAATCAGGTCAGGCTGCACTGACCCGACCCCACCCTACCCTGGTGTCCTTGATTATCTCCAGCTCAGCAACACTGCCACTGATGATGGAGTGTGTAGAGGAGAGAAACGGGGTCTCCAAACATATCAGCCGCTTCATCCTGCCCATTGGAGCAACAGTGAACATGGATGGCGCTGCCCTCTTCCAGTGTGTGGCTGCTGTCTTCATTGCCCAGTTAAACAACGTGCCCCTCAAATTCATCCAGGTCATCACAATCCTGTGAGCAGGGAGATGGGGAGGTTGGGCACCCCATGAGGATGGGGTGGGGGGGGCAGGGGATCCGGTATGTGGAGCTAGTGTGGGTCAGGGCAAATTGAGATGCACTGGAATGATTCAGAATGGGGGGAGGGAGAACCTGGAAGCTTGGGATGGATGGGACGCAGGAGTCAGACCTGGGACAAGTTGGGGCAAGGGGTTCCCCCTGACCTAGGAACTCATTCCCTTTGGCAGCATCACTGCCACAGCCTCGAGTGTGGGCGCAGCCGGCATTCCTGCAGGGGGTGTACTGACCCTGGCCATCATCCTGGAAGCCATCAGTTTGCCCACCAAAGACATCTCCTTCATCCTGGCCGTGGATTGGCTCGTGTGAGTACTCGGGGTTCCTCCTCCCCCCAGACTCTCAGGCTGAGTGTTATTTACATGGCTGGGTCAGGCATTCCTGATTTGGTGCGAGCGAGTCACAGGGAGCCAACTCAGCCTCCTGCTGACTCTCATCCTTCCTTCCACCCTGTCCCCAGGGACCGCTTCTGCACCATCGTCAATGTGGAAGGGGATGCCTTTGGAGCTGGCTTGCTTCAGTGCTACGTGGACCACAATGACGTGGGCCTGGGGAGTCTAGGGCCTGAGCTGGCAGAAGTCAAAGATGAGGCCTCTGTGGTCCCCCTGTCCCCTGAGGCCGACCCCCTCATTCTCAAGACAGTCAAATTTGGTGGCCCAGCTGGGGATACAAACAGATGTGAGAAGGAATCAGTCATGTAGAGCTGGTGCCCCCAGCTCTACCCCAAACACCTTAGCCACTCCAGAAAGACTTAAGAGACAATATTTTCTGGAAGGGGGTTCCTTTCCCACACTCCAGTGGCCCTCCTTTTCTGGCCTATGCAAATAGTTTGCTGCTGCTGGGGAGGGTCAGTTCAAACTGTGGCCTATCTCCCCCAATCTCCTGGGTGGGGAGAGGAATGTCCCCTTTGGAACCCTGACTGGTTATGTTCTGGAGGTAGATTCTAGGGGGCAAAGAAAAGGCTGGACTGACAGATGGGCACTTCTAGCTTCCATCTTGCTGCCTGGGGACCCTGAGTTGGACAATTCAGCTCCTCTTGCTGACCAAAGTTCTTAGTGTCCTCTCCCACCTACCTCCACACCCTCTTCAGGCCGAGTGTGTGTGTTCTCCTCTGCCTTGTCCTCAGGACGCGCTGTTCTCGGGCTGCCAGAATCTGAGTGACAGCAACATCTGAGAACTGGGGGGAGGGGAGCAGAACTCTGGCCCCCAGCCTATTCCCTAGTTAGGTTGGGGAGGGGTCTGGTCCAGGGCAATAAATGTGTGTCTAACCATTCCTGGGCTTGTGTGTTATCTTGGGGACACCTGTCAAGAGGATGGAGCCCTTTGGGTGCTCTGGAGCCACAGAGTATGGAAGAGGGAAGACTGAGGACTGTGGTATGGGGAGCGGGGAGAGAGTAGGATTCTGAGGTCCTGAGCTGACCTGCAAGACCACATGGCCCCCCTCCTCCTGGCTGCTCCAGGAGTTGGGGGCGAGTGCCACCTAGTGGTCTCTGGGATCTGTGAACCACACAGCAGACAGTCTGGGCCAGCCCAGCAGCAGGGGGTCTTTTATTGCTACCCTTGCTGAGTACCCTCCCCGTGACCCCAGCATTCCTGGATAGCCTCAATCTTCTCCATGCAGGCCTGAGAGCTGGTATGTTGCCCTCGTGGGAGGGATGGCTCTTGGTGCAGAGCAGCCACCTACTCCCCAACATGTCACCCGCTGCCTGCGAGGCTCTTGAGGGCTGGGTTGGGGTACTCTGGGTTTTCGATGGCACCGGGCCCAAACTTGAGCTCTAAGAAGCGGCGGTAGTTGTTGGGGGCCTGGGCCAAGAAGCCGGCAAATTGAAGCGGCACCAGTGGGTGGAGGAAGTGCTCCGGGAACTCCACATCCTGGCGGTGGTCAAGCCATGTGTCCTTGGTCATGACACCGTTCCGTGGGTAGAAGGGCCACAGATCCACGTGGAGGTGGTTGGTTTCACTGTACTGGACGCGGAAGAAGTCTCCCTCCACAGCCTTCTCCCACACGAAACCTCGCTCATCCACTACTGAGCCAACCTCAGCCCCCCGCAGCTGTTCGCAGTTGGCCACATCCTCCAGGTAGATGCCAAGGTCGACATCGTAGTCCCAAGGGATGATGTCGCCATGCCGCACGGCTCCCAGCAGGCTCCCCCCTTCTAGCCAGTAGCGAACCCGAGCAGCCTCGAGGACACTGATGACGTGTCGGGCAGTCTCACGAAGGGCCTGTAGGCAGCAGGGGGGCGTCCAGCGGCCCTCGTAGAGGTAGGAAGGGGTATCACCTACCACAGTCTCAAAGCACCTGGCTGTCTCCTTCCCACAGCCGAACCACTCCTGCCTTCCGCCCTCCCAGCTGACCAGCCGCATGCCCAGAGTCCGCAGGAGTGCGTCACGCCGGGCACGGCCTTCCTTCTCGGCCTTCCAGCGGGCATGGGCTGTAGCCAAGGGAGGCTGCCGGGCAGGGGCAAAGGGCAGGTCCAGGAGGCGCACAGACCAGCCTCGTACCGATGTCTGAAGGAAGAGGCTGGTGCTCATGGGCCGGGCGAGGGGCATGGAGAGGTTAAAAAGATCCCTCGTCCTGACCACCACCACGACCTCCCCATCCAGGGCATCACAAAAGGGGGGGTCTGGTGCTGGGCCATAGCTGGCTGTCCATTCGCGCAGATTCACCTCCAGCGCCAGGCAGTGGGGGGGGTTTGCTGTTGCCACGGGTGCGGCCACCAGCCGGGCATGGGTGTTTTTCAGCTCCTCTGCCATGCGCTGGAGCTGCCCAGGGGACTCTGCCCTTGTCCCATCAGGCACCAGGGCCACAAACTCCGTGTCCACATAAGTCTCAGGCTGGGAAGCAGCAGCTGGCCGATCCAGGGCAGGCTGGAGCAGGGCCAGCCGCACATTGGGGACAGCAGGCAGGGCCAGGGGTGGGTAGGGGAGAGCATCAGCAGCCACAACGATGGGCTGGGTGGGGTCATGGTGCAGGAAGGAGGCCACCACCTCGGGCACAGCATTGTCAAAGGCTTCAAATTCCCGGATGAGCACGGTGACCCGAGGGTCCAAGGCCGAGTGGGGTAGGCGAGGGGGCCGGACCACTCGGCCTCCTCGCCGGCGCTGCTGCTGCAGCCGCGACACATAGAAGAAGACAAGGAGGTTGAGGGTGATAGCGGCCGCCAGTGCGACCTGGCATCGGGTAAGACGCATCTGGCTTTCGGAAGTGGGGCTAGCCCCGGGATCCTGGGAGCCTGTGTGGGTTTGGGAGGTGATGGAAAGGCAGGGAGGCATTGAAGTTTAAACCCCCTAAAACATGCCCTCCTCTACTCCCTCCTCCCTTTCCCCCTTCCACTTCCTAAGATTGAGAACTGGCAGGACCCTAGTCCAAACCCTTCATTTTACAGAGGAGGAAACTGAGGCTTGAGAGGGTGATTATGATTAGCTCCCTGGTTCTACAGACAGCCAAACTGCATGGTCTGCCTTCACATTCAGCGCTGCTTCTGCTACCACTATATGTGCTCCCTGTTCCATTGATACTTCCTTCTGTCCCTAGTGGCAAACAGCTCAGGCCTTGTCTCTTGGGAGAGGATGATGTCCTTTCTGGGCCTCCTCCTGCCCCCCAGGCTCAGCCTGTACCCTCACAGAGCAGAGGGCCTGGGCCCTATGTCATCACTGTGGGTGGGACAGACAGACAGACGGACACACACACACGAAACCTGGTTACCTGGTTCTTTCTGTCTCTACTTTGCCTTCAAATGGATCAGCTCTGAGTCCCACACATGCTAGGACCTCAGTCTGCCTATCTGTGGGACACAGGGGCAACTCAGACTCACTGCTGCCCCCTTTCTCTCTGCTCTGGAGGAACACCAGGCTTCCCTCAAGGAAGTCATGGGGCCTGCATCTCCCATCCTCCCTGGCTTGAGGTCCCTGGGTCAGTGCTCACCCGTAAGCCCCAGGGGCAGGGACCAGTTCTGAGAAAGCGGCAAATGGAATTGGTCGGCGGTCACAGTCCAAGGTCTGGATGATTCTGGGCAAGCCTCAGTTTGACAGAAGGATTTGCTCAGAAGTGCTCTGGGAACTTGAGTTGCTGTTCCCTTGGACTCTTGCCTGCACTGGATCTGGATTCAGTGGGCAGGAGGTATTCAATAAATACCTGAAGCCAGAGGAGGGTCTGTACCATTGTTGGCACCCCAGGCTGTTCTGCCCCGTCTTCTCTTCGTTCAAGCCTGGATTGGGTCTAGCAGCCTAAGCGAGCTCAATGAAGCTTTCCACTTCTGTCTTTCTTCTCTGTCCCTCACCCCAAAAAAAACTCCTAAACAAACCAAACAACTTCCTTTTCAGACTTCAAATTCTATGAATCCTGGCTAGTCATGGGACATAGGTGTTTGAAGGCCTTGTGGAAGCAAGAGTCTGGGTTCAAATCTCCCTGCTACCCCACAGTACTCCTCTGGACTTGGAGGTCCCATCTGGCCCAATGATAGCTTCCTATCTATGATCACTGAGTCCAATCCTGTCATTTTCCTGAGGAGACTGAGGCACAGGAAGGGAAGGATTCTGGGCAAAGCTGAAAGAGTGGTGGCCATCAGCTTCCCTTCCGTGAATAGCCTAAGGATCACAAAGGTTTGCCCCCATTGGGAGCAAGGTCCTGGATGTGGTACAGGGGGGTGGGGCAGGGTGGCAAGAAGAACCCAGAGAGGGGTAAGGCATAGTTCCAATCCTCTCTGGAAGTTCAGTCTATGAGGGGAGACAAGACCGACACAGATAACTACTATACCAGTATACTGCTGGATTGAGAAGGGATATTAGATGTCCTCTCCAAGGTCCTGGCTGTAATCCTATCTCTGCCCCTGACTTCCTTCGTGCCCTTAGGAAAATTCCCTTCCTTTCTCTAGGCCTCAGTTTCCCCATCTGTAAAAGGGATGTTCTGGTTTTCTGCTGATCTAGGATTCTGAGGAAATGAGTGTGGGCATGTGGGTGGAAGGGAAGTAACCCACCCCAGGTCTCATTCCATGCCAGTTTCTATTCTAGCTTCATAGGCAATCTCAAAATGCCCAAGGTGGGGGCCCTAGAGCTTACCTTTTTAGGAGAGGCGTGTATAGAAATCCCCAAGGCTGACTGCTTTTCCTGATGAGTTAAGGACAGGAAAAAAGGCTGAATTAAATGTGGCTTTGGGACCCCTCTCAGGGGACAGGCATCTCACCCAATAGCCTAGCTGCACAGCTTTGACATCCCCCGTCCTCAGGTTTACATGGTATACCCCAATGAAAGGCAGAGTTGTCCCCTTGAAAGGGGCAGGGCTGGTGTCTGCCTCTCTCAAGGCGGGGGACAGTGAATGGGGGAGGGGAATGATTTGGCCTCTCCTTAAAAGGGGTGGAGTAACCTTTGGTAACTTGGAGCTCCTTCCTCCTTCTGCATCTGTCTAGATACAGGAAAGGGGTGAGTGAAAAAAAGGGAGCCGGATGTCCAGTAACCATAGCAACCTGCCTCCCTCCTCAAGCACAGCATCCCAACCCCAGGTGGGTCTGGACACCTTCAAAGAGACTGAGAAGGGCCTGTTACCTGTTACCAAGCAACCGCTGCTCCTAATTAGGGCCCCCTCCCCCAGGCTTCTCCCAGCTTGCTACCTGTGTGTGGGGGCGATTGGGGGGGGGGGTATCATGGCAATCGCCCTTTCCTTCTCTGGGCATTAGCTCACCGGGCTCTAGGTGTGCTACTGGGCCTAGATACCATAGCAACCTGCACAGCCGGGGATAAACTGCGCCGAAGATATCTGGGAAGGGGCAAGATTAAGGTGACCACAGTAACAGGGCTGTAGTAGTTGCCACGGCAACTGGCCTATGGGGATGGGGGGAGGGCCTCGGGAACAAAATCAGGGGTTGCTCTGCCGCTGATCCTGGCCCGGGGAATCCTAAAATTGCGGGGGGGGGGGGGAAGGGTTTGGAGCAGGTAAGTGTTGCCACGGCACCCAACCAGGCAGGGAGACTGGGCTGCAGAGGAGACTCACTGAGGCCAGCGGGATTGCTATGGCAACCCAAGGGGAGGGAAGGGGGTGGAGAAACAAGCCAGGACTGGCAGACTGAGGGCTGGCTTGGCGGGCCATCGTTGCTACAGCAACCAGTGGAGGGCGGAGGAAGTGGTCCGGGAGACAAAGTGCGGACCGGCTCCCCGTTGCTATAGCAACCCTACAGGGATGGGGAAGTCTAAAGAGGGGGCAGAACGGAAGGGGGACGCGGAGGGGGAGCCGGTTGCTGTAGCAACGGGCAGGCCAGGGTGTGCCTAAGATTTGAAGTTGGGAGGGGAAGGAGGCAGCAAGACCCTTCGGTTGCTATAGTAACCGGTGCGCGTGGCGGAGCCGGGAGCTCCAATCTGGTCGGGGGTCTGGGTAGGACAGAGAGGGGAGGGGTGGCAAAGGGCTAGGACCACGGGCAGCCCTCCCCGCGCGCGGCCGCCGCCCCGCGCGCCTCCCTCGGGGGCTGAAAGCGCGCGTGCGCGGGCTGGCGCGCGTCTCCTCCCCCTCTTCCCCACAACTCCGCGGGCTCGAGCGCGCGCGCGCGCGCGTGCAACCGCCGTCCGCGAGGGAGGCGCGCCGGGCAGGCGGCGGCCCGCGAGGGCGCGCGCGCGCTCCAGCCGCCGGCCTCCATGATGGAGGAGCGAGCGGCCCCCGCCGTCGCCGCCGCCGCCGCCGCCGCAGCCGCCGCCGCCGCCGCCGCCGCCGCGACCGCCCCCGCCTGCCGCCCGCCGGCCCCCGGCCCCGCCAAGGGCGGCGGCGGCGGCGGGGGCGGGGCCAGCGGGGGCAGCCCCGGGGCGGGCCCCGAGCCGCTAAGCCTGCCCGGCATCCTGCATTTCATCCAGCATGAGTGGGCGCGCTTCGAGGCGGAGAAGGCGCGCTGGGAGGCCGAGCGGGCCGAGCTGCAGGTGAGCCGCGGTTG
>CM053596.1:15500318-15529772 GCA_028646575.1 Pseudocheirus occidentalis | reverse complement strand
TCTCCCCTGGCCCGGGCGCGGGCTCCTGCCGGGGAGGGCACGGCACGGGACGGGGGAAGAAGGAGGGAGAGGGGTGCAAAGGGACACAAGAATACACCCCCTCCCCCGCAAAGAGAAGGGATGGAGAGGAGGGGAGGGGGAGCACCCCACCTAGCACCCCCCTTTTCTTCCCCAGTGCCCGCCCGGAGGGAGCGCTTGGGGGCAAGAATGAGATGGGGGCGGGGTGTCCCCCAGGATGGGCGGGAGGGGGGAGCAGCCAGACTGCTAAAGTGACCCCGACCCCCATGAGGATGTTAGAGGCCTTGGAGAGGAAACAGCCCCGAATCCCGAATAGGAAGAAGAGGTTTCCCCCCCTCCGTTTCCCCCCCCCCCCCCCCGCAGGCGAGGAGGTGCTGCCAGGGGCGGGTGGGAGGATCCTAGGACCCCCAGCCGCTGCCAGCGGGCTGCCCGGGTTGGCCTCCAGGTTTGTGTTATAGGAGGCCTGCGGGTCAGGGCAGCCCCCACAGTTCTTTGTGGTTCCTGGAGGCCCCGATTCCTTCGGCTGATCTAGTGAATTGAAGACCCTAGTTCCCCGAACTAGAGGCCCTCCAGTTGAGTGGCAATCCCCATAGTGGAGGGTCTTCTCTCAGGATCAAAGGGGCGAATCCCCAGAATAGAAACGTTAGAAGGGTGGGAGGGGGGTCCTGGCCCAGTGGGGAAGTTGGAGCAGGGGCGGAGAGCAGGGGGGCTTGGGATGAGGGAAGTTGGGGTCACAGCCCCCTAAGAGGAGATTCAGAGAAGGAGAGCAGGACCCCAGACAGTGGCAGGAATAGAGGCTGGAAGGAGGGCTGTGACCCCAACACTGGCAGTCTGTTGTCATAGTCCTGTGGCCACCAGGGGTAGATTCTGTTTGGGGCTCTGCTTTGTGACCATGGACAGGTCTCTCCATCTTCGTGGGTCTCAGTTTCTTTGTCTTTAAATGTGGGGGTTGAAGTAGATGGTCTCTGAAGTCCCTTCCAGCAGCACAGCTGTGAACGTGTCTGATGGGATCGAGGGAGGGAGTGGGGCTTCAGGGGCAGAGATTGGGCCAGTGGGGGTGCAGGCAGGAGGAGCGCTGGGCTGCCTGCTTCTTGCAGGCTCTGGGCTGGCTGGTGAGCAGGAGGAGAACAGAGATGGAACAGCCCCTGCCTTCATTGAGCTTCTCTTCTAGGAGGGCGGCAGCATGGACACAAGAAGCCCCGGAGAATTGGGGAGCAGGCGGAAGACTCCCGACTGTGCAGCCCTGGCCAAGCCATCTCACCACTGTGCCTCAGTGGTGTCCTCTGTAAAATGAGGCTCCTGCCCCACCCCCTGGAGTTGTTGGGGGATCACATGGGATCATCTATGTGAAGTGCTTTGCCAACTTGAAAGAGTCATAGAAATACTGCTGCTTAGTATTTAAGTCCCAACAATTGTGTAGACAATTTAACCATTTTATGTGGACTTTTTTTCCTCCCCAGAGAAAAATGTTCTAGGCTCCTGAACATAATTTGGCTTTCTGTGCCCATTCAAGATGATTGTCATGAACTTTTATTCACGTCTTACAGTTGGCTCTTGGTTGGGAAGCCAGCTGCCTCCCCAGTCCTACTTGGGGGTGCCATCAGGGAGTGCTTAGTGGTCTGGTCACAGGACTCTGGACTCCCCTGGAGAGGAGGGACACCGGGAGGCCAGGGCAAAGCTGGGGCTGGAACCTGGTCCTCTTTGTTTTTCACCAAGGGGCAGCCAAGGGAGGATGAGGAGGCAGGAACAGCAGGGCAGAGAGAGGTGCTGGAGGTCTCGCTCACTGACTGTGCCTTGAGGGGTCCCAGACATAGCAGATGTTGGTGTGGTGCCTTGGGCAGCCCTCACCATCTTTGTAGGGGGTTGAGGAAACTGAGGCTGAGGCTGTGCTGTGACTGCTTCCAGGTCACATGGGGCACAGAGCTGGGAATCCCAGCTGGGTTGGGGCTTCTTTCCACAAGAGGCTGTGATGGGGAGCCCTTAGGGCAGGGGTTTTCAACCTGTGGGTCACACGACCCTTTCATGGGGGTCACCTAAGACCATCGGAAAAAACACATTAGGAACCTCCTCTATTCTCTCCAGGTGAGTCCGCCCACATACGAAAAGAGTTAAGGCAATAGGAAGGTTGAGAACTATAGCATTAGGGGATAGGGGCCCATTTTGTAGCTGGAATCACCAGCAGTCAGTCTCTGGCTTATTGATGGTCGGTACTGGCTGCTGCTCTGGGCCAAGGAGAAAAAAAGGACGAGAGACCTTTCTTCAGGTTTATAAAGTGCTTTTACATGCATGCTATGCTCTCCTTTGTTTGATGCTCCCAACAGTCCTGAGACACACACACACACACACACACACACACACACACACACATGTACACACATACACACGTGCTGTTCTGGATTAGACCTGGGATTCCATCCCTCAGACTTCCAGGCATTTCCTGGGGCCCTGAAGTCACAGAACCTGGGTCACTTGTGACTCCAGTGATACTACTGGTATTGTGCCAATTTTACAGAGGGAAAGATTGAGGTCCAGACACCCACCCAGGTGAGTCCCACTTTCAAGCCTAGGCCACTTGGAGGATATGAGAAGAAGGCAGGCTTGCTTGATGCTCTTGGACAACTTCTTTGTGCCTCCCTGGGGGATCAAACTATCAGGTCCCTTGGAGCCCTAAGAACAAAGTGTTAGGGAATGGATCTGGGCTTTCATTGGGACAGGGAGCTTCTGGAGGAGAAAGCTGCCAGTGCCACCACCTCCTCTGCAATTTGTAATCTGAGAGGGTTGATAGAGAGCCAGAGAGGGCGTGACTTGCCTAGGTCAGATGGTCTGACATGTCAGAGGTAGAATTTGAACCCAGGCTATTCTACCTGTCATCTGGGTACTTCTGGTTCTCAGAGGCAGTAATCTTATGAAGGTTGAACCGAGGGCCAGTCTTGGGGGGCCTGTGGGTCAGGGTTCGGCATGGCTTCTGTCACCTGAGTAAAGGTGGAGGCATTGTAGTGGCGTGCACCTTCTAGGTACTTCTGGGGCCTCAGAGCAAATGGGTGGGGAAGGTAATGCCAGTCAGAGTATCTGGGGTCTCCCAGGAGGGGAATGTGTTGCATGGGGCAGGAGTCCTGGATTAGGGAGTCCAGGGACCTGTGTTCCAATCCCCAGTCTAGTACTCACTGACTTTGTGACCAGGGGCACTCAGGTAATCTCTGAATGTGTTTCTTCTTCCTACTAAATGGCGATCAAGGAATAAAGGAATATTAGGAATAAAGTACCTACTATGAGCCAGGCACTAGGAATCCAAAGGGGAAGAAATGAAAGTCCTGTTCTCTGAGGGGAACAGCCTATGTCTAAGCGTGTGTGACATACATGCAGGACAAATGCACGGCCTGCTTTTTGGAGGGGAGGCTTCATGTGGAAGTATTGGTGGACCTGCATTTTGGAGGAATAAAGCTGTTCAGAGTCTGAAGGACAGAGGGAGGGAAGGAAGGTGGCAGTGGAGTGACTGTATTTCCTTGTGAATGAAGGTATTGAGGTCTTCATTCACCCTGCCCTGAGAAGAGCCAGCCTTTCTTAGTCACTAACCAGCTGGTTGTCTCTCAGACAGGAAGGAGAGACATGAACAGCAGGAGGAGAAGTGGGAGAGATTTCTCGGCTCTGACTGGGTGGGTGGGAGTGTGGGGATGAGTTCTGGAAAATTGGGACCATGCAGAGAGAGGATGTGAGGCCACGTGTATGTACTGTGGGGGGGAAGAGGGTGCCCTGTGACTTGGGAGAGGCAGAGCTGAGGCACTGGTGAAGTGTTGAAGATTATGAGCTGACCTGCTCTGTGAGGAGTAGGAATTGGGGAAGGGAACAGCCATCATTTATTAAGTGCCTACAGGTAGGTAGGTTTAGGGGTGGAGGTGGGAGTGGGGGGGGGCAGCACATCCCTGGGTAGGGAGACAACATCCCTCTCACCTCATTCCCTCAGAGCAATGCTCCTAAGTGATTGGTTGGCAGACCCCTTTAAGAATGAGGTTAATATCATAGAGTTACGGCTGCAGGGGAAGGTGTTTTCCTACTTCCCCACAGTAATCCTTGGGGTGGGCAGACTGAGTTGGGAGAAAAGAGGAAGGGGAGGCCTTGGTGAGAGATTTTCCTGCTGAGACTTTGAAACCATGGGCAAGGCAGTATAGGCTTTTTCTGTTGATTTATCCTAGCCCACCCCTCCCCAGGGGTCTTCCCCCCTTCTATTCTTTGCTTTTGGCTGAGAGGCTCTGGCCAGGAGAGGATAGTGGGCAGTAGGAGAACCTTCCTGGTGAGCAAGGAAGATAACTTCAATTACCAGGAAGATAAAGAGAGAGAACTTAGAGGCCAAGATCTTCTGTGACTGGTGCAGACTTTGAGGTCCCTGGAATTTCAGGGAGAGGTCAGGATAAGCTCAGCTGGAATAGTCACAGGCAGGGTCCTGAGAAGTTGGGGGCTTGAGCTGGAGGGTTCATGCCCTTCCTGTTAGAAGAAGTCTTGGAGAGATTCCTGGTCCAAATCTCTCATTTTACAGTTGGGAAAGCTGAGGCCGGGAGAAGGCTGGGAAGCCCTTAAGAGGGGACACACAGCTTCAGTGGGAAGCAGCAGGTTCAGGGCAGATACTGAAAAGTGACTGGGTAAAAGTGTCATTTTAGGGATGTGAATCTGGCACCTGTCTGGGCTTGGAGAAATACCGCAGAGGAGGTTATTTAGGTGGTTGATAACCATGCAGGGATCTTCTCTGCACCATTTTAAGCTCTCACCTGAAGACTTCCAGAGATGGAAGACTCACTGCTCTCCTACTAGGCAGAGCATTCTGTTTTGGGATATTATTAAGGACTTTCTTTTCTTATATTGCTTTGAATCTGGAGTATTCCATGGCATGTTATATCTCCTGCCCCCTAACCTGTACCCTCCCTCTTTTCCTTCTTTCTTCCTCTCAGGCCCAGGTGGCTTTTCTCCAAGGGGAGAGAAAGGGGCAGGAGAACCTTAAGACGGACCTGGTGCGACGAATCAAAATGTTAGAGTTTGCACTGAAGCAAGAACGGTGGGTGAGCTTCCCCCACACACCCCGGGGCTCTTTGGCAGAATCTCAGAGGTGCTGGGAGGGCGTCTGCTCAGCCATAGTCTGGCTTTGCCAGAAGTATGTCTGGGGCTTCACAGGAAGAACAGTTCTGAAAAAGTGTGGAAGGCTTGTCCTGAGTACACAGCCTGACCACCCGAGCCATCAGCCCAGCTCTGGCCAAGGGCATGAGGAGAGAAGACAGTAGAAGACCATGCTTCAAAAGGAAGCCTGGACACTGACACACGAAATGACTAGAGGGTTAGAGAACCATGTGGAAATACGGGAAGAGGAAAGAGAAGTGACCCAGGCACATGTGCAGGGTTCACGTGGCTCTCGGAAGCCGTTTGTCTTCCAGACTTCCTCACCTGGCAGGGTCACTGGCACTTTGCACACACTTTCTTCAGGCTGGCCCAGGAGGCTGGTTGGGCCTTAGAGGCCTGGTATTATGGAGGAAAAAACTGAGGTGTAGAGAGGGCACATGATCTGCCCAGGTGCCAGAGCCAGAGTCCAGCCAAACCAGGGACTTCTTGCTCCACCCGGCTGTCTCAGCAGGAAGGGAGGCTGCTGAGCCTGCCCAGACAGGATGGAGGCCCAAAGAGGGAAGGAGGGAGGCAGAGTAGTTCGGGGGACAGTCCTGGCCCCAGCCCTGTCATGAATACTGGGCTCTCTTTGGACAATCTGGGGAAGCCCAGGGATGGACAGATGCCTTCCCACAATCGTGTGGGAGTACAGGAAATAAAATATCAAGGAAGTGGCCAATAAAATAGAATAATAGGAAATAAAGTACAAGTTTTTTTTTCCTGCAAAGTCATAGAACCCCTGAAATCGATCCATGGCACCCCAAGTTAAAACCCTTTGTCTGGACTGTCCATCCTCTTGAGGGAAACTAAAGCCCAGAGAGGTCTAGGGACTTGTCCAAGGTCACACAGACCCTAAGCCCAGGGGCCAAACCCAGGACCTCAGACACTACATTTGGTATTTTCTCCAGAGTTCTTCCCTGTTCTCAAGTGTGAATTAGTCCCTTGGTTCTCAAACTCTTTGGTGTCAGGACCCCTTTACACTCATAAAAATTATTGCGGACACCCTCCCCAAAGGCTTTTGTTTATGTGGATTGTATGGATATTTGCCGTATGGGAAATTAAAGCAAGTCAGTATACATAGAATGGATTCTGTGAGTGACTGGGAACTTCACTAATAGCCTCCTTTTTTTCCAGAGCCAAATATCACAAACTGAAGTTTGGGACTGACTCAAACCAAGGAGAGAAGAAGTCAGACATGCTGGAGCAAGGTGTGAGGAGCTGGCCTCTGAATGGAGCTGAGGGGATTGGAGAGGATTGTTGGTGGGGCAGGGGTTCCTTCCTATCCATGACCCCTATGGGTGGCCCGGCTGCTCTCAGGGCCATCACCTTAGTCTCTCTTTCTCTCTCTCTCTGGTCAGTTCCCAATGGGCCTGTGGAACCTGTGTCCTTGGAGAGCAGCCAGCTGGTATGGAAGGAGGGCCGGCAGTTGCTCCGACAGTAAGTTTAACATGGGCAGGTGGGGTGTGGTTGAAAGGCCTCTGAAGGTTGCAGGGATGATACTTCTGAAAGAGCTTGGGGGATCCTTGGTGGTACTTATCCTCCCTGGGGCTGAAAGCCAAGTAGCTCATGCTTTGATCCTGCCTTTTAGGCTGAGAGCAGAAAGGAGACAGGAGCCCTGGGGGGAGGGAGGAATTAGCGGCCCTTGCTTTTGGGGATCTCCACCTTTGCAGACCACTCTTCCCTATGGAGAGGCCCCTGCCCTCCCTTCTTTGGCTTTGCCTCAGGTCCAGAGCTTCTGGACTCTCTAGGGCTTTCTCTCAAACCACTCTCCTTCCCTCCTTCCTCAAAGATACTTGGAAGAGGTGGGCTACACAGACACCATCTTGGATATGCGTTCGAAGCGCGTGCGCTCCCTGCTGGGCCGCTCCATGGAGCTGAACGGTGCAGCTGAGCCTGGGGATCGCAGCCCTGGAGGACTTCCTGCCGGGGAGTCCGTGTTGGCCAAGCAGATTGAAGAACAGATCAAGAGGTGAGGCCCCCAGCTCTGCCTGGAATCCCATTCCTCCTGACGGCTCCTTGTAGGCTTCTGACACGCAGGAAGAGGGGAGCAGGAAGAGGGGATCGTTTGTTAAGTACCTGCTAAGTGCTATTCATGGCTGTGCACTCAAAAAATGTTACCTCCTTTCATCTCTGGTAGATGTGCTGTGGTGTTTCTGTGGGCATTTGAATTCCTGAATTTATCATATGTTACATGTGGGGATTGAACTCTTTTTAAAAAAAATTAATTTATTTTTAGTTTTCAACATTTACTTCCATTAGTTTAAAATTTTCTCTCCCTCCTTATCCCATATTTCCACAAGAGCATGCAATCTGGTATGGGCTCTACACATACATTCCTATTAAACACATTTTAGTTACGTTACATAGTTACATTACTTAGAATAATTATAAAGAGTGGGAGAGACCATGAGAAAGAAAAAACAAAACAAAACAGAAAGCAGTCTGCTTCACTCTGCATTCCTGCTCCATGGTTCTTTCTCTGGATGTGGGGTGGCATTTACCATCCTAAGTCCTTTGTTGAGAAGGGCTGAGTCTATCAGAGTCAGTCATCACACACCAGGGCTCTTGTGCATGGCGTCCTCCTGGCTCTGCTCCCCTCACTCAGCGTCAGTGCATGTAACTCTTCCCAGGATTTTCTGAAGTCCGCCTGCTCCTCATTTCTCATGTCAAGGTAGTGTTCCACCACACTCATGTACCACAGCTTGGTGGTTGGACCCTTGCAGAGAATGCTCTCTGCTCACAGCATTGGTCAGGCAGAAGGTCGCTGTGTTTAGGCACAGGCTTAGGCCTGTCAAGCCTGGCTGGGGCTAACTTCTTTCCTGCTGGCTCAGGAGGTGGCTGAATGGCTTCAGTGTAGGGGCTGGGTAGCCCTCAGGGGATGTGACAGCCTGAGGTTTGGGGGCATTACAGCCAGCTCAAGGTCATCCTGTGAAAACTGAACCTGACACTCTGCTCTGGCTGTGGATCTCCTGGGCTCCTGTGGACACCTCCCCCCCTCCCCTTCCGTGTTGTGGGCAGGAATGCTGCAGGGAAAGAGGGCGTGGAGCGGCTGGGAGGCTCTGTGTTGGAGAAGATCCCCTTCCTGCAGAATTGTGAGGATGAAGACAGTGATGAGGAGGAGGAGCTGGACAGCTTACAGCCCAAGAAGCAGCGGGTCAAGGTGGGCTTCCCTGGGCCAGCTCTTGAGAGGTCTGCTGCCCAGGTGGTGGTCCTGCAACCTGGTTGAGCCTTGTGCAGAGCAGGCAGAGATGGGGAGCAAAGGGTGCTTCCCGGACTCCTCTTGTGCTCCAGCATCTGATAGTGACAGTCTAGAGGCTGGCCCACTCTGTACCTCCCAAAGATAGAGAAGGAGTGGGGGCCCTGTCTTTGCCCTTAGGGAATTTAGAGTCTGGCTGGGGAGATAAAAGACAAACAGAGAGGTGGGGAGGGAGGGGGTGTTTGGTGGGGGAGCACAGAGCCAGAGTGAGGAGAGAGGAGGAAGGAGATGCAGGTGTTGCCATCTTCTCAGATCTGGGGCCCTGCATTCGAGTTGTGACTTTTCTGCTCACTAGCTTCATGACCTTGAGCAGACAAGGTTTCCTTCCTGGCTTGGGGTTTCTTCTTTGGAGTAAGGAGAGAGTCTGACTGAGAAGATGACTGAGGGGCTTTTTGATTCATTTTGTGGTTGGTGTATCTGAGTGGGAGCAGGGGTAGATGAAGCTGACTGGGCAGGTTCAGACGGAAGGGCCTTAAGGCCAGGCTTAGGATCAGACCTGGTAGGGGGGTGGTGGGTAGGTCTCTTGTTGGCAAGAGCAGTATGGGCCTTGTCCAGAAGCTGCTTGGTCAGTAGTGGGGGAGTCTGGGTCCTCTCCTGCAGCCCTTGGCTGGGCATCAGTCCTCAGTGGCTCATCTTCTGTTCCCTCAGTTATCGTCGAAGCCCCTGGCCCCAGAGATGGATGAAGAGGAGGAAGATGATGAGGACTCTGAAGACGCCATCAACGAGTTTGACTTTCTGGGCTCCGGGGAGGACGGGGAAGGGCCCGCTGCCGCTCGGCGTTCTGGGGACGGCACTGAGCTGGGTGAGCAGAGGGGCCGCTCCCAGCTCTCCAGGACACCAGCCCAGCCTGGTAGCACCTCTGCCTCCTGGCCTGCAGCTGCTTCCTGCTCAGGCGGGCAGGCTTCCTGAAGGGACCTCTGGAGGCCTCTGCCTTTAGAGAGAGCCGTGGTCTAGGGTGGGGAGAGGAGGGAGGATGGGATGAGGCAAGGCTGAGCCCTTCTCCCTCACTTCTTGCTTGGTGATACACCTACCCCCCAGCTTTCCTCTGCTTCTGGGTGGTGGGCAGGCACTGACCTCCAGGTAGGCCACAGGGGGTAAAGGAGCACATGCTCCTGCCTCCTCCCTAGAGTGGGGCAGAGGGAGGGAGAGGGGTGCCCTTGAGGGGACCAGCAGCTCAATTCCTCTCTGGTTTTCCTTCACCCCCCCACCCCCCGAGCAGAGAGTCGGAGGGTAAAGCTGCAGGGCATGCTGGCTGATCTTCGAGATGTGGATGGGCTGCCCCCAAAAGGGACTGGGCCCCCCCCTGGCACGCCACAGCCTCGGCCCCATGACGGTGAGGATCCTGGGCTCCTGTGGCCCTGCCGGTCAGCTGTTCTCCCTCCTGCCTTTGGAGACAGGCTGGGGCTGGCACTAGGGGAGGGACTTAAGAGGGGGGTAGATGGCAGCTCATTATGAGGAGGATTTGAACTGATAGTAGCACCTTCCAGCACTCAGATGTGCTTGGCATAGTAGTGAGTTCCTTGTCATTGAGGACTAACAGCAGAAGCAGGTGGCTCACGGATCAGAGGTGCTTGCTGGGGGTTGGCTTAGGAAGGCAGTGCTAGGCAGCAGGAGGAGTCTGTAGGTCCTGCCTCTCAGCCTCAGCCCAGTCTGGAGGGACCCTGTTCTTTGGGGCCTGCACTGTGAGCCACCTATGCTTCCCAGGTTCCCTTGGCTTCTCCTCTGATGTCTTCATCATGGACACGATCGGGGGCGGGGAAGTGAGCCTGGGGGACTTGGCCGACCTCACCGTCAGCAACGACAATGACCTCAGCTGTGACGTGAGTGTGGGGCCTGCGTTCCCCAAGCACCCCAGGGCTTAAAGGAGGTGGTAGCTCCTAGACTCAGGACCGAGAGGCCTCTTTCTGATTCTAAACCAGGGAGGGGACCTGGCCCTGTGATCCTGGCACAGTCACTTCTCCTAGGCCTCAATTTTGTCATCTGTAAAACAAGGGGGCTGGATTAGATGGCCCTGAGATTCTTATGGATTATAATCTTAGGAGTGTTTCCATTGGCCTGGTGGGGTGGGAAGGTGTGTGAGGAATGGAAGCATGGGACGGACAGCATTGGGAAGGGGTGTAGGTTGGGTTAGGAGGATGATCCTCAGCTGCTGGCTGAGGGAGTGAGCTGGGAATGTTGGGCCCGGGGGGACAGACAGAGACAGGCTGTGGGCAGGATCTTCGAAGGATGTCCCCTGCCCAAAGCCGAGTGGGGTGATTTTCTAAGGAGTGAGCTTCCTGTTTCTGAAGACTGTCAGAGAGAAGCCTGGCAGAAATGCTTGGTCCTCTGGTCCACAAGTCTGATTTGCAAAGACCCTGATGACTATTTCAGTAGAATTGGTTTCTTAGGGGCTTGGTGACGCATGATTGTGGTCTGAGCTGAGCCTGCTGGGTCACTTGAGTTTGGGGGAGTCTGAACTATATTTGGACTACACTCAGGCTGGCCTTGGGGGGGAGGGCCATCAGCTGGCCTGGGCCACCCCAGGGGAGCAGCATCTGTCCCCCCAAGATGGTGCTTGACACCCCAGTCTCCCCGCCCAGACACGTATTCATGGGTGTGGTTTCCTGTCTTATGCTCTCTTCTAAGCCTTTGGAGGAGAGGCCCATGGGGTATGTGCCACAGAGGAGAAGGCCCCCTGCTTCCTCAGTGAGGGGCAGACTGGATGATCTCTGAGATGGGGGTTCTCTCAGTCTGACCAGGTTGAGGAGGACGTGTGGCTCCCTGGGCCTCAGATGTCCTTATTGCTGTTGGGCATGTGTGCCCCCAGTGGTGTGGAAGAGAGTGTGCAGGCAGCACAGATAGATGCCTTGTCTCTCCTCCCCTCAGCTCTCTGACAGCAAGGAGGCCTTCAAGAAGGCCTGGAACCCAAAATTTACCCTCCGCTCCCACTATGATGGCATCCGCTCGCTGGCCTTCCATCACGCTGAGTCGGCCCTGCTGACGGCCTCCGAGGATGGCACTGTGAAGCTTTGGAACCTGCAAAAGACAGTGACAGCCAAGAAGTGATTGGGGGGCCTGGGAGGGGATGGGGGGCCCCCAGGAGCACTATGACCTGTCCACTGAGCCCCCCATGTCCTCTCTTCTGCTCAGGAATGCCGCTCTGGATGTGGAGCCCATCCATGCCTTTCGGGCCCACAGGTAGGCAAAGGGCAGTTGGTTCTCCCTCCCCTTTGAAAGCCCAGGTCTTCAAAACTTTTCAAAGCATGTTTGCTGTGAGGCCACTGGGGGATGCCACAGTCCCCAGAGCCCTGAAGTTAGGCAGCCCTGAGATCAAAGCCAGCCTCAGACCCTCATTAAGAGCTTTGAGATCCTGGGCAAGTCTCTGCCCAGCTGCCTGCTTCCCTCCCAAGGGAGGTTGCAAAGCATTTAATCTGGTGCCTGGCACACAGTAGGCACTTGGGACATGTGAGCTACATTATTCGGATTCTTGTTGTTGCCCTAGGAAGTGGTCATGGTGAGCAGGGCTCAGGCCAGGGTCCTCCCAGATGAGAATGATGTACCCTGGGGGGATAACAGGTCTCATTGGAGGGCTGGGGCCAGGGACTCTGTCACCGAGCTCCTCGAGGCTACCACGGGGCTCAGTGCCTCGGCATCTCCTGAGCTGCCAGGCATGGCTCATCTCTTCCCATCCCTCCCTCTTCAGGGGCCCTGTGTTGGCAGTGACCATGGGCAGTCACAGCGAGCATTGCTACAGTGGGGGAGCAGATGCCCGCATTCACTGCTGGAGGATCCCAGATCTCAATATGGACCCGTACGATGGCTATGGTGAGGGCAGCCCTCCCTGGCCTTCTCTTTTCCTGTAGACTATAGGGCATACACATTCAGTTGCCTTGTGCTCCCATAGCTCCTTCCCAGGGACCCATGCCAGTTATAGATTAACCAGACCCCTCCTATTCTATATATCCCATATACCCCTCCTGTATGCTGTTTCTTTTTGAGACCAAAGTCTGTCTCTGAAGGCCTTGGAGGCCAAGCCGGAGAGATGTTCGTATGCCATAGGTGGTGGAACTAGGCAACTCTGCTTACTTGAACATGCTGCCCTCAGGCCCTCCATCATTCATTGGGAGGAGTGGAGGTGAGTCCCACCTTGGGTCCCTCTGACATTGGGCATTTTCTCCTTGTGGGTCGGACCTAGACCCTGGTGTGCTGAACAGTGTCCTGGAGGGTCATGGGGATGCCGTGTGGGGCCTTGCCTTCAGCCCCACTTCGCACCGTCTGGCCTCCTGTTCTGCAGATGGCACCATTCGTATTTGGGACCCCAGTGTCAACAGCCCCACTTGCCTGTGCACTTTCCACACAGCTGGTGGTGAGTGGAGTTAGAAGTGGGGGGGGGGAAGGGAAAGTCCTGGGGAGCTAAAGCTCTGATCAGAGGGGCCTTAGAGGTGATTGGTTCCTGCCTTTCAACCTTAGTCTGTCTCTTCTCTTCATGCTGGGGCAGGCAGAACAAACTTGTCCTCCCTCGTTTCCTGTTCTCCAGGGCCTGAGCCAGGCCTCAAACCCTGTGCTCTCCAGCTGTTGCCATAACCTGCCAGGGGGGTGAGGGCAGTGGGAGGAGGTGTCACACAGCTTTCTCCCTCTCTCGCCCTGAACAGAACATGGGATCCCCACCTCTGTGGCCTTCACCAGCACAGAGCCAGCCCAGGCCGTCGCTTCCTTCCGCTCAGGTGACACAGTCCTCTACGACCTGGAGACTGGCAGCACTCTTCTCACCCTGGAGTCCCGAGGGAGCAGTGGTGAGCTGGGCTCCCTGGGGAGAGACTTTTCTGACCCTGTTCCTTCCCTCTTCTGGGGCAGGAGGCAGGAAAGGGAGGGTCAGACCCTTGTCATTGGCAGGGGCAATCACAGAATGGTGTAACTGAGAGGGGTTCTCCAGCAGAAAACAAGATCAGAGTCAAGTGTCTGCCATGTGCTTTCCTTAGTTTATTTTATTGGATAAAACCCTCCCCCTGGGAGGAAGGTACTGTTCTTATCCCCATTTGACAGATGAGGAAACCAAGGCAGGTCAAGCAGTGTGCCCACTGTAATCCTGTGAGGGAGTGTCTGGAGCCAGATTCCAACCCTGCTGGTTGTACTGAATGTGACTGCATCTGTAGTACACGTTTAGCAGCTGTCCTTGCTCCATTTCACAGACCACAAAATGGGCATTTTCAGAACTAAAAACCAAATTTCCCATTTTACAGATGGGGAAGACTGGGGCCTGATGCTAAGAGGTGACAACACAAACATGATTGGGTTTGGCTGGCTGATTTCCAGCCCTGTTCTTTTTTGCTCTTCACTAATTCTGCTCCTTTTAGGTCCCACACAGATCAACCAGGTGGTGAGCCACCCCAGCCAGCCCCTAACCATCACTGCCCATGACGACAGAGGCATCAGATTTCTAGACAATAGGACAGGTAGGAACCAATGGCACTTGTCCCTGTCCTGACAGCATCCCTCACCTCTTCTTGTATCCCCCTTTCCTGGCCTGACCCTGAGATAAGTATATGGACAGGGGGGTGAACCGCAAATCCCTGCAGGTTAGGTCTGTGGGGAGCAGCCCTGTACGTGAACCAGCTCTCTTACTTGAACAGGTAAATCTGTGCATTCTATGGTCGCTCACCTTGATGCAGTGACCTGCTTGGCTGTTGACCCAAATGGTGTGTTCCTGATGTCTGGAAGTAAGTCTTCCACTTTTTGGCCCATCCCTGCCCCCCAGATGCTCCCTGTCCCTCTAGGAAGCAGGATAGCAGACTCTATGGGAGCAGTGAAAGCAGCCTGGCCAGGAAAGGGGGGCTCCTTTTGGGCATAGGGGTGAGACTTGCTGAGTAGAATAGTCAGAGGGGAGGGGTGGTGCTGGTGCAAGGCAGAAGGATTTGGTCTAGGGGAATTAGGGAAGGCCCTGAGCAAAGTTAGAGGAAGGAAGCTGGAGCTGGGTCCCAGGACGGTCAAGAGTGGGGAAGCTAGGGAAGAGCGATTATGGGGACTGGATGACACTGAGGAGGGGGTGCCTTGCTCTAGCCCCAGCTCTGGCCCTGCCTTCCCATGGGACTTTGCTCTCAGGGCCTGTAGGGTCTGGCCAGGGCTGGGGCCAGTACTGTGCTTTGGGCCTGGAGCAGGAGACACTGGTGCGCAGGGAGGCAGGCAGGAGGCTAAAACTCTGGTGAATGGCTCCTTCTCTCCAAGGCCATGACTGCTCCCTCCGCCTCTGGAGCCTGGACAATAAGACATGTGTGCAGGAGATCACGGCACACCGTAAGAAACACGAGGAAGCCATTCATGCCGTGGCCTGCCATCCCAGCAAGGCGCTCATTGCAAGCGCTGGGGCTGATGCCCTGGCCAAGGTGTTTGTATGACGCCCTGTGTCATGCCCTGCCACCTCCTCCTTCTTCCCCAAGGAAGGGTGGGGTGGGGCAGGGGGCTTCAAGAGGTGAGTGGGTCAAGCTGTCAAGATGCCAAGGGGGCTGTGCCCTTTAGATGTGACTTTGGGCACTCAGGCCTCTGCCAGTACAGTTTGGGGTGGGGGGGTAAGTGAGGGGGTGGCTTCAGATTCCTTTGGTTCTCATGTTGTGTGCCTATGTGGTGGGTGGGGATTGTGGGAGGTTATCATTAGGTGGGGTTAGGTGTCCAGTTAGCTCTTCCCAACCATGTGTCTCCTCTTGTCCAGCTGGTGATTTTCTCCACGTCTAGACCCGGGGGAGCAAGATGCCTCAGCTCCCTGAGCCTCATGGTGCTAGCGGCCTGTGGGGCTGGCCCTCTCCTCTGTCACTTTCCCCATTTCTGTTGGGGTTGAAGATGGGAGCCATTCTCTCCAACCAGTAGGGACCTGATGCTTCCCTACTCCTTCAGGAGTTTGTTCCTTTTCTCCCCTCCCTTCCCCACTAGGGCCTGGACCTGTGTCCAGAGCTGTCCCTTGGCCTTGGAGCCACAGTAATCGGGCTGCCCATAGGGGTGGGGAAGGTGAGAGGTGCAGCTCCTGCTCTTAGGACCCTCTGTCTGCCTCACTGTCCCATCTTCTGGGGTTGCTGAGATGGACCAGAGGAACAGGGGCAGCGCTCCGGGGGTGGGGGGGGAACACGTGAGAATACTCCCCTGGTCTGTGGACAGTTTGGAGAAAGGAATGGGGGGTGTAGACTGAGGGTTGGGGGGAGCAGGACCATATTCTTGGGTCACCACAGCTTGCCTCTGGGGCTGCCCTGTCCCTCCAAGGCGTAGAAACACATACACACACACACTGCAGACACTAGCTCCTCCCTTGCTCTAAAGAGGAGGGCCTCTTTCCCTTTCAGCCAGGGGCCCATGGGGAGGAGAGGGACGGCTCCTTGGCTCCAAGGAGGAACATTGGGTGGGGGTGTTGAAGCCCTTTTTTCCCCCAACCCCGTTTTCACACTGTATATTCTGTATAAATCAATACGATTTTAAATGGCAGCGCAGACATCCCCTTCCCTTCTCCCCAGACACCCTCCTTTGGTTGTTATCACTGTGTGATAGTCTCTGTTGGTCTGTCCCCTGTCCGCAGTCAGGGTTCCTAAGCTTTTCTTTGTATATTTATTTCACTCTCAATTTCAGCTCCACCCCAATCCTTGTCCCATCCTTGGCCCACTCCTCTTCCTGCCTTCCCCCAATTGTATGTGAAAACCTGCCTCAATAAAACCTTTGGAATAAGACCAGTTGTCGTTGGGAGTGGGAGATCTCAGGCCCTATATTGAGGGCCTGGGATTTGTGGGGGGAGGGTCCTCCTGTGGGAGGGCTGTGAGTTGAGAGTTGACTGGGCCTTTGGTGAAAGGGAGAAGGCAACCTGGAGGGAGGTGTTTGTAACTTGGGGGAGGCTGGGGTGGGAGGAAGTTGAGTCAAGGAACCATATCTCCCCTGTCTCCCTCCCCTGTCCCTCTGGGACAGAAACCTGTCCATCCACCATTCATCTTCCCAAAGTCGGGGGAGCAGTCACTTCTCATTAGGCTGCCTACCCAGCCTGTCCAGCCAACATTCTGAGTGCTGTGCTCCAAGGACCGCTCACAGTACTGTAGGGGAGAGAAGACCCATATCTTAGGTACCATCTAGGCCCTCATTGTCCAGATAGAAAACAGGGCAAAGGCAGAGGCCTAATTGGATTTGGATCCTGTCCAAAACTGGTGTGCTTCTGAGTGGCCTTGGGGGGGGGTCTCCATCTGGGGGCATTTCATGAACAACATGGAGATTGAGGCTACTTTGGGATGGGTTGGGGTCAAGACTGCTCTATCTACAGCCTTGGTTCCATGTTGCAGGCACAGAGCTCATTCGCCCCTGCCTATCCCCCACCCCTCCAAAGTGGTGGTTTGGGTTTCAGCTTGAAGCCTTAGACTTCCTTCCTTTGGCCCCAGCCCCCGGATGTGGTCTATAAACAGCCACTACTGCCATGGCTAGCACATCTCAGAACTCCTAAGGGACATGGGGGGCAGCCTTATTTCTCCCCACCCCGTCTCATTCCAGTGCTATTTATGGGTGGTCGGTCCTTTAGGAAGTCCCCTCATGGAAGGCTGCAGCGACCCTCTTTTCCAGCTTGCTTTGCCCCCATAGTGGCTCCTCACCTGATGCTTAGTGTGGACAGTCCAGAGCTCAGGAGGGGAGAGGTCCTTAGAACCTAGAACTCCGCAGCTGGAAGACAGTAGAATATCGAATGTCAGACTGACCAGCCTTAAGAACCCCTGCTGTTGGAAGCAGGAAGGGCTGTGGACCAGGAGAGGGGGATCCCACCTGGTTCACTGGGACCCGGCGCCAAGGCGCTTTTTTGTCTCAGAGGAAGAAAAGACTACTTTTTTGGGGGGGGGAGAGAAAGAGGGGAAACAGGTAGCTTTCTCGAGGAGGCTTTAATTGAGGTCTTCAGGGTTTGTTAAAGGTTTTACATGTATTAACTTATCTGATGCTCCCCATAATTTTGTGAGGTAGGCCTAAACTGATGCCCAGAGAGGTTAAGAACAGCCTTCCATCCCGCCTCCTGCTCCCCTGCCCACGGGTGCTGGCACCTTTGCTCTAGCGCTGATCTCCCACTGCCCAAGTCACGGCCGGAGGGTCTTGGAACCCCCCACTTCTCCCACCCTCCGCACTGCGGGATCCCATGGGCATCCTCCCCACCATCCTGGGGTAGCTCCCTCCAGGGTGTCCTGGGGCCTGGAGCCCGGGGAGCAGTCGGGGCCCACGCGTGGGGGCTCCGCGCAGCGCTAGCGAAAGTTTGTTTCCGGGACCTGGGCGAGGCGGGGTCGGGGGTGTGGGGGAGGAGTCGGCCTGCCCCCCCCACCCCCCCGTCGCTTCACTCTCTGGGTCTGGGAAGAGGGCTTCCCGCGCCCCACGCCCAGGCCGGTCCAGCTCTGGAGCTCCAGCCTGAGCTTAGGGGTGGCGGGGTCCTAGGACCCCCGGGGCCCCTGGACCCGGCCCCCCCCCCCGGGCCGCTGACGTCACGGCAGGCCACGCTGATTGGCTGCCCGCGCCGTCGGTCAGGACACTTCCTCCTGGGCCGCCGCCGCCGCCGAGTTACAAAGTTCCCAGCGCGGGGGGCGGGGGCGGGAAAGAAGCTCCGCGACCCCCGCCCGCCCGCGGCGACCGCGACCCCAGCCCGCCGAGTCCGAGCCAGCCCGGTAACCCCCGAGCTCCCCAAGCTTCCCCAGGCCCCCCAGGTCCGGTCCTTTCCGCCCGCGTGGGGGCACCGCGGGGTGTCCGGACCTCTCTGACCCCGGGTCCCCCCCCCTCCCCCGCTCCCCATCCCTCTCCTCCACAGCCGGCTGACCCTCCGGGCGCGGGGAGTCGTGACCCGAGGGTGCGCCTCCGCCCCCGCTCCACGCACTCCCTCCCCACGATCGCGGGTGGATGTGGGCGTGAGGCGGCCGGGTGCCACCACGTCGGCCCCCCGATGGCCGCCCCGGCCTCTTCCTCCGCTCCCGCCGGCCTCCCGCTCTCCCCGGGGCCGGGGTCGCCGCCCCCCGCCTACGCGGGACCCGAGCCGCCACTGCAGCCGCAGCCGCAGCAGCCGCCCCTCGTGGTGGCCCCAGCCCCCGGCGGAATCTCCTTCCACATCCAGATAGGACTGACCCGCGAGTTCGTACTGCTGCCTGCAGCCGCGGACCTGGCCCACGTCAAACAGCTGGCGTGCTCCATTGTGGACCAGAAGGTGCGGGGCTGCGTCCCGGGGAAGGGCCCCAGGGTCACTGGGGTCTGGAGCAGGCCCCGCCGTCTGCCTCCTGACCCCCTGGACGGCCTTTCCTTGGAAGGGGCCGAGGGGGCAGCATCTGGAGGGCAGAGAGAGCCCTGGGGAAACTTCACGAGCCGCCTTCTGGGGGAGGGAGCTCTGGAGGTTGTGTGAGCGCAGGATAGGAAGGGGCCAGGCCAGCCAGGTGTGTGTGTGTGGGGAATGGGGCAGGTGTGAGGCCAAATGTTGGGAGAGGGGCTCTCGGCTCCCCCTCCCTGTGAGAGGGACGGCTCTGGAGGCTTGGGGACTCCGGGTCGTGTGTGTGTCCCCCAGTGTGGGGAGAGGTCTCCTTCCCTCCCTTTTCGAGTCCTCTCTCCCTGCCAGCTGAATTCTGCCTTCCTTTGATCAGCGATTTCCCCCAGGTGGCCCAGAGTTTTGGGGAGGATGGAGCCTCGATGAGAAGGAAAAGGATGGGAGGGGAGAGTGAGAAGGGGGAAGGGAACAGACCTGGGCAGGGCATAGAATAGGGGGGAAGGGGACAAAGGCTCCTGTGCCAGGCCATTGAAAGAATGCTTGGAGATCTAGGCATGGCCTGACTTTGATGCCATAGAATATTAGACCCAGAGAATATCTGAGCTGGCAAGGACCTTAGAACATGGAATGTCCTAGCGGGGAGTGCCCTTAGAACAGATGTCTAGAGCTGGTGCTGGAGGTGGGACTTAGAACATGGAATGTCAGGGCTGGGAGGGCCCTTAGAACTTGGAATGTCAGCTGGGAGGACCCTTAAAACTGGATGTAAGAGGTGGGAAGGCCCTTAGAACAGGGAATGTCAGGACTGGGAGGGCCTTAGAGCAGGGGATGTCAGGGCTGGGAGGGCCTTAGAACAGGGGATGTCAGGGCTGGGAGGCAGACACCTTAGAGACAACTAAACCCATCCCATCCCTTGCATAAAGAGAAGGGGAAGCTGAGGCCCAGAGAAGGGACTTACCTGAAGCCACTGTCAGCCAGTGAAGATGGAGCCTAGGTCTGCCAGAAAGGAGGGGCTGGGAGGATGCTGGACTGCTGCCCCTCACCCCTTACCCTCAGGACCAGGCTCCCCTTCCCCCCCTCCTCCCAGTCGAAGCATGTTTACACCTTCTCCTCGATGCTCTACCTGCCTGGTTTCATTTTCTGTTTCTAGGACAGTTTCAGTTCCTGACCCCGCCTCCCCTTCCCCTCTCCCCCCACCCCCAACTGATGGAGAACTGTGCCTATGGGTTGTGGGTGGAGGTCGAGTAGGGACAGTGATTGCCCAGGAGCCCTTAGGGCTCTGAGTAGAGATGGGGGGCACTTATTCCATCCTGCCTTTTAACTTAGAGCCCAGAACTCCCTCCCCCTCATGGCCCCCCTATATATATGTCCATCTGGAGAAAAGAAGACCAGGGCTTTAGGTCCTAGATTCCTTTCAGAGACAGTATCCAAGCCACCTCCCACCCACCCTCTTTAGCTCCTCCAAGGCTGGGCTCCAGGCCAGGTGTTTGGAGAACAATAGGACTGGGAAGGAAGCTGGGTGGGGGAGAGGGGTCTAGCGTTGGGATCGCCAGGCTTTCCTGCACAGCCCAAGAACCTAGAGCAGGGCCCAGGTGTCCCAGTCTCCCCGCTGCCTTTTGCACTGCCCCCCCCCCCCATTCCAGGATCTCATCCCAGAACACCTGGGCCCTGTGTGTGTGTGTGCGTGTGTGTGTGTGTGTGTGTGTGTGTGTGTGTGTGTGTGTGTGTCTTTGGGGGGTGGGGGTGGAGAAGGAAGGGAGGGGCAGGGCCTTGGAGGCCCTTGTGTTTCCTGGGGAAATGGGTCCAACCTTGAGAGGGTTCTGGGCTGACTCAGGAGAACCCTTGGAGATTCACTGACACCTTGACTCCCCTCCCCCCCAGTTCCCCGAGTGCGGCTTCTACGGTCTCTATGACAAGATCTTACTATTCAAGCATGACCCCACCTCTGCTAACCTCCTGCAGCTGGTTCGGTCTGCTGGGGATATACAGGAAGGGGACCTGGTGGAGGTGGTGCTGTCTGGTAAGGGGACCGGGAGGGGGGGTCACTCTCACGGAGAACTGGGGAAGCGGATAAGGGTTAGAGGATCCTTTGAACTTGAGAATTATCAAATCATAGAACCTTAAAAGGGCAGATCTGGAAAGGACCCCTTTGGTCTCTACTCCATTTGACAAAAGGGAAAACAGCCCTGAGGAGAAAACTTTCTTGCCCACATCATACAGTGAATTAGTGATGGAGAAGATGGGTTAGGTCTCCTGGGACCCTTTCTTATGTTTATCATAAGAAGTGCTCCCTCTGTGCCAGGCCCTGTGCACAGAGGGGTCTGGATCCCTGCCCCTTGTCCTGCCAAGTCCTGACCATGAGTCACCTGCACTCCCTCAGCTTCTGCCACTTTTGAGGACTTCCAGATTCGGCCACATGCCCTCACGGTTCACTCCTACCGAGCGCCGGCTTTCTGCGACCACTGTGGGGAGATGTTGTTCGGGCTGGTACGCCAGGGCCTCAAGTGTGATGGTGAGCCTGCACTATCGGGGAGAGAATGAATGGTGGGCGACTGAGGCATCAGAGCGTGTTTGGTATGCAGAAGTGGCAGAGGTGTACCTAGGTCAAGGTAAACTGGGCTTTGTGCTGAAGCGCTGAAATTTAAGGGCTGATTTTTTTTTTAGCAGAAAGAAACAACTGAACTTAGATCTAAACAGCAAGGTTTTTTTTTTTTTTAAGCCAGATTTGTGATTTCTTTGCTGTAGGCAGCTCCTGGTCAGAAAGCCCCCTACCAGGCTGGATCAGTACCTGCCCTTCAGCTTGTGGTCTTAGAAAGTTGCCTTAGGGGACTGAGAGGTTATTGCTGTCCCCCGGGTCACATAGATAATAGGCCATGGTAGGGAGGCATGCAAGCCAAGTGTTCCTGGCCTGGAGGTGCACTCTGTAGACATGCTGCTTCTAGGTTTGGAACAATAGCTCATTAAAAGACTAGAATGCTGCATCATACTCACTGGTTTTAGATGAGGAAGCTCAGGCAGAAGGAAGATGGATCCAGAACATCAGGTCTTGCTGAAGTTTTACATGTAGTAATCATCAGAGACAGGATTTGAACCCAGGTCCTGAGACTTGAGTAGGAGCCCCTTTCCCGCTATTGTACAGTGCTTTCTTCAAAAAGTGAAGTGTAGGGTCCTGCTTGTGCCAGTCCCCAAACTCTTAGGTATGGCTCTCTCAATGGAAGAGGTGAGCCTGTTAAGGGAAGAGAAGAAAGTTGCATTGGGGTTCCCTCAGTGGAGGGACATTTTCTGGGTTCTGTGACAGGGAGACATAGCCAGAGGGAACCTTCTGGGAGATGAGGGGCACCTTTTAAAATGTGGAAGGTCTAGAAAGAGGAAGGCATTTGGGGGTTTTGAGGAGACCAGAGAAGTTACTGTGATGCGGGAGAATCTAAGAAGAATTATGTGTTGTTGGAAGACTGTTAGGCTGACCTCAGGTGTGGGGAGGCAATATGAGGAGAGGGCTGAGGACAACAGCCTGGTGGAAGGGGCAGGGTCTGGGCTCCCTGGGGTCTCAGCACTAGCAGTTCTGTCCCCTGAGTCTCTACCTTATGACTCTAGGCTGTGGGCTGAATTACCACAAACGGTGTGCCTTCAGCATCCCAAACAACTGTAGCGGGGCCCGTAAGCGCCGTCTGTCCTCCACCTCCCTGGCCAGTGGTCACTCCCTGTGGTTGGGCACATCTGAGTCTCTGCCTTGCACGTCCGATGAGCTGGTGAGGACCCTGGGCTGCTGCTTGGTGGCAGGAGTGGGCATGGGAGGGTCCTTCCCAGAGAGGAGACCCAGGCTTGGGGCCCTGGATTCTTCCCCCACAGAAATAACTGGACTTTTGGACAAGGGGTCATGGGGGGAGGGGGAACATGACTTCCTCTGCTTCTGGACAGAGCCGAAGCTCTACTGAGACGTCTTCCCGCCGCCTGCCCTCATCATCCTCTTCCTCCTCCTCTGCGTCCTACATGGGCCGCCCCATTGAGCTGGACAAGCTGCTGCTCTCCAAGGTCAAGGTCCCACACACCTTCCTCATCCACAGCTATACTCGGCCCACGGTCTGCCAGGCCTGCAAGAAGCTCTTGAAAGGCCTCTTTCGACAGGGCCTCCAATGCAAAGGTCAGCAGGTAGAGGTCAGAGGGGAATGAGGGAGGCAGAATCCCCAGGGAAGCAGAGAAACTCAGAATCTTAGGAAGAGATACCTAGAATCTTAGGTTAGAAATCCTTGGAACTAGATACCTAGAACATCCAGACTCCTAGAACATTAGACTTAGGATAGAGAGCCTTGGAATCAGATACCTAAAATAGAGAGTGATAGAAACAGACACCTAAAACATTAGGCTTAGAATAAAGAACCTCAGAAACAAACATCTTTATAACAGAGTTATATATCAGGTTTATAACAGAACTGCAGAAATGGATGCCTGGAATAGAGAGCCATAAAATGGAACCTAAAACATTAGATTTAGAACAGAGAACCTTGGAACCACACACCTAGTAGAATGTCAGATTTATAGCAGAGAACTGTAGAATCAGATACCTAGAACATTAGACTTAGCATAGAGAACCTCAGAAACAGATACCTAGAACACCAGATTTGTGCCAGAAAACCTTGGAACCACACACCTAGAATTAGACTTAGAAAAGAGAACCCCAGAAAACAACACCTAGAATAGAGGACTGTAGAAACAGACAGCTAAAACATTAAGCTTAGCACAGAGAACCTTAGATACAGATACATAGAATGTCAGTTTTATAATTGAGAACCTTGGAACTGACCTAGAACACGAGATTTAGAATGGAGAATCTTGGGAACAGACACCTAGAACATTAGACTTATAATAGAGAACTACAGAAGCAGATGCTTAGAATAGAAAAACCATAAAAAAAATACCTAAAACATGAGACTTAGAACAGTGAATCTTGGAACCCCATATCTAGAATATTAGACTTAGAGAACCTCAGAAACAGACACAAAAATTAGGCCTAGAACAGAGAACCTTAGAAACAGATTCCTAGGACATAATATTTATAGCAGAAAACCTTGGACAAACACCTAGAACACAAGACTTAGAATGGAGAATCTTAGGAACAGACACCTAGCACATCAGACTTATAACAGAGCTGCAGAAATAGATGCTTAGAATAGAGAATCATATAGACACCTAAAACATTAGGCTTAGAATACAGAACCATAGAAACAGACTCCTAGAACATCAGAATTAGAGAATGTTAGAAACACATACCTGGAACTTCCGGCTTAGGATAGAGAATCTTAGAAACAGACACCTAGAATGTTAGACTTCGCTTGGAACCTTTGGCCTGGATACCTAGAACACTAGACCTAGAATAGACTCTTTTAGCCATCAGATTTCAGAACGTTAGGATTTTAAATGAGGGCATGAAGAGCACTTGTCCCCCTAAATAAATGATGGGCATACAGATGCTTTTGCAAAGTCAGCATTGAGGGGTGTCAATCCCAAAATGAATTTTGAGGATCTTGGAATATCTTAGACTTAGAATATGCTTATAGGCTTAGATGCTGGGTTTGCTTCAGGAGAATCCTTGGGATTTTAGAACCTTAGAACGTGAAACTGGGTAGAAGCAAAGACTTGGCCTTTTAGTGGTTTGGGATCTTAGAGTGTCAGGCTTCTAAAACTGGGAATGTCATGCCTGTCCTTAAAGAATGTTTCAGGCTACTGCCCTCCATCCCCATCCAGAGCTGATGGTGGTAGAGGTGGAGTTTGGGGGTCAGATAGTCAGTCCATGGGCCAATCAATGGGTACTAGCTAAATGTCCACTCTGGGGCAGGCACTGGGTGATTCTTAGGGCTGTTGGTTGGGCTCTCTGGGTAAGCTGAAGCCCCAAATCCTCGTTAGGGAGGGGAAGTAGCTGAAATGGATATTTGCTTGATACTCAGTTCCCCATAGATGGTGGGGATTGCCTGGGGAGGGAGAGGGGAAGACACCAGAGCTGATGAGACTTTTCATTAACTCTCTCCACCTGCAGATTGCAAATTTAACTGTCACAAACGCTGTGCCACCCGAGTCCCCAACGACTGCCTGGGAGAGGCGCTCAATGGCGGTGAGAAGACAGCTAGAGGGGAGGGAGAGGGCTGGGCCCATAGGGAGGAGAAATCTCCAGGGATCCCTGAGCTCTGCGGTCTCTTCCGTCTCCTCTGACAGATGTGCCCATGGAAGAGGCGAGTGACTTTGGGGACTCTGACAAGAGTTCTATGATGGATGAGTCTGATGATTCTGGGATCATCCCTGGCTCCCACGCGGAGAATGCCCTGAGAGCGAGCGAGGAGGAGGAGGGTGAAGCCGGCAAGGCCCAGAGGTATTGATACTAAGTAACATCCAGCCAAGTCCCCTACCTGTCATCTCACACGTGGCTTTTAGCTTGCTGTCCGGGCCTCGGTTTACCCAGGTCCATCTAGATCAGCGGTTCTCAACCTTCCTAATGCCGTGACCCTTTAATACTCGTATGTGGGCATGTCTGCATGTGGGCGGACCCGCCTGGAGACGGATAGAGGGGCGGTGTTTTAGTTCCTAAGACCATTGGAAATATGTGTTTTCCAGTGGTCTCAGGTGACCCCTATGGAAGGGTTGTTCAACCCCCAAAAGGGTTGCGACCCCCAGGTTGAGAACCGCTGATCTAGATGGTCTCTAAAGTTCTCTCCAGCCCTGACGTTCTGTGTTCCTAGCTCCAATGTTACATTCTTTAATTTTTTAAAAAATCTTTTTAAAATTGATGTATTTGTGTTTCCACTCTGCCTTCATTCCTAAACCTATCATCTGTCCCGCTCTCCTCCATCAAACCATCCCTTGTAACCAAGGTTAAAAAACAACAATTCATCCAAACTAATCAACACATTCACCTTCTCTGCCAGGGAGTGTGAAACCCTGCCACTGAGTCCTGTGCTCCACAAAGAGGAGAGCTGGCCTTGGTCAATATAATTTTTGTTGTTTGGTTCATTTGGGGTTTTCTTGGCAATGACACTGGAGTGGTTTTACTGTTTCCTTCTCTGGCTCATTTTACAGATGAGGAAACTGAGACAAACAGGGTGAAGTGACTTACCCAGGGTCACACAGCTAAGACGTATCTGAGTGTGGATTTGAACTCAGGTCTTCCTGACTCCCAGCCCAGCTCCTTTATCATCACAATTACACAGCATGAAGTTTCCTTTTACCGTTTTCCTGCTTCTGCTACTGTATGCGTCTTCCCATACTTCCCTGATTTCTTTGTATTTCTTTATGGTGCAGAAATAGTTTTCTACAGAAATGATCTGGCCATTCCCCAACTGATGGGCACCCAAGTTGTTTTCTGCTTTTTGCTACCCCTAACAATGCTGCAATGAAGACTTGAGAGTGTTAGGAATGTCCTTTCTGCTGGGGACCTCCTTGGGGTACGTGTCCAGCAGCAGGAATTCTGGGTCACAGCATCTAGCTGTGCTTGTCTCCCTTCCCCTCTTTTTTTAGCACCAAATTGCTTTCACTGATGACCGGACCATGCAACAGCTCTACCAACAGTGTGTCAGTGTGCCTGTCCCTCCCCGGCCTTCCCAGCATTCAGCCTTTCATCCCTTTGCAGTTGCTTCTAAGGTCCTTTCTGTCTCGGACATGTCCATAATTGATTTTGCCTGTTCCCTTTGGCTGTGATTCCATTTCTTCTCCCCTCCCAGCTCCCTCGGGTATATCCCCCTGATGAGAGTTGTCCAGTCTGTGAGACACACAACCCGAAAGTCCAGCACGACCCTCCGAGAGGGGTGGGTCGTTCACTACAGCAATAAGGACACGTTGGTGAGTGGGCCTCAGGACCAGCGAGTGGGGAAGGGCAGCCGCTGGCTCTGCCGTTGTTTTTTCTGGGGTTGTCTGGCCTGGAGATGGGTTGTGGGCCCCAGGGAAGAGCTCAGCTGCCTTGGGCTGACAACTGGTCCCTCCTTACAGAGGAAACGTCACTACTGGAGGCTTGATTGCAAGTGCCTTACCCTTTTCCAAAACAATACAACCAATCGATACTACAAGGTACATCCTGACTCACCACCCCATGGGCTGGGCCTTGCTCTACCCAACCTTCTTGAGAGTGGAGATTTGAACCTGGGACTCCACTGGGCTCCTGGGAGAAGCCCCCGAGGGACTGGGGGAGGTTTATTTCTTACTGCTTCTGCTGGGTGGTGGTTGGATAGAATGGTGGAGGGCCAAAACCCTGTGTACTGATTGGCTCTAGAACTCAAATCCCATTTCTCCTTGGTTGCATCTTGACCCATGCCCTTCTTTGTCCCACCAGGAGATCCCCTTGTCTGAGATCTTGGCTGTGGAGCCAGCCCAGAACTTCTCCCTGGTCCCCCCGGGCACCAACCCACACTGCTTTGAGATCATCACTGCTAACACCACCTACTTTGTGGGTGAGACGCCCATCTTGGCCCCTGGAGGCCCAGGTGGTGGGCAGGGGGCTGAGACTGCTCGGGGCTGGGAGACAGCCATCCGTCAGGCCCTGATGCCAGTCATCCTGCAGGATGCTCCTAGCACTCCCGGCCATGCACCCCACAGTAAGTCCCAGGTTGTCCCAATGTCCAGTGGGTTTGGATGGTTAAGAGGTGCTGTCCCAAGGGTTGGTGGCCTGGGCCAGGGGTGACCTGGCCTTGCTCATGTTTCCCTTACTTCTCTTTAGGGCAGGCCTCTCTAAGTATCTCTGTGGCTAACAGCCAGATCCAGGAGAATGTGGTGAGACTGCTCTGGCTTCCCTTCAGCAGTGTTTAATGCCCCTCTATGCCTTTCTTCCACCTGCCCCCCTCCCCAAGCCCTGCCTCCCTTCCTCTGTCCCCCATCCCTGCTTCCATTCAGCCCCCTTTTCCCATTCCTCATGCTTTCTCCCCACATCCCTTCTTCCCCTGTCTTTTCCCTTCTCTCTCTCAGTCGCCCTCCCTGTCTGTCCATCTCCCTTTCGTCTTGCTTCTCCATGTCTCTCTCCCTCCGACCCCTCTTCCCTCCTGTCTTCCCTACTCTGCAGTTTCCCCAGAGCCCTCCCTTCCTCCCTGACCACTCTGCCTCCCCCCAGGACATCGCCACAGTCTACCAGATCTTCCCTGATGAGGTGCTCGGCTCTGGGCAGTTTGGTGTTGTCTATGGAGGTAAAAACACAAAGCGCCATTAAGCCGTTGGACCAGGGATGCTGAATTCTAAACACTAAGGCCTGTTCTCACGTGCTCCCCTCCTGAGGACCCCCTCATCCGCTCCCCTAGAGACTCATCTGCTTGGTTTTTCCCCATTTCCTCAGTGAGGCTGCTAGGTGGATAGAGGGCTGAACCTGGGAGTCAGGAAGACCCGAGTTTGAATCCCGTTTCACACTTACTCCCTGTGTAACGGGGGCAAGTCTTCACCTCCCTCCAATGGGGATGATAGCATTCATTTCAGAGGGTTGTTATGGGGCTCAAATACATTAATATATTGCAAGCCTCAGTGTTACACAATTGTTTAATTGTTACTGAGCTCTTTCTGCCTTCATAATAATATTAACTCAGATACGGGGCATCCCAAAAGTCCTAGAGCAGTTCAAAGCTTTAATGGATTAAAACCACACCAAGACTTTTGGGACACCCTGGCTGCATAATATAATAAGGGATTTCTCCCACCCTGGCTTCTGATCATGAAGGGTCTGTGTTTAAGTCCTACCTTTGATATATTACTAGTTGTGTGAACATAACCTCTCAGGGCCCTCAGGCAGCTCTGTGAGATTGGAAGGTGTTGGGCTGATCATGGGACAGCTGTAGGTGGTGCAGTGGTTAGAACCCTGGGCTTGGAGTCAGGAAGACCTGAGTTCAAGTCCTGCCTCAGACACTTACTAGCTGTGTGACCCTGGGCAAGTCACTTCACTTTGTCCTTAACTGTAAAATGAGCCATAGAAGAAAGTGGCCAATCACTCTGGCATCATTGCCAAGAAAACCTGGGGTCAGACACGACCGACATGCAGAACAGTAACAGTCCTGTGAGGGCAGGTAGGACAAGGTCATGATTACTCTCATTTTACAGATGAGGACCAGTGACTTACACAGCTAGTCAGCGTCAGACCCAGGATTTCAGCCCAAGCTTTCTGACTCCGAGCCTAGCCCCCTTTGGGGAGCCTCACTTATAATCGGGCTGCCCTCCAGGGGTGCGGGGACAATGGCATAGGACTGACACCCCCACACCTGCTGTCCACAGGGAAACACAGGAAGACAGGCAGGGATGTGGCTGTGAAGGTGATCGACAAACTGCGGTTCCCCACCAAGCAGGAGAGTCAACTCCGGAACGAGGTGGCCATCCTGCAGGTGAGGGTCCTGGCCTTCCTGGCCCCAACTCCAAGACGGCAGCGCTCATCATCCCTCTTTGGGCGCACAGTCCCTGCCTCAGCCCCTGCCTGGCTGGCACTGTCAGGGGAGGGGAGGGCGCAGGGAGGGGTCTACAGAAACTAGCTGGGATTCGAGGGAAGGGCCTGAACCCCACCCCTCCCTCCATCTGGCCTTGGCAGAGCCTTCGGCACCCAGGGATCGTGAACCTGGAGTGTATGTTTGAGACCCCTGAAAAGGTGTTTGTGGTAATGGAGAAGCTTCATGGAGACATGCTGGAGATGATTCTGTCCAGTGAGAAGGGACGGCTGCCTGAGAGGCTCACCAAGTTCCTTATCACTCAGGTGATGCCCTGGTCCTGCTCCCCTCCACTGGATTCTCTACCCCTATCTTAGGGCCCCCTTCAGCTCCCCATCTCCCTGTCACTCCTCCCAAAGTCTCTCCTTCCTTCCCTTTCTTTTATTCTCCCTGCCCCCTCCATCCTA
>CM053596.1:15465036-15499818 GCA_028646575.1 Pseudocheirus occidentalis | reverse complement strand
ACCCCCCCCCCCCCGTGCTTGTGCATCTCGGCCCTTCGGTCTGCCTTGCCTCGGATCCGTTAGAAGGGATTGGAGGGGGAGGGGGAGTCGGAGCGGGAGGGGGTAGACCTCCCCCTCTATTCCCAAGCCGTCCTCATGTCTCTCCACCATTGAGGAGCTGAGGTTGGGGATCCCCTCTCCGCTCTGGCAGGGCTGGGAGGGGGCTCAGCGTTTCAGAACTATTGGGGGACTTGAGGCACCTCCCCCATCCCCGGGTCCCTTCTGGGCTCCGCATCTCCACTCTCTTCCTTACACTCCCTTTCTGCTAGAGGTGTTGGGGATCTCTCAGGAGGAGAGGCTCAGAGCCCAGGGGGTCTCTTGGAGGCCGTAGGCCCCCGTGGCGGGTGCTTGGGGTCCTCCTCCCTTCCTCTCCAGACTTCAGCTTAGTAGGGCTCGCAGACCTCGGGTAGGGGATGAGCCTGGCCAGGGATGCGAAGGTCAACTGGGGAGGGGGGCGGGGCATTGTCTCTCCCTCTCGATCCCTCAGGCTCTCCTTTCTTGGTCTCTCTGTGTATCCTTTGGTTTCAACTTCTTAAAGGCGTCCCCTTTTAACCATCCAGATCTCTCTCCTTTCAGTACTGCCCTTCCCCCCCACCCCGGACCCCCAATCCCGTGTCATACCCTCCAGGCCCTAATTTCCCTGACCTGATGCTCTCTGGTCAAATCTCCGGTTCAGCCCAGCCCTGGCCTTCGGTTGGGGGAGGAAATGCTAGCTCCTATTTTTTCAGGGGGGGAAGAGGTGGGCTTTAACCCCTGGAGGGGGATGGGGGAGAACAGGCCTAAGGCTTTGCAGACCTCCTTCACCCCCCCCCCACCCCCCCCCCCGCCTTTCCCCCGGGAGGGCCTGGCCACATTCCTCTCTCCAAGCAGAAACAGCTGTGGGAGGCCCCGCCCCTCCTGGCCTCCGCCTCGGCCCTTCTCCAGTAGAGGAGAGAACCACTGGGATGGGGATGGGGGTAGGAAAGGGGAGGAGGGAGAGAGGAGAGGGCTTTATGCGGTGGGGGGGCTAGTACCCAGGCCAGCCGTGAACTTGCGCTGGGGGGTTGGAGGAGCCGGGTGGCTGAGGAAGTGGAGGAGGGGTAGAAGATTCTCCCCATCTCCACGGCTGTATCTGTTTCTGTGGCTCCCTCTCCTTATGTCTCCATCTCTCCCCATCCCCATGTTTCCCTGGCTCTCCCTTGTGCCTCCCAATATCCGGCGGGGGGGGGAGCTTTCTCACCGCGGGTGGGCTGCAGGAGGGCTGGGCGCCCTGGGGAGTCTCAGAGGAGAAGGTTCTTTCACCCACTTGGGGTCAGGAAGCCTGAGGGGGGGCCGGGGAGGTGGGAGAGGCCGCCCCAGTCAGAGCTGTCTCCAGGCAGAGCAGAACGGGGGGCGGGGAGAGGGGAGGAGGAGGAGGAGGGAGGGAGAGACAGCATGGGCTGGAGGAGGAAGACTAAATATACTCTCTGAGGGGAGGGTGAGGAGGGGATAGTGGGGGAAACCCATCTTCCTGCCCGAGCCCCGTATACACAATGTACCCTCATGAGGAACTGGGCTCTCTTACCCTTGATGCAATAAGGACCAAAGTTAGTCTTTGGACTTTCTAGTGGGGATGAAAGGTCGCCCGGGTAGCTCTAGAAGAGGAATGGAATGCATTGGGGAAAATCCGTCTATATTGGAATCTCTATTCTATTTGAATCTTAAAATCTGTGTAACCGTCGGTCTCAGTTTCCCTCTCTGTAAAAGGAAGGGTTGGGCTAAATGAGTTGGAAGCTGTAAGTGTTATGAAATCCTGGATCTCTCAACAGTGTTCTCTGGCATCTGGCCCTGAAGGAGCTGAAGGGAGGGCTGAGGGGGAGAGGTGGAGAGAGTCTCCTCCAGGGCCCCCTTCTCTCTGCCCTAAATAGGGAAGGAACGGATTCTTGTGGTAAAGCCCTACCCCTTGCCCCTCCTCTCCTTCCAGCTCCTGGACCAGGGAGGCAAATTTCCCCTTCTTCCTGCCCCCTCCACCCCCTAACACCCAGACAGGAAGCTTTTGTCTGAGGGTCAGGGATCATAGTGGAGGGACCAGGGACTGGCAAGCTCACACCTGGCTTCTGATCTGGGCTTTGGATATAGATCCTGGATATAGATAGAAGGCATTCATGCCTTCTCCCACTTGGGCCTCAGTTTCCCCAATTGTAAAACGAGACATTGGAGAAAGTTATCTTCGAGTTGCACTTTAGCTTTTTAATTTTCCTTTTCAATGAACGAGCATGTGTTTTTCTCTTATCCTTCCTCAATTTAGAAGGAAAAAGAGAAAAACAAAACTCTTGTAACAAATATAAGATCATGATAAAAAAAATTCCTACATTATGTCCAAAAAAATATGTCTCATTCTACATCTTGAACAGCAATCCTCAGCTCTGTCAGGAATCCTTTGGCATCAAAGACCTGAAGTCTTTCAAAGACTTGATTATTGTATAAATTGTCCTCCTGCCTCTCAACACATCACTCAGCATCAGTTCAGAAAGTCTTCCCAGGTTTCCCTGAATCCATCTTTTTAACTATTTCTTATGGCAGTCAGCCTATAAATATTTATTAAAACTTGACAGTATGCTAAACTCTGGCAAAGAGAGGCAGAAGACAGTCTTGCCCTCCAGGTCTGACAATTTAACAGCAGCACGTTCCATTACCTGCCCACGGTCTGGTTTTCTCAGCCATTCCCCAGGTGAGGGGCACCCCACCTAGTTGCCAGTTCTTTCCCTGCCACAAAAAGCTGCTATAAAAAGCTGTTTTTGTTCCTCTGGATCTTATTTCTTTCTTTCAATTTTGTCTGCCTTTTACTTTCGACATATTATTCTTAGGTAATTACAGCTCTCAGTATAAGGACTTAGATTTTAAGTTTTTGTGGATGTAAACATCCACTATCCTAAGTTCGTAAGTGAAAGATTGAATGAGTGTAAAGTTCTGCAAACATTGACCTACATCCCCTAAGCTCTGACTTTAGATGAACCATATTCAATCACGGGGAATTATGGGGGGAGAATCACTTATTGGCTCATTTTACCCCACTCAGTTTCCTCTGGAGAATCTCAAAATATAATCCCCAATACAGTTTTTGTCTGGGTCTCCATAGCAGTAGGCAAAAGTCTTCCACTTCCATGAAAGCAGCAAAGGTAACAATGCGTATATCACTTATAGGACAGCCTTTATTTTTCCCTGCAGAAAACATGTAAAAGGTTTGTAGTAGTACATAAACAATGGCCCATTCTCCTTTACTGAGTCTCTCTCCTCCCAGGGCTCTATACAATTCCCCAGACTCCCACATGGTACCACATTTTGGATTCCCATCAGAAAGAAAACAAAACTGGGGCTTCTCACAAGGCATCCTCCCTCCCCTGGATAACTGGGTGAGTCTAATTCTGCCCAAGGGCCACCTTCAGGTCCCATGCCTTATTTTGCTATCCTAAAGAACTGACCTTGTCCAAGAAGGACAGGCTTAGCTCCAGAGGCAAGCTTCTAACATTCCATTGAGCCCCGCTTTCACCCTAGAAATCCATGCTGGTACCCAGCTTTGTAGCACTACCCTGAGGACCTCTCACTGCAAGAAAAGAAACTTCGGGTGGCTAAAGAGGCAAACCCCTTTCCATTGAACCTGTGTTGCCTGAATAACTTACCAAAATAGCTTAGGAAAAAGGCCAGGTATTCTTCTCTCCCCTTGTGTTTTTGCTTCCTTTCAGCTTTCTGTTCCTCTGGCTGTGTGTGTTGGGGAGGGTGGAGGGACACCATTCTTCTCTCCCAATGGTCTGATAGTGCTCAGGTCCAACAGGGAAGGGCTTCGTAGAAACCTGGATGGAGTACAGAAAGGATAGCTGAGGTATTGGGGGAAGGCAGGGGCTTTCCCATCATTCTCTAGAAGCCTCTGTGAAGTCTGGATCCAGCCAAAGGGCCACACTTGAGGACCTAGAGGACCTCCTGTGGCCTTGGGGCTCTTGTGGGAAGTGATAGTCCCTACACTGGCCAGGTGTCTCTGCCTCAAGGCAAGCTGCTGGTAATTATGCTAAGAGGATACCCATACTTGAGTATACACCATGTATTGAGCATCTGCAAATGCTTCATTGGATCCTCACAACAACCCTGGAAGGTTCCCTTGTCACAGATGAGGAAACTGAGAGCCAGAGGTAAAATGACTTGCCCAGGGTCACACAGCTAGTAAGTGTCTGAGGTTGGATTTGGAGTCGGGCCCAGTGGCCAATCCTCTGTAACACTCGGCTGCATCTCTGGAAATCCCTCTTAGCTGTTTGGCTTTCTGGTCAGTTAAGGTCTCTCAGGATTTTACAGATAAAAAACATCATCTCCGCTGCTGATCCCCCCTGCCTTTTTCTTGACCCAGCCAATAGCTCTAGGCTGGTCAGTTCGTGGTCAGTGCCAGAGCCTCAGTCGGCTAGGCATAGGTGGACCTGCAGTATAACCTAAGCCCCAAGCCCAAGCCATGTCCTTTGTGCCCTTCCCCCTCCCAAGAGTGTAGCTCCCAGGTGTCCCAAAAGTCTGAGTGCAGTTTATGGTGCTCCAGACTGACTGAACTTTACTTCCCTTCTACATTCATCTGGATACCCGCTGAAGTCGTGCCAGGCCTTCAAAGCCAAGGCCAAGCTCCACTTCCTCTGTGAAGCCTTTCCCATACCCTGGACCACCCTTCCTTCACCTACCCTGCCATCAGTGGCTGACGTTGGCCGGCAAAGACATTCACAAATACCACCCCTGAGGAGAGGGACCAGAGCTTTAGAACAGGAAAGGACCGAGGAAGCCACTGAGAACAACTCCCCGCACCAGTCCCGGTCCCGGGCCAGGGGGGAGACTGAGGCCGTGGAGGTGAAGTGACAGGATCATAGTCATAGAGCTTTGGAGGCCTCTATTCCAGGGGTGGGGAAACTTTGGTCTCCAGGCCACGTGTAGCCCTCTAGGTTCTCCAAGCACAGCCCTTTGATTGACTCCAAACTTCACAGAACAGATCCCCTTAATCAAAGGATTTGTCCTGTAAAATTTGGACCCAGTCAAAAGGCTGCACCCAAGGACTTAGAGGGCCACATGTAGCCTCAAGTTCCCCACCCCTTCTCTTCATTTCAGGAAATGAAGTTCAGAGGGGTTGAGGGATTCGTCAGAGCTCACAGAGCTAAGCCCTTTTACTCCTAATCCTGCTCCCTTTTTCCTGCGCCACTGGGATTATATCAACTTTATAGCTTCCCCAAGCTACAGTAGCCTTGTAATAAGGGGTTGTTGATCTCACTGACTTGAAAATTCCTATCTAAATTCAAAGGGAAGAGGAGGGTTGGGAATAGTAATTGTTTCCCAAAGCAAACTAGAGAAAGTTCATTGCCTTGTGTCTCCCCAAGCTGGGCACTCCCAGTGAGAAAACTCTCCCCATTGAGATTTCTTTTTTCTTTTAAAATTGATTTGTTTATTTACTTTTAGTTTACAAGATTCAGTTCCACAATCCCTTAAGTTTCAAATTTTCTTCCCTCCCTCCCCCCCCCACCATGGCAGCATGCAATCAAATATAGGATCTGCAAATGCTTTCGCATTGGACATTAATCTGGTTGTATAGAAGGATTGTAACCAGTGGAGTGAACAATGGAAAAAAAGAAACAAAACCAAACATGGAAAAGAATGCTAGCATGTAGATTGCTTCAGTCTCCATTTATACTCTGTTCTTTCTATATCTTTCTCTGAATGTAGATATCTCCTTCCATCCTGAGAATTGTAGAGTTGTCTTATACCTGTATGTTGCTGAGAAGAGTCCAGTCTATCAAAGCTGGTCATCACACATAAGATGTGTCTGTGATGGTGTACAAATTTCTTCTGGTTCTGCTCTTCTTACTTAGCATCAATTTGTATAAGCCTCTCCAGGTTATTATGAAGACCATCTCTTCCCCATTTCTTATACACAATAGTATTCCATTACATTCATATACCACAACTTGTTTAGCCATTCCCCAATTGATGGGCATCCCCTTAATTTCCAGTTTTTTGCCACCACAAAGAGAGCTGCAAAAAATATTTTTGTACATATGGGTCTTCCTCCTACTTCCATGATCTCTTTGGATACAACCCCAGAACCCAATGAGATTTCAAACTAGTCTAGCACAGAAGAGCATAGAGCAGTGGTTCTCAACCTGTGGGTTATGTTCAATTTGTAACAATGAAAATACATCCTGCTTCTCAGATATTTACATTACGATTCATAACTAGCAAAATTACAGTTATGAAGTAGCAACGAAAATAATTTTATGGTTGGGGATCACCACAACATGAGGGACTATATTAAAGGGTTGCAGCATTAGGAAGGTTGAGAACCACTGGCATAGAGACTTGTCCAAAGTCACACAAGCCACAGGACTCAGACTCTTCCTGGCTCCAGGCTAGCCTCAGTCCTAGTCAATTCAACCAGCATTCATAGAGCACTTACTGTGTGCCTGGCACTGTCCAGGGTTCTGAGAACACAAAGACAAAAAATAAGTTTCTGTCCCCAAGGGGCCTAGGTTCTACCTCTGGACAAACAACAAGTAAAAAATGAATATGTTGGTGGGGGGGAGGGGAGGGTCCACTGGCAACTTTGGGAACATGAGAGAGCCTTGAAGGGAGCTTAGGATTCCCAGAGGTGGAGGTGAGTAGGAAGAGCATTCCAGCCTGACAGAAAGAAACCCTGGGCAAAAGCATGGAGAGGAGAGGTGAGATGTCCTGTATTGGGGTACACAAGGGGGTCACTTTGGCTAGAGTGCATGATGGGAATAATGGATAAGTGGCCTGGAAACATAGGCCAGAGCAAGATGCAGAAGCACTGCCAGCAGAGACATTGGTCTTTTATTCCAAAAGCAAAAGGAAGCCACAGATTCTTCTTGAGAAACATGGTCTGGCTTCCCAAGTGGAAGGTTCTCAAACTCCCAGGCTCCTCCAGCTCCCCCAAAGAGTCTCTGGTCCTTTTTCCTTCTCTCTTCCTCACTTGTGGTCTAGTTTATTTCTGGTGCTTTTTGTAGGGGACTTGAGGCCCCATATTTCAGGGCAAGCATGCAACTGTGTCTACAGGAATGTTTTTCTCTGGGTCCTTCCTCTTCTCTTCCCCTCACACCCATTCTTGTTCCAGGAGGCCCTGCCTGGGTTGATGTGGGAACTGGGTCAACATCTGGGAGAGCTGAGCTTGGATGCTGAAGGCCTGGAGGAAGATGTTGGGCTGAGCTCAGGTGAGAGAAAACCCAGCAACCTCAATCTAAATTCCCCTCAACTCTCAAAGTTGAGGCCCCAATCTACCTTCCCTCTTTTTTATCTTATCCCCCTCCCCCCCACCTCCCCCATCGCTCTTTCTGTCCTTCAGTCTCTCCCTTTTCTGCTTCATCCAGGTTTCTATGAAGGCCCTTCCCCTACTGGTCCAGACTCCCCTCCTTCAACTTTTGGAGGTGACAGTGGTTTCTCTGGCTCTGGTTCCTACAGCCGTCTAGGCCCCTCTGAGCCAAGGGGAGTATTTGCCAGCAAGAGGCCCAAGTCTCTGGGTAAGAAGGCCAGGAAAGGGACCCTTGGATAAGTTGGAGGTCGAAGGAAGGGGCTGGGAAAGGGGAACACTGTCTCATGGAATTTCATAGCTGGAAGGGAACTGTGTAGAGGGCATCTGAAGAAAGTGTGTGTATTTGTATGTGTGGTGTGGGTATGAGTATGTATGTTTGTACATGTGTGGTATGTGCATATAAATATGTTGTATGGCATGTGTATGTGTAGTGTGTATGTGTATGCTTATGTGTGATATGTGTATGTGTGTGTGTGTGTGTGTGTGTGTGTGGTATATGTGTGGAGGGGGAAAGGTGAAGATGGGTAAAGGAGGAAGGAGAACAAAGAGGGAGCTGAGACCAGATTTGCTCACAGGGCTGGAGGGAGGGAGTGGGGCTTCGATGAGGTGCTGAATATCTCTAACTTGCCCTGTGGCCTTGGGTAAGTCTTTCCTCCTCTCTGGCCTTCAGTTTCCCAATACACAAAATCAAGGGCTGATTCTAAGGGTCTCAGAATGCTTGCCCCTGTAACTAGGCAAGAGAATGTCCGGAAAAGGAATTGGGGAAAATTAGTGGAAAGAGGACCACCCACCTAGAGCTGGAGGTAACGACAACAATTTAAAGCTTTGAGGTCTGCAAAGCACTTTGTTGTTCAGTCCTGCCTGACTCGGTGGCCCCATTTGGAGTTTTCTTGGCAAAGATGATGGGGTACTTTGCTATTTGGGGTAAACAGGGTTAAATGATTTGTCTAGGGTCACAGTGAGTGCCTGAGGTCAGATTTGCATTTAGGCATTCCTGACTCCGAAGCCCAGTGCCCATCGTCTACATAGCTGCCTCCCAGTTCTGCTCTTGTAACTAGTATATAGGAGAAGGAGTTAAGAGAACGTGGAGAATCGTCGTCAGCCGCTGGCATGGGAGCCATTCCCCCTCTGCCTGGCTAAGGCCGCCCAGGTTAAGTCCTCTCTGGAGTGTCGTGCAGAGAAGGTATTCTGAATGCAGAGTTATGTACTGGGCACTGTAGGAGTTCCGGCTTTGCGCCTGAGGCTGTGTTTGTGGGCCAGCCCCCGGATCTCGGGGTACCTCAGTCTCCTCATCTGCAAAATTCAGAGACCAGACGCTGTCAGAGATCTCTTCCAAAGCTAAATGTCTTACGACTGGTTTCCTGTCAGTAAGATAACCGAGCTAGGATGGATGGTCTTTTAACATCCTTCCTTCCAACTCTGACTGTATGGGTTCACTTGAAGTAGGGAAGGAGAGGGAAGGGAGTGAGGAAAGAGCTAAGAGATGGGGGGAAGGGGCGTGTCCTCCCATGAAAGGAGGAGACACTGTCCCCATCCCTTCTCTCTCCTCTCTCCCTGCAGGAGAAGCGGTTCCCAGCTCCCAGGAGGCCTCTGTGGGAGGCCAGGCAGGGGTGCCGCGCTCCTTCTCAGCTCCCTACCCGACGGCTCCCCAGGAGGCCGGGCCTGGGGGCGTGACCTTCCTGTCACCCAGCCCACTCCATGCAGTGGCCCTGCAGAGCCCCCGCCTTCGAGGCCGCCTCTATCCGGACTCATCCATCTCTGGGTCCCCGGACGGCGCTGCTCCAGGCCGCCACCTGGAGACCTACATCTCGGGCCTTCTGAGGCGCAGGCGGCGACTCCGTGGGCGGCCAGGGCCGGGCCAACCCCGCACCAGTCCCGGTCCCGGGCCAGCTGAGCCTCCGGCTGCCCTCCGACGGCAGAACAGCGCAAGGCAGCGGTCCGAGGAGTCGACTCACCCTGGCGTGGGCGGCTCTCCCGGGCCAGGGGGCTGGCCATCCTGGGACTCCAGCCCTCCCCCAGCCGAGCCTGCCCCCGTGGTGGGCTCCTCACCCCCCAGCCCGGGAGAGGGCAGGCTGGTGAAGGCCCAGTATATACCCGCGGCACACGGAGGAGTCCGCGGGCCTCCAGTGGCCCGCTCTGCCCGCCGCAAGGGCCCGCCACCTCCCCCGCTCACTCGGGGCCGCAGCGTGGAGCTGTCACCTCCAAGGGAGAGACCCCGGCCGGGCGGTACCAGAAAAGGCCGGTTCCCCGACGGGGCTGCCCGCCGGGGTTCCCCTCGGGGCAAGAAGGCCGCCCGCTCGCAGTCAGAAAACAGCCTCCTGAACAGACCAGGCGCTGGCCCAGGCGAACCCAAGTACCATACCGTGGAGAGGGAGGAACCGCGGCCGGCCCGACCCCGTCGGACCCCGGCGGGCGCGGCCCCCGCCTCCTCACGCCGCTGGCGCTCCACTGCCGAGATCAGTGGCGAGGAGGCCGAAGGCGGGCGACGAGTCAAGGCGGCGCCTCGAGGGAGCGGGGGCCGGGCCGTCGGAGGGGTCCCGGGGCCGTCACCTGCGCCTCCACGCCGCCTCCTTTACGGCTGCGCCGGCAGCGACTCGGAGTGTTCGGCAGGCCGCGGCGGGGCCGTCGGACGCCGGGGTCCCCCCCTGGGAGGCAGCGGCGGCGGCTACGGGCCGGCCTACGGCGAGAGCGAGTCGAGCGCCAGCGACGGTGAGTCCCTGGCTTTCAGCTCAGCCTCCAGCGACTCGGAGGGCAGCGGCGGCGGCCTGGTGTGGCCCCAGCAGCTGGCGGCCGCGTCTGCAGCGGCCGGGCCGGGTGGAGGCCCCGGCGGAGCCCAGGGGAAGGTCTTCGTCAAGATCAAGGCTTCCCACGCGCTCAAGAAGAAGATCTTACGGTTCCGCTCCGGTTCACTAAAGGTCATGACCACAGTGTGAGCTGGTCTGGCGCAGCGCGAGGCTATTTGCCCAGCCCTTCTTCGGCTGACTAGACTGGGAGCCAAGAGCGCCAGGGTTCGCCTTCTGATCCGCGGTGTGGACTTGGGCGAACTCGGGGCCTCGGTTTCCCTGGCTTTAGAATGGACTCAGTGAAGTAGGCAGCGTGGTGTAAAGAAATTTGGATTGAGGAGATCTGGGTTCAAATCCTGCCTCTGCCACTCTCTAGTTGAGTGACCTTGGGCAAGTCCCTTCCGCTCTTGAGGCCTTAGTCGTCTCTTCTGAAGTGTGAGGCGGTTGGACCGCCGATTTCTAAGGTCCCTGCCAGCTCTGACATTCTATGAACCTACGAGCCTCTAAGGAGCCCCTGCCCTGTACTGAAGGGGTCTCTATTTTCCTATCCCTTTCTGGCCAAGGAAATCCTCTAAGTTTGGGTTCCCCCCCCAAGTTCCTTCATTGGATGTTCTCCCTTTCCCATCTTCATTGGCCCGTTTACAGTCCTGACATTCAGTTGGGCCACGTTTCCATTCACTCTCCAAACCCTACCCTACCTGTCACTGAGATGACAGCCATGGCCAGTAGACGACGTGGGATACTCTCCTAACCTCTGAGGGGGTACACTGTGGACTGCTCATGGGTCCAGGTAGAGTCCAGTAGGGCTAAGCCTCCCTGTGATCTTTTCTGATCGCTGTTTGGGGGCTGAAAAGTGCTTGAGGGTCTGAGCTCCCCCTTGCTTTCTAGTCCTTTCTTGGTGCCCTTGAGTGAGAAGTAAAACGGGGTGGGGGTGGGAAGAAAGAAGGAGATTTCCAGGGATAGAGGATGAGGGAGGAGGCCAGAGGGGCAACAGTTCCTAATTCGTTTTGTTTTTTAAGTTGCTGTATTTATTATAATGACGGTGACTCCCCAGGTGAGTGAGTGTGGGAGGGTTGAGGATGGCGATCCTGCCTCGTACCCACCCTTGCCCCAGGGGAGCCAGACCCTGTCTGTTTCTATATTCCCTTTGTAAATAAATTCACAGTGTTATCCCACTGGTGACTTCCTCTAGCCCTGGTCCTGACATGTTGGCCGTGCAGAGAGGGTTAATCTAATCCAATAAGCATTTTTAAAAAATGCGTTTTCTATAGCCAGTCTAGTAGTCAAAAGGACTTAGGTTCGAATCTCTTTTCTGACTCATACAAGCTGTGTGACCCTGGACAAGTCACTTCACTTCTCAATGCTCTTGAAGACTATAGGCTGCAGAACTGCGGTTGAATTGGTGTAGGAATCATCCTATGCCCTTTCAGACGAGCATCTTCTCAGCCACCTCTAGTTATACAGAATTCTTTCAAGGTCCTGGGGTGCTGAGAAATTTGGTCTTGCCCAGTCTCACACAGATATGCAGTGCTGGAGGTGGTTCTTACTTCCAACTACCCCTTAGCCTTGCTGCCTCATACCCTTATGATACAAAGAGGAAATGAACAATCTCTACCCTCACAGCAATCCCGTTCTGCTGGAGGTGATCAAATCATGGAAACAGACAGGTAGAAACACGACAATGTGAGGAAGAGGAATAAATCACATCTATAACTAAAAACACCAAGAAGGGCTTCTAGACTTTCTGTAAGAGAAGCACCAGTGTGCCAATGGGGAGCAATAAAATTTCTTGAGCAAGGGAGTCATCTGGTCAGAATTGTACCTGGAAGGAAGCTAGGGATTCCAGGAGGCTGAGGTGAGGAGAGAGAGCATTCACTTCGAGTCAACTGTCCCTTATTAAGTGCCTATCAAAGTGCCCTGCACTAGCCTAGCAGCTGGGGACCCAGAGATAGGAAACTTACTTTGTACTAGGCAGAAATCCCCAGGTAGAGTACCCAGACAAGTAAATACAAAGGAAGGATAGGGACTGAGATTATATTGCTTTAGGTAACTCCCTTGTGAGGACATTCCCTCTATTCTTGCAGGTCTACACCTTCTCTGCAAATTCTAGTTTTACAGAGTTGCCTAGGGCACGGAGAATTGAAAAGACTTGTCCAGGGAGATACAGCCAAGGAAGTGTCAAAGGTAGGACTTGAACCTGGGTCTTCCTGGCTGGGAGACCAGCTTTCTATTCACTCTGGCTGGCTGGCTGCCTCTCATACAAAATACAGAGTCATTTGGGTGGGGAGCAAGAATAATTGGGGGAATCAGGAGAGGCCTTTGGGGGGGGTACTTGAAATAAGCCTCATTTTCTCCATCTCTAAAAGAAGGGAGGAGTTGGATCTCTCAGGATGCTTCCTAATCCTGACATTTGGTTATTCTGTACGCCTCCGGTATCCCCAGGGTTCCTTTCAGCTTCAAGGCTTGTGGTCCTGCCATCCACCTCACCCTATGATCACTTAATGAGGGCACTGTGTGCCCTTTGTGGGCAGGGAGATACTCATTCAATTTAGATGGGCACAGTAGCTGCCCTCACCAGTGGGTCAATCGCAAACATTTACTGCTCTCCTATGATTTTCCAAGGCACTGTGATAGACTAGGAGACCAAGAAGCCGTTCCCAGTGCCTGATGCTCTCCTTTCTCACCCCTATCTCCCAGAAGCCCTAGTTTCCTTTAAGACCTGACTGAAGAGGTCTTTCCTCATTCCTTCCCCCTCCCCCCAGCTGCTAGCGGCCCTACCCCATGGCCATGTAAATAGTTGGTAAATATCTTGTATATATTTATTTATGTACACATCGTCTCTCCGAAAGAATTCTCCTTGAGGGCAGGGACTGTTTTCATTTCTGTCCTTGTGTCCCCAGCGCCTAGCACAGAGCCTGACCCATAGCAGGCACATAATAAAAGCTTGTTGACTGACTGCCTTCAAGGAGCTTACACTCTTTGGGGGAAAGAGCCTGTACACGTGGAAACTTAATGCCTCATCTCCGAGATGGCGCTTGGGCTGAACCTTGAAGGAAGCGAGGGGTTTCTGGGAGGTGGAGATGAGGAGGGAGAACAAGCAGGACGAGTCCATAAGGACAGAGAATACAGAATACCATGCTGAAACTTACAGGGTGCGTTGGGAGGTCTGGGAGAACTTCAGCTCCTTAGAGACCATCTCATCTCGCTCGGGTTTCTAGGTTTATCTCCCTGCCCCCACCTGGGCACTGGGGGATGGGGAACAGGACTAGGACGTCCTCTCTCCGTGTCTCAGCCTCCCAGCCTCTGCCTTATGAGAAGCAGATGTTGGGGCCGGCCTGGAAGCCGGGAATCAGAGTCCGCCCCCCCCCCCCCCGCCTTCCCCCGCGCCAGCGCACAAACGCTGCTTTCTCCTTCAGGAGAGGGAGGGGAAGCCTGTTCCCATCCCCCTCAGAATGTTAGAGCCCCAAAAGTGCGCCAGGGGCTGAGGAGGTGGAGGGAGGGAGCAGCCGGCCGGCAGATCCCTCCTCCCCAGGCCTGGGGAAGGAGACCCTACCCTACCCTTCCCCTCTCAATTCCGATCCCCGCCCCCGCCCCCAGGGTCCTGGCGCCGACTTCTCCTTTAGAACGCACTGTGACTGGGGCGGGGGGGGGGGGGGGCTGGTCCCTCCTGGCAGCTTCAGTCTCCTCTGATGTGTTCCAGATGTTGGAGTCGCTGTCCCTTCCCCCTACAATGCCAGCACCTTCTACTCCCTCTGTTTTTTGCCCCCCTCCTCCCTCCTAATCTTAGAACTGCTGGGGCTGGGGGGACGCCAGACTTCCCTCCCCACCCCACCAAAAAAAAATCCTAACTAAGCCAGAGACTCAGAAACCCCCAGCCTCCGGATCAGGCAGAAGGAAGCCCCCCCCCCTTCTCTGCTCTCCCCATTTCATAGCCGGCCTGGCGCCGGCTGACTCAACCCCTATAAATAAACACTGAATTTGGGTGAGCTGAGAACTCTCGCCCCCTTCTCTCAGCATCCCTCCCACCCCTAATTTTAGGCCCTGCCCCCAGTGTGCCTCTCCTTTCTCTAGACCCCTCCCCCAGATGGTCCCTCCTTCTATTGTCGCCCCCTCTCCAGGGCATCTCCCTGATTGGTCGAGGTTCTTCTAGGCCCCCAGGGATCTCCTCCTTCCACGTGCCGCTGCCCCAAGGCCCTTTCTTGATTGAACCCAGCTCCAAGCGCTTGTCTTCCTCAGGGCCTCATGGATGTGGATGTGGACCAGTTCCCTTCCCTGGGGGCCACAAGATCGTTTGGAGGCCCAGCTCTGCACCTGCCCTGGAGACTGGGGGAATTAACTGGAGGTGGGGCGTTCGGGGAGCCAAATGAGACAAAGAAAGACACAAAGACACCGTGTGTATATGGATAGAACTGGTAGGGGCCTTAGTCCAACCTTCACATTTTTCAGGCGACGAAACTTAGGCCCAGAGAAGTGAAAGTGATTTGATCTCTGAATTCAGGTCTTTTGACTCCAAAGCCCAGCCCTGCCTGGAAACACAACAGAAGCCTATTCTTGAGAATTACAAGGCACTTCCGAGGCTGTCCTAGGCGGCTTCTCCTGGAACACGAATCCACACAATAACACTGACAAGTGATAACTCAGTCTTTTCTTGAAGGAGAACTTCTAGTGAAGGAGGTCTCTACCTCCTGAGGCAATCTAGTCATCTTCTGTGCTGGGCAGCTAATAGATAGAGCCAGTTTTCCCTTACAGCACGTCTCTATCTGCCTGCCTGTAGCTTCCAGGCGTTGAAGCCGGTTTTACCCTGTGGGCCCGAGCCGAATAAAGCAAATCCCGCTGCTCCCGCCTGACAACCCGCCCTTCTCTTTCTCAAGTTCGCTATGATGTCCTCCCCGATCTTCACTCTTCCAGGCTCAACACCCTCAGATCCTCTTGTGGCGTCATCCGGCGGCTGATTACTCTCGTCTCGATCATTTCCAACTTGTCATAGAGACTTAGAGATAGACTGAGACACAGAGGGAGGGAGAGAGGGAGGGGGGGGGGAGAGACAGAGAGACAGAGAGGGTCAAGGGGGGGAGAGAGACAGAAGGGAGGAGAGAGACAGAGACAGAGAGGGGGGAGAGAAAGAGAGACAGAGAGGGGGAGGAGACAGAGGAGAGAGAGAGAGAAGACACAGAGGGAGAGGGAGAGAGAAAAATAGGAGCAGAGTCAAGCACAGGCCTCAGGACATAAGAAAGGGAGTGTGGGAGGAAGGGAAGGAGAGGGGAAAACAACATTAAGGGAGAGAAGAAGCCACTGGCAGGGAGCCCACACAGAGAGGAGGAAATAGCTCTGGAAGGAGGATCAGTTTCCATTCATTTAAATTCTAACATCCACATGTTGCAGGCACTGTGCTAGGCACTGGGAACACACAAACATTAAATAATCCACTCTCTAAATGCTTACTCTTTGCTGGTTGATTCCTAACACATACACAGTTGTAATTGGTTGAGATGGATACCCCTGAACTGAGCTTAGAGGGAAACAGAGGATGGGAGCCATGGGAGGTGAGGGGGGGGGAAAGAGCATACCCTGCTGGAGGAAGGCCTGTATGTGCCACAGAAATTCGACTTGGAATGTGTGTTAGGTGTTAACCTCTGTCTGCCTCAGTTTCCTCAACTGTAAAGTGTGGATAATAGCACCCACCGCAGGATTTTTGAGGGGATCAAATGAGAAAATATTTGTAAAGTGCTTAAAATAGTGTCCAGTGCAGGTGCTTAATAAATGCTCATGCCCTTCCTTTCCTTTTTTCCTCCTCCTCGTCATAGCGAGCATCTCTATGGCATGTCAAGGTCTCTAAACATTTTACTAATATTGTGTCCACTTCTCCTTAACCCTACGAGTGGGATACTTTTATTATTAACCTCATGTTTACAGGTCGTGAGAGTGAGGCAGAGATTGAGCTATTTGCCCAGGGTCCTCTGCTTCAAAGTGTGGGAGATACAGTTTTAATGGCAGGTCTTCCAGCACGCCGTTCACTGTGCCACCTAGCTGACTCCAGGGAACAGGTAGAACACACAAGTTTGAGCTTAGAAGAAGAAACATTGTCAGGCACCGGACTAAGTGCTCTCCTAATATTCTCATAATTCTGGGAGGGAAGGGCTATTTTTATCAACATTCAACAATTGAGGAACTCAATTGAGTTGAAGTGACTTGCCCAGGGTCACACAGGAAGGAGGTGTGAGTGCTAGCATTGGACCTGACCAGAGTATTGGTGACTCCAGGCCCAGCTCTCTATCCACTGGGCCACCTGCTTCCTTTGCTTCTGTTCCTTGGGAAATAATTGAAACATAGTCATAAATGTCAGTATTGTGACATAAGTGAACAAGCCAACCCCAGCCAGATTATAAAGTGGATAGAGCACTGCCCTTGGAGTGGGGAAGACTTGAGTCTTCCCAAGTGTCAGCCCCAGACACTTACTAGCTGGGTGACCCTGGGCAAGTCACTTCTCCTTGTTTGCTTCCAAAAAGAAAAAAGGGTCTTAAATGACTGACTCAAGGAGTCCCTATTTAATTGGAAAATTAATAAACAGTCACTACAGATTTTTGAGCAGGGAAGTGACATAGCCAGACCTGTGATTTAGGGAGATTATTTCTACATCTACGAATGGGTTGGAGAAGAGAAAGACTGGAAGTTCCTAACAGTCCAGGAAAGGTGAGGGGGGCCTGAATTGGTTTGGCAGCAGGGAGAGAAAGGGACATGTACAAGAGACACAAATAGGGCTTGTCAGCTGACTGGACTTGGGAGGTAAGGGCGAGAAAAGGCCAAGGTAACTCCAAGGTTACTCATCTGGGTGATTAGGAGAATGGTGGAGAAACTGGAAAGTTTGGAGAAAGGAAGGCTGAAAATAATGAGGTCCATTCTTAATAATATTAAGCTTGAGATGCCTCCAGAACAGCTAGGGGGTGTTTAGCAGGCAGCTGGTGATGCTGCAGCTCAGGAAAGAAACTAGGGCTGGGTATGTGGAGATGATGCTTGAATCCTTGGGAGCTGATGGGCATTCCAAGGGATAGAGTGCAGAAGGAGAAGACAAGGGGGCCCTGGATGGAGAGTTCTCTGTCTGAAAAAGAGGAGACAGGGAATGGACAGGAGAAAGAAAGATGTGATGAACTGGGGGAGGGGGAGGGCTGCCAGTTCTCCCTGAGTACTTGGCATTTCTATAAGTCTGCTCCTGACTCTTGTGACATTGGGTTAGTTTCTCTTAGGGGCCTTGGTTTCCACATATATAAAACAAGGGGGCTGAAATTCAATGGTTTAAGTTACCTTTCAGCTTTAATATTCTGGGCTTGCTGGGAATGACCCACCAGTGCTGACAAGCACAAACACCTCACTCGGGCGCTCACACACATGCTCAGTGCTCTCATCCTCCCTCTCGGAAGAGCTTCTAGGGCTTTGAGTTTCATATGACCCTGAATGGTGGCTAAGGAAGGGGCTTTAAGACCCTGAGACTCGCCTTCTAGGCATTTAGAAGGACTCCTTTTTGCTCCTTTGTCGCCCCCCCTGTGGTGATTTTAAGCATTACATCCTGGGCTCTGAGGGATCTGGGGTCATTCCAAGGGAGAGAAGGGCTCAGGCTCTGGGATGGGGAGTGGGATAGGGTTTCCTGATCTGATAATGACACCATGGTCCTGGGGTGTGTGTGTGTGTGTGTGTGTGTGTGTGTGTGTGTGTGTGTGTGTGTGTGTGTGTGTGAGAGAGAGAGACAGAGACAGAGAGACAGAGAGACAGAGACAGAGACAGAGAGACAAAGAGACAGAGACAGAGAGAGATGGAGAGACAGAGAGAAAGAGAGAGGGGGTAGAGGGAGGGGGGGGGAAGGGAGAAAAAGAGAGAGATTTTGAATGTGTTTTGAATGCCAGGTGTGTGACTGGCTGCCTTTGACTGTGTTCCACTAGTTTAGCAGGGGACTCGGGTGTTGCTGTTTGCACGCCCATGTGTGTAGGGCTCACTGATTATGTTTCTGTAACTGTAAGGGAAACACTGGGTGTTGTGATAGTGTGTAACTGTGCACATCTGAGTGTGTGTGTGTGTGTGTGTGTGTGTGCGTGCGTGTGCGTGTGGTGTCTCTGTAACTGTAACTCAGGGAGTGTGTGTGTGTATGCGCACGCGTGTGCACGCTCGGGTGTGCGTGTGTGAGGGCTTGAAGAGGCCCTAGGGACAGGGAGCAGGGGAGGGTGTGGGGGATCTAAAGAGAGGGGAGGCAGGGGCGGGGCTGCCCCCAGGGTGCTCTGGCAGCTGCTCCCTCCAGCCTCAGCCTCTGCCATTGAGGCAGAGAAGGAGCAACAGGTAAGAGCCTCTTCCTGCCCTGCTCCCCTTCATTTGCCTTCTTTCTGTCCCTGCATCTCTGGGTCCCCAACCACCCATCTGTCCCTCCATCCCTCTATTCCTCCATCCTTTTACCACATCCCTTCATTCCTCCTCCGACCTTCATCTCCTTGTCTTTCTATCCCCTTGTTTCTCCATCCAATTGTTCCCCATTGTTGTTCTCTATCTTTCTGGTCCCACTCCTTCTGTCCCTCTGTCCCTCTGTCCCTCTATCTTTCTCTCCTAGGAGTGGAAGCTCAAGGTTTGTTTGTGCTGGGGGCTGGGAGCCTGGATGTCTGGACTCTTCTCTCCCCTACTGCTGGCTAATGAGTCAGTGACTTGGTGCTGGGGGTTGGGGAAGAGTGGGGGCCTCCTGGTGAGGAGAAGAGGGGGCAGGTGGTGCTTAGCTCTTAATTAGCCCCCCTCCCCAGGCCCCCTCTCCTCTCCCACCAGGACCTTAATTCCTTTTTGCTCTAGAGCTGGTGCTAATTGGCATGGGGAATCCTACCCCCTCCTTTCCACCTTTCCCCCCACCTTGGCCCTGAAACTTAGCAAGACATGAATATAGACCACCTCCCCCTCTCTTAGTTCCAGGGGAATAATAGGAAATAGACAACCAGGGTGGGGGGCAACTGATACAGAGACCATCCCCTATCTGTTCTCCCCTTCATGTTCCCAATCCTGTGTCCCAATCCCTGTCTCCCTTCCTCCCTCGGAACCCTGCTCTTCATTCCTGTTTCCCCATTCCTCTGTTCTTCAATGTCTTCTTATTTCTCCATATCACCCCCTCTCTGTGTCCCCAACAACTGATTCCCTCATCTTCTTCCTCCTTCTGTCCCATTATCTCTGTTTCCCCCATGCCTCTGTTCTCTCATCTTCCTCTTTTCTCCCATCCCTGTCTTTCATTTCTTTCACTCCTCTGTCCCTTTATGTCTCTTTCTGTCTCTCTCTGGTTTTTCCCCTTTCCCTCTGTCCTCTCATTGAGTTTCCATTTTCCTCCATCCTTTTGTTCTTTATCCCTGTCCTTCCATCCCTCTGTCCCCATCCCTGATTCTTTCTATTTTTGCCCCATTCACTCTGTGTCTCTATCATTCTCTCCCATGCTTGTTTTCTTGCATCAGTATCCCTCATCCTTGGCTCCCCATTCCTGTTTCACTCCACCCCACCCACCCCTATTCTGCTCCTTGTCCCTCATTATTGACTTCCAACCCTATCCTTCTGTCCTTCTTCCCATTCCTGTTTTCCCCAATTCCTGTCCCTTGTTTCTCATTTCTGATACTCCGTCTCTTGGTCCTTCATCCTTCTCTTCCAACACTACATCCCTCCATCCCTCTGCCCACCCATGCTTGTTTTGATCATCCTTCCTATTTCCCTCCAGCCCTCTTTTACCAACCCCGGTTTGTTAACATCTCATTCTTCCTCAAATCTGTCTTTCAACCCTCTATTCCACAATCCTTCTCTACCAGCTCCCTGCTCCTCAGTCTACTCCTGGCACTCCCACTTCTTTCAACTATGCCTCCTCTTCATTTCTCCATTCCTGACTCTTCACTCCTGTGCTTCGTCCATGTCTCTCCATGCCTGTTTTCTTTAATCCCCAACCCCCATCTCCTTTCCCATTCCTGACCCTTAACTCCTGTGTCCTCTCATGATGCTTTTCTTTCATTTTTGGCTCTTTTCTCTCTCTTCTTCCTGTTTCTCTCCACTGCTATTCCCCTTGTCTCTATCCTCCATCCTTCATTCCAATTTCTCTCCAATTTCCCTGACCTCCTTCTTCCAATTCCTCCCAGCCCTCTGTTCCCTATCCCTTTGTCCCATTGTCCCTAGGGCATCTGTAGGATCATTAACCCCTTCCTCACAACAACAATGTCCAACAACATGGCCAAGATTGCTGAGGCCCGAAAGACTGTGGAGCAGCTGAAGTTAGAGGTCAACATTGAACGTATGAAGGTATGTGCAGTTTGGAGACTGAGACATGGGAAAGGAGACCAAGGAAATAGGGGACAAAGGGATCCACTCCTTAGACCTGGAAGACTTGCATTGTCTAGTGGGACCAGAGACAAGAAGAGAAGGAAAAACACCTGGTGTCTGGTGTAGTAAATATAGTGCTGGACTTGAAGATGGATGGGGGAAGGGGTTGAAAAACCACACCTCTGTGGTTATTGGTAAGTATTGGTAAGGAAGACCTCTCAGGGTCTCAGTTTCCAAATATGGAAGTGGGGATAATAACAAGGCTATCTTGAAGAGTTGCAGAGAAAAGTGCTTTGTAAGCCAAAAAGCATCTCATCAAGTTCTTGTGAAAAAGATGCATGAAATGAGCTAGATGAAAGTATAACTGGATGGATTCTCATGACCTGGACAACTTTGAAAGAGGTCTCCAGTGGAGTGCCTGAGGGATCTGTGATTGGTCTTGTAATGTTGAATTTTTTAAATTAATTGGATTATGGCATATAATGATTGGATAAAAGTATAAGTAGTGTCTTTATAAAATGTGGGGATAATACAAAGCTGGGAGGGAAAGCTGAACCTGGAAGAATGAGTCAGGATTCCCAAAAATGTTGACAGGCTAGAGCATTGGGTTGAATCTAGTAAGATAGACAGCCACGTCCCAATGAACGAAAACAACAAACCTCCTGAAGGGGCTGAATATGTTTGAATTAATACTATTTGAAGATATAAATATAAAAAAAATATATATAAATGCAAAATATTGTAATTGGTTTCAGCCCAATGGAAATGTGCAGTGAAAATTCAAATAAAAGACCACTGCAGGGGATTCACTATCCACCCTAATCAGGACCTAGGTCTAATGCAATAAGGATAAAATAAAAGTTTTATATTTAGGTTCAAGAAATTGGTGTCACTGATGGTTAAATAGCATTTGTCTGAAAAAAACTGGGGTTATTAGTGCATTGTAAATTCAGTATGAACCAACAGTGTGATACGGAAGAAGAAGAAGGAGGAGGAGGAGGAGGAGGAGGAGAAATAAAAGAAGAGGAGGACCTTAGCAATCACTGGATTCAACCCCTTCACTTTTCAATTGAGTAAACTGAGTCACAGAGCAAGGAAGTAACTTCCCCAGGATCACATAACTAGTAAAGGTTTGATGAAGGATTTGAACTCAGGTCTTCCTGATTCCAACTTGGGTTCCCATTCTGCCTCTAGCATATCCTGGTTATGTGACCCAGGGCCAGGTACATAACTTCTCACTGCCCCCAGGTAATTCTCCAAGGCTATAAGTTGAACAGGTGAAGATTTATATCGCAGAAGAGTAGGCTAGGCATGAGTGGGACAATAACTATTTGAATACTTATAAGTGGAAGAGAGAGTAAGCCTGTTTTATTTGTCCTCAAAGGGCAAAACTAGGAGCAAACAAGAAAATTCAAGCTTCATGTCAGGAAAAACGTCCTAATAATTAGTTCCATTCAAAAGGCTTCGGTGGGAGTTAGTGGGATTTCCCTTGATCAACGTCTTCCAACAGCCAAGCAAGGGCTGGATGGCTGTTTGCAGGATGGGTTGTATTGGGGATACCCTTTATGAGCACAGATCTAACCAGCTGGTCACTGAGGTGCCTGCTAATTTGGAAATTCTTTGCCAAAAATATGAGTTCTTCCTAGATGCAGGGCTCTAGATTGGAGGTGAGGATTTGCCTCTTGCTGTGTGATACTTTCCCTTTGCTAGCATGGTGCTGTGCACCGGGGCGGGGGCTGGGGAGGAGGGATGCTGGATTTGTCAACAGAGAGCCTGGGTTTGAATCCAGTCTTCTCCTCTTACTCCCTGTGTTATCTTGGGTTGAAATGCTGAGTATCAGTTTTCTGATCCCTAAAAAGAAAGGGACCGCCATTCAGCTTCAGATCTTTGACTCCACGTAACTTAAGACCACCTCTCAGATCTCCTCCAGCCCAGAATCTTGTGATCATGTGACAGAACAACTGTAAGTCCAAGCTGTCACTACTGGATGTTACTGTTGGCATTAGGACTGAGAAAGAGACTCATGGTCCTTGCGCCTCTGCTGCAGTTTTGGAGTCGGCCAGCGGGTGTCGCTGCTGGGAGGGGGGGTCGCTGAGATTTTGGGCTTGGCTAAGTGGTGGCGCTATGGGTATCAGTATTTGGAGGGGAGCCTAGACCAGAGGCCCCGCCCTTGGGTGTCCCTGACGAGCGGCAGGGTAAGGGTGCATTCCTAAGCTCGGCCACGAGGGGGCGGGACTATCACTATGTCTGGGAGAAAGACTGCGATTCCATCCGTGGCCATGCGGTGGTGCTGCGCCCTGGCTATCACAGTGAGATACTCGGTGTAGTTCCAGACTCGACCAGAGGGTGCCGCCTAAGGGGGCCCCTGCAGGCTTGGGTGGGTGGTGGCTAGCGATGGATGCGCTCAACCCTTTACCTCCCGCCTCAGGTGTCCAAAGCTGCGGCGGAGCTGCTGGCCTTCTGCGAGGCGCATGTGAAGGAGGACCCACTGGTGACCCCGGTGCCCGCGGCTGAGAATCCCTTCCGCGAGAAACGACTTTTCTGCGTCCTGCTCTGAACCCCCAGCACCCTAAAAAAATACAGAAATAAAATGAATGACTTCTGCATCTCCTGGCCTTGTGAGGGAAACTGAGGCACGGGCGTGGGGGCGATTGGGGCAGGGTAGCTAGGTTTACCGCCGTCCCGCCTCCTCCCCCGGGGCAGTGGGAGCATCCTTCTTCGCCAGTATCCTCAGCAGCTGGCAGCCCATGGGCAGCCCCTATCTTCTGGACAGCTCCTTCTGGACCACTCCCCGAGGCCAGCCCCTGTCTTCTTCACGCCTGGCCCCCTCTATTCTCCCGCTTTGGCTACAACTCATAGCCCATCTCCCGTTCTGACCCATGCCAAATACTGTGCATTAGTGGGCGACACACTCACACTAGCCCCTAGGGCGCTCTAACTGAGCCGCTGCATTGCTCCCCATTGGTCCCCCCTGCATTTGCATTCCCCCCCCTCAGCTGGGCCTTCTTATGTACTGCTTTTCGCTGTTGTGCCCTCGCAGGTGGGGGAAGCTGCCAGGACTGAGACCCATACCCCATCTTTGTCTAAGAGGCTAGGCGCCTCTGGCCCTGGGGGGCACATTGATGGGCGCGCTGGGGGAAGGAGGGGGATGGAGGCTCAGGCTGTGACAGCAGGAGAGGCGGAACAGAAGGGAGCCCACACTGCTCCATCCCGGCAGCGTAGATGAGGGCCAGGGGAAGGAGAGGGAACCGGAGAAGAGGGGAGGAGGGGACAGGTCGTTGCTCAGTTATTAACAATTAGATTAGGGTCCCCGGGGTCCACTCCTTCCTGCCGGGAGGACAGCGGAGCTGTAATTATATCTGCATCCCCTCCCGCCGTCGGCTCCGGGCCGGCTTGCATCATGTCTGCTGGAGTCCCGGGGGAAACGTACTGAGGCAGGATTCTGTGGGGGTTGGGCTGTAGGCAGAGGGCTGGGGGAGTGGGTTTCTTTGGTGGATAAAGGAAAAGGAGGAGCTGGGAGGTGGCTGGACCCAGGGAATTCCAGAACCCTAGAACCTTGGAATCAATGTATCCCAGGTTCTTAGAAATTTAGCCCTAGCAGCTCGTGTTAAGACCCAAAGAAGGAAAAGGTATCACAGACGGATCTGCGAGAAAGGGTGGTGTGGAAAAAAGGGGCTGTAGGTCAGGGATTAGGGAAGGGGTGGGGGGAGTAGTGGCAAGAGCCCAGGGATGGGACTCAGGGAGGCCTAGGTTCAAATTCCAGTTCTGGGGAGAGGCTAGGTAGGTAGCCTTGGGTGAGTGTCTTCCATCTTCCAGATTGGGGGCCTCAGTATCCCCAACTTTATAATGTGTGTGTGTATGAGAGAGAGAGAGAGAGAGAGAGAGAGAGAGAGAGAGAGAGAGAGAGAGAGAGAGAGAGAGAGAGAGAGAGAGAGAGAGAGAGAGAGAGAGAAAGAGAGAGAGAGAGAGAGAGAGAGTCTCTATGTGCTAACATTTTATAATTCCATGCTGGAGGATGAAATCTGTTAGGTGAAAGGGGTGGGGAGGCAAATGGATGGATTGGGGGACTTGACTGGATTTATATAAATTGAGGGGGTTGGTCAAAGAAAGGCAGGGGAGCTCCTATTGATGAAACTGGAAAGAAAGAGAATGGATACTGAAAATAGAGGTGAAATGCCTAGGAAGGGGAGGGGGCTGGAAGCTCAGCACCAGGGGAGGGGCTCCTCCCTAGGAACCCAAGAGGTCAGGGACGGGGCAGTTCCCTTGGGGCCTTAGAAACCTGGTGTCCTGTGAATCCAGGCTTCACTGATTTCATTAGTGAATGGCATGAAACCACAGGTCTCTGGCCTGGCTATTTACCTCCTGCAATGGTGATGCCAGACCCAGGTCTCACAAGATTCAAAAATGCCAGAGATGAACTCTGGTGGGAATTTCTGACTCTGCTTCACTCACATTTGACTGCAGAGAAGTGCCCTGAGTATCAAAAATCACCATCATCCCTCCAACAATCATCACCAGATGCGTCCTGTGAACCATGAAACAGAACATTTGCATTCTGATTAGTGTTCCCTGACCAGGGAGAGCCTGGTCTGAAGTCATAGACTACTGCCCATGTCTGGCAGCCAACGTCTAAGCTGGTACTGTTCAAATACAGACCAGCAGATTGTTGTCCATCCACACTTGGAATTTAGGTCTTTGAGGACCAATGATGGTGGATCTGGGGGCAGCAGGTTAAGTTATTACAAGCTTGTTCACATACATTTCTCAATCCAACCATCTTCCACTGGTCTCAGGTAGCTCAACCAAAATGACCTTTCCTATCTATCTACCTCTGATTCTTAATCATACATGCTCATAAGTGAGATTGTTGTTGCTCAGTCATTTCAGTCCTGTTAGACTCTCTGTGACTCCATTTGGGGTTTTCTTGGCAGAGATACTGGACTGGTTTGCCATTTCCTTCTGCAGCTCATTTTACAGATGAGGTCAACAAGGTGAAGTGAGTTGCCCAGGGCCACACAGCTAGTAAGTGTCTAAGGCCAGATTTGAACTCAGGAAGATGAGTCTTCCTCCTTCCAGGCCTGGCTCCGTCCATCATACCCCCTCAGTGGTTTAGCAGAACACTTTACTCATTTGTGATAAAAGCCACCAAATCCTAGAGGAGTCCTCAGGTCTCAAAGGTCCTTTGGAGGTGGCTGCTTGAAGGTCACTTTTGTTTTCTTTGGGTGACCTCTCCTTGCCAAGATACTTGATGATTCACATACGAGGTAGAAGTTCTGTGGGACTAATGTTTGTCACAGTTTCAGAACTATTTTCTATAATTGACCCAACATTGTCATCTGTCTTTTCTCATGCTTTTGCAAGATGTTCTCTAAGACAATGAAGTCATCCAGATCCATGTCACAGAGTTCATGCCTCCAACCGCTTCCTCCAGAAGGTGGCAGGCACCCCTAGACCCCTTGGGGCAGAGACTCAAACTGGGAAAATCCAGCCGGGCAAATGAAAGCCACTTTCTTTGTCCTCTTCTGCGATAGGAACCAGACACTATCCAGATATCTGGCAGGATCCAGTCTCCAAAAATCTAGCACTGAGAACCACTGGCTGCCTAGCAGACCCTTCTGGCACCTTAGCTCCCAACAAGCTGCCCTGCTCCAATTTAGATCTCTCATTCAAAGTCCTCTAGTTTATGAACATCCAGTCTTTTTTTTTCATGCAACTAGGACCACTGAGATCAGTGATGCATCTAGGCTGTCAGACTTTACAATGATTCCATCAACCGGTAATCATTAGACTGTGAGTTTCTTGCTACCAAAGACTGTCTTTGCCTTTATTGGTTTTTTGTATCCCTGGTACTTCATAGGTACAATGTCTGATATATTAATAGGCACTTAAGTGTTTACTGACTGAATACTGCCTGATATAATTATAATCGTAGGAATTTGTGTTTACTATGAATTGACAGGTTTTCAGATGGTATCTATAGGAGCTGAGAGATAAGACCAGAATCTCAACCCCGCTGTTGTCAGTGCCACTGCCCAGAGACCATCACACCCCTGTCCATCTGCCCGCCGCTGCCACAACCAAAACCACTTACTCAAAGCACAGAATATTCAGTCATGGATAAAAATGAGCTGGTATAGAAGGCCAAATTGGCTGAGCAGGCTGAAAGAATGATAGCATGGCAGCCTGGGTGAAGTCTGTAACTGAGCAAGGAGCTGAATTATTTATTCAGTGAGGAGAGGAATCTTCTGTCTGTTGCTTATAAAAATATTGTAGAGGCCCAAAGAGCATCTTGGAGGGTCATTTCAAGTATGGAACAAAAGACAGAAGGTACTGAGAAAAAACAAAAATCAGCAGATGGCTGGAGACTACAGAGAGAAAAATTGAGACCCAGCTAAGAGATAAAGTCCAATGACGTACTGCTATTATTTGGAAGAGTTCTTGGTTCCTAATGCTTCACAAAGCAGAAAGCAAAATTTTCTATTTGAAAAGGAAAGGAGGGGCGGCTAGGTGGTGCAGTGAATAGAGCACTGGCCCTGGAGTCAGGAGGACCTGAGTTCAAATCCGGCCTCAGACACTTGACACACTTACTAGCTGTGTGACCTTGGGCAAGTCACTTAACCCCAATTGCCCTGCCCTCCCCCTCAAAAAAAAAAAACAACAAAAACGAAAGGAGACTTTTCTTTGGCTGAGGTGGCTACTGGTGATGACAAGAAAGGAATAGCAGATCACTCACAACAAGCAGTCAGAAAAAAGGAGATGCAACCAACCAACCAACCACAGCATCCTGGAAGATTGGGTCTGGCCTCAAATTCTCTGTGTTCTGTTAGGAGATCCTGAAGTCTCCAGAGATCCTGCTCCCTTGTAAAGACAGCTTTGGCTGAAGCCACGCTGAATTTGATAAGTTAAGTGAAGAATCATACAAAGACAGCATGTTCATAATGCAATTACTGAGAGTCCACTCGGACATCGGACACCCAAGGAAATGAAGCTGAAGCAGAAGGAGGAGGGAGGGTTAACCAGTCTTCCGACTTTCGTCTACCTCATTCTAAAATTCACAGGACAGACCATTGGTCATCCCTGCTGCCCCCACAAATAGTTTTTGTTTACTATTTATGACAGATTTATGTTACTTCTATTTGGACTTTTCTATTACCCATGTGGTTTTTATATTTAATTTTAGGGGAATTGAGCCAGTTAACATTTGGGGAGTTGTCTGTTTTCATCTGATGTGGCCAAGATGGAGCTGTGGGATTTTTATTTATGTGTCTGTCATAGTCCTTTTGCCACATTGTGATTTCACAAGGCTTTTGTGCCTAAGCAAAGAAAATGCATCCCACATTTTGTCAGGATGGGGATGGGGGTGGGGGAAGGGCTAATTGGTTCCAACCACAGGTATAGTTATCACAGGTACTTTAGGATTGGAGCACTTACAGCTGTGGCAAAAGCAGATGGCCCATAGATATTACATGTCATTCCATGTGTGCCTGTGGAATACATAATCTCAATGCATATGCCTTGACGATGGCAGTTGTAAAAATGCTCCTTAAGACCAAGGTTTAGCCCAGTCAATTTACTCTGGAGAGAGGCAGAAAAAACTCCCATGGCGTTATTAGTAAAGTTCTCAGTTGTTCGTTTTCATTATGTTTGCTACACTAATTCCTTTGTATTTACATGAGACAGCTCAGCGGCACAATGGATAGAGCACTGATCCCGGAGTCAGAAGGTCCTGAGTTCAAATTTGACCTCCTACACTTACTAGCTCTGCGATCCTGGGCAAGTCAGTTAACCCCAACAGCCTCAAAAAAACAAACAAACAAAACCACCCCCATTATTTAAATGGTTTAGGCAACCTAAGAACAAATGTACAAGTAAAGATTCACTAAGAATGAATTGCTTGATATTCATAAAGTCCCTCTATATCAAGCACAGCAGTAAAGAACAAACTCATGTATTTAACTTTTTTTTAAAAGGTTTTTTGCTTTTTCGATGTTTGGGATACTTGTCCGACATTCATGTACTGTAAAAAAAATAGCTAACAGGAAAGTAACTTGAGATAATGGCTAACTGTGTTTAACTTATGAAATTTTCACGAACAATCCAGGCATAATTGTTAAGAATGGGTATATTGAGTGGATGTAAGTGGAATACAAGTTTTATGAATGGATTGTTCAATTACTTTCTCTACAGCTTTTCATGTAAATCAAATCTTTAGTTCTGAAATGTCTTTAAAGGAAATTACACAGTTTGAAGATTTACTTCCCACTTGGTAGCTGGTAGCTCTGTAGGCTTAAAAACAAACAAATAAGTTTAAGTATAAAATTATCCAATGGCAACAGTTTCATGCATTTCTTATTGCTCTAAACCAGCATTTCACAACCTGTGGGTTATGTTCAATTTGTAACAATGAAAATACATCCTGCATATCAGATAGATTCATAACAGTAGCAAAATTACAGTTATGAAGTAGCAACGAAAATAATTTTATGGTTGGGGGTCCCCACAACATGAAGAACTGTATTATAGGGTGGCGGCATTCGGAAGGTTGAGAACCACTGGGAAACATTACTTCCCTCACCATCATCCTGATTTTCAGTGTCTCTTTTAAAACTACAGGGAGGGGCAGCTAAGTGTTGCAGTGGATAGTGCTCCATCTCTGGAGTCTGGAGGGTGGGAGTTCCATTCAGGACCACAGATACTTGCTCCTACTAGCTATATGATCCTAGTTGAATCACTTAACCCTGATTGCCTAAAAAAAGAAAAGGTAATAGTCTGAATAAAATCATAAGTTCCACTTACATTTTTGGGATGGCATTTTTATAATTTACAGAGGCTGCCAGTCTCATGGTCTGCAGCAGCATTGGTTAACTATGAGATTTGGTCTTCCAAAGTCACTTTTTAAAAGAATTTGTTGCCACTCTTGTAGACTGCCCTGGATTTTAAGGCCATGCTCCAATTTGTTAGGTATACCTTTTGGCCTTTTCTCCTTCTGCCTTGTCACCAACCACACTCCTATTACAATGGTGGAGGACGGGGGAAGAACGTTGCGTGGGGGAGAGATAGCATGATATTTTGGGCTCAGTATCTGAGATTCTGTTCTCCCTTTGCTTGCATCCCACAAAGTAGAGCCTCTAGTCCTATAGGAAATCTTCCCCCTTAAGCCCATCTAGGGGCCAGGGGGCAGGGCAGATCTTCAGATGTCCATTACCTACACCAGTCAAGTCAACCAGCATTTATTAAATACTGACTACATACCAGGTGCTATGCTAACCACCAGAAATACAAATACAAGCCAAAATCATGCACAACTCTTCTTGAACCTTTATGGGATTTTCTTGGCAAAGATACTGCAGTGGTTTGCCATTTCCTTCTCCTGCTTATTTTACAGATGAGGAAACGGAGGCAAATAACGTTAAAGATTCTCCCAAGATCACGCAACTAAGCAAGGTGAACTGGGAAGGTAACGAGCTCCAGTGTGTGCAGGAAGAGGAGAAGAAAGGCCAAGGCTGGACACACCGGACTGAAGACAATGAGCTGCATCTGGAAATGAGGGTGTAAGGTGTCATAGGCAAGCAAGTCTTTGAGAAGGTACAGTGAACTTGGCATCAAGAAGAAGGGCAGAATTGAAATGTCCATTTCACTGACCCCCCTCACTTCCTGCTGTTAGAGGGTCAGGGATGCCTGACCACTTAGAGAGTCTAACCCTCCCAGCGCACCGGTCATCAGAGTCTATCCCCTTGCTTTTTAAATATTTTCTTCCTTTTCTTTTTTTGGAGGGCAATTGGGGTTAAATGACTTGTCCAAGGTCACACAGTGAGTGAGTGTTAAGTGTCTGAGGTCAAATTTGAACTCAGATTCTCCTGACTCCCAGGCCAGTGGTCTATTCACTGCGCCACCTAGCCGCCCCTCAGATTTTCTTTACTGAAAAAGAAATCGTTACAAATAAACATTATCACTGTCAAACATTTTCATGAAAATGTGAAAAAAAAGCAAATCTTCCCTTAATTTAGTGAGAGAGTGGTTTAAAAAAAATCTCACTCTAAGCCCTATCCTGAATGACCTTTTATTGTTTGCCTTAAACTCTTCCACTGATCCAATTCACTCACCAAGCGACGGCGGAGTTAGACCCAAAGCTCACACTGTGAAATCTTCCCTCACTACCCTTGCAGGAAATATCAATTGTCTTTGCATGTAATTAGAAAAAAATATATTATAAAAAACAAAATCGGCACAACAATTTAAAAAACAAATACTAGGCACCATTCAAAGAGAGAGGTAGATTTGGGGTTATAGAATGTAAGCTCTCCGAGGGCAAAGACAATGTTTTCAGTATGTTCTATTATGCCTAGTACGCCGTAAGTGCTCAATGAATGTTAGTGATGGGGAGGTGGGGGTGGGAAGATGGTGTTTATAGCCTTTCATCATACAGAGAAAGTCCCTTGAGATCCTTATTGGAAAAGGGGAGTCAGGGAGGAAGATTTTGCATGAATACTCCTTGGGCATGTCCCACACTCATTCTTGTAAGAAGAAACTCTGAGGGTCTTTCCCTCCTAGATTAATTCTTTTGTGAAGGCAAACTAAGCCATTTTTTTTTTTTGCCTCAATTCTTACCTAGCCTTTAATTACTGAATGTGCACTGCCTCAGATAAACTGAGACCTAGGAATGACCTTAGCTGAAAAAGGCCAAGGTCTCCCACTGCATCCAGGGCCATCGCCAGCTGCCTGGAGCTATGTTTTGTCATTGGGCTCAATGATTGACTCTTGAGGAGAGAGCGAGGTGACTTTGCACAGCTCTTTCTCATTCAAATCCAAGTCACTTGCAAGCCAAGACATCACCCTCCTGAGGTCCTTGGTCCTCTTAGAGAATAAAGTATGAACAGCAATAATCTCATAAGAAGATTTTGGTGAGCTTCTCTCTCAAGCAAACCTTTCATTCTTAAGGAACAGGAGGGTCATAAATATCAAATGTCTATAGATCCATTCTTAGTTGGAGGATCCAGTGCTCTTGTGTTGGAAGCTTGTAAGACACATGAATGTTCAAGGAGTTCAGGTATCTGATCCCAGCATACCATTTGGATGTTCTTCTAGGACCATGAAAAGGCTGGAGTTGATCTTATTCAAATACTAAGGCTGCAAAGGTTACCACCAAAATTGGGGCATACCCATGATATGGTGTCTACCTTCTTGGTGACGCTAACTTCCTTAACAAGTTTTAGACGTATTCTAAATATAGATAGCCTCCATTACTCAGTCCACAAAGTCTGAGCCCTTTCATACTCTGTAAAGATTCTTTACTCAAATATATCTCTGCCAATTAGTGAAAAATGGTTCATTGGTATGGCCCTCTTTCTGCTGTAATGGTGTTGGCTCAGTTTCCAGTTCCCCTCTACCTCACACTTCCTTGTTCCTCATTCTTTCCTTTTTATTAGGTAATTTAGAAAGGATTTTTATTTTACTGATCCTGTAAATAAAGGAGTAGTCTCTCATCAGCATCACACTGTCTCTGTCTTAAATGATTGGTTTATAAGGTTGAGCCTTTATCTAGAGCAGGGCTTCTTTTTTTTCTTTTTCCAGGGGCAGTTGGGATTAAGTGACTTGCTCAAAGTCAAAGGGCTAGTAAGTGTGTCAAGTGTCTGAGGCCGGATTTGAACTCAGGTCCTCCTGACTCCAGGGCTGGTGCTCTATTCACTGAGCCACCTAACCCCCCCAAGAGCAGAGCTTCTTAAACTGTGGTTCACCACCCCATATGGGGTCTACTCTAAACTCTAGAGCATAGATACCTCTTCCATCCCCCCATCCTCACTCCATATGCTGTCCACCTATGGCCTTCCAGGTCATACACTGAGACTGTTCTTGATGGCATTCATACTCCTCCTCCCCTTGTAGGGATGTGTGGGGTGTTCTGGGAAGACTAGCTCCTTTGTTGTGAGGGCAGCTGAGCCCTTTTCAGGACTGCTCATTCGCCTTTGGTATCCACCTTCACCCAGCTCCAAGAAGCTGTGACATACATTCCAGTAAACTGTCTTTGCAGACAGGCTAATCCAGGTTGAGGTTTAAACCAACAGGCTTTGAATCGGTCGGCAAGTTAGGGGAATGGGTGGATGAGAACAATTTGTTCCAACAGCTGTGAAAGCAGCTGAAGCAATGGAGCACTTAGAATGTGGTCAGACATTGAAGATGCCAGGGTCATCCACTGAGTCCTGGGCCATTGCCAATCATCTTGACTTTTGTCCTGCTACTGGACTCCGATGACTCTGGAAGAGAGGGTGAGGCTGATGGCTGCCTCACTTAAATCCAGGTCATGAACAAGTTGAGACCTCATCCATGGGGTCATTGGTCCTCTTCCAAAATGAAGGATGAATGACAACAACACAGCAAAGAGAATTCTCAAAGCTCTCTGTGTGGGCTGAGGCTTTTCATCTGGACTCTTTTGCTCATTCTCATAGAATGTTTAGTAAACAACAATCACTTGGGACTTGTAGTCTAGCAAAGCAGGATACTCTAGACCTTCGATTTTCAGAATCATAAATCACTGGTGATGAGATCAGCCTTAATGTTTTCAGGACCTGGGTGACCTCTGCCTCTTATCCTATCCTTGCTTCCTAAAGCTAGGCTGATTCCATTGAATCTCTGATAAACCTATGGTTGGCTCTCCCACTGAGGGCATTCAGCACACGTGCCACTACCTCGTCCACATGTGTAGCAGGAAATAGCTCTGTTTCTTCAGCTGCACTCTCCCTGTGGCTGTCTCCACCAGTGAGATCTCCAGATTCTTTCTTATTATTTTGATCATTTTTAGGAAGAGGGATCCTACTCCTGGTTCCACTTATTAGAAGATTTCTGGGAGTTCACGCCTTCAAGTCTGGGTGACCAGTGGTAGTTTTGTGCCTTGCCTTTGTAGCTCGTACTATGGATTTTCCTATGTCAATCCCATCCTTGAAGACCCTCCCGCTTGTCCTGTCTTTTGACTGTTTGGTAGTATCTGCTCACAAGTCATTCATTTCTGTTCTTCAGTCAGCATGATGCTGCTGACAATGCCCCTTGGTATGGTCAGCCTCTGGCTGTATGTGCTATTAATGCCTTGGTCATTTCTGCAGTTTGCATCCCATCCTTGCCTTCTGTTCTACTACAAAGTCAGAGATCTTTTCTTTTTTTTTTTGCTGAATGTAATTATCTGGAACTTAGCACCTGCCTCCTGCACATCCTGGTCCCCACCAGACTGCCCTAGATTTTGCAAGCCTTGCTACCATGGGATTTCAGGACTGGCAGTCTTCAGAACTGGTACACATGTGGAAGATGTTTATGCTCCACCCCCCCCCCCCCCCGCTCCTTTCTGTTCTATAGTACTGTAATTTGGCTGTGTGACGGATACACATTTTTACTGCTTTTTCCTTAGGGGGCTATCAGTTGTCTTTTGAGAACTAAATTAGGCTTGTGGTTTCTGTGTCAGAGAGATCCAGACCCCAGCACTAGGCAGATAGGGAGGTACAGTCAGGAACTTTAGAGGCTGAGGGCCTGAGTTTAAATCTCGGTTCTGAGGTTTACTGTCCATGTGATCTGGGGCAACTATTTCACTTTTCTGGTCCAAAATGTTCCTTTGTAAAATGAGGAAGTTGTCAGTGGTTTCAAACTCACAAAGGATGGAGGAAAATTGACTTAGAAAACCACAGATTGACTTGATTAATATTGTATTTTTATTTATTTTGCTAACAATTTTCAATTACATGTTAATCTGGTTTTTCCCTCATTCAGGGGTTTTGGAGGTTGCTGAAAGTTTGATATCTCCCTATTAAATAACCTCGAAGATCTCTTCCAGCTCCTTTGATCCTCTTAAGATCCATAATTGGGGAATGAAACCACATTTTCAGACCTAATCAATCTTTTCAGTTTCTCCATTAGCAGATTTCTACTATTCTATTAAAGCTTCCAGTCACTATGCCCAAAGGGTAACCAAACTGTGCATACCCTTTGACCCAGCAATACCACTACTAGGTACGTAGCCCAACGAGATCATAAGAAAGGGAAAAGGACTCACATATGTAAAAATATTTACAGCAGCTCTTTTTGTGGTGGCAAATAAATGGGAATTGAGGGGGTGCCCATCAATTGGGGAATGACCAAACAAGTTGTGGTATATGGATGTAATGGAATACTATTATGCTATAAGAAATGATGAACAGATGGATTCCAGAGAGACCTGGAAAGACTTATATGAACTGATGCTGAGTGAAGTGAGCAGAACCAGGAGAACATTGTACACAGTAATGGCAACATTGTAGCAATGATCAGCTATGAATGACATATGTGAACTGATGCTGAGTGAAGTGAGCAGAACCAGGAGAACATTGTACACAGTAA
>CM053596.1:15442336-15464536 GCA_028646575.1 Pseudocheirus occidentalis | reverse complement strand
TGAGCAGAACCAGGAGAACATTGTACACAGTAATGGCAACATTGTAGCAATGATCAGCTATGAATGACATATGTGAACTGATGCTGAGTGAAGTGAGCAGAACCAGGAGAACATTGTACACAGTAATGGCAACATTGTAGCAATGATCAGCTGTGATAGACTTAGCTTTCCTTAGTAATACAATGAACTAAGACAAATCCAAAAGTTTCATGATGGAAAACGCTGTCCACATCCAGAGAAAGAACTGTGGAGTCTGACTGCAGATGGAAGCAGACTATTTTCACTTCTTTTGTTTTTTTTCTTCCTTATGGTTTTCCCCTTGTGTTCTGCTTGTTCTTTCACAACTAATGTGACCAATGTGGAAATGTGTTTAACATGATTGTACATGTACAGCCTATATCAGATTGCACGCTGTCTTGGGAAGGAGGGAGAAACAATTTGGAATTCAAAATTTTACAAGAATGAATGTTGAAAACTATCTTTCCATGTAATCAAGAAAAAATAAAATAAAATACTGTTAAGGAAAAAAAAACCAAAGCTTCCAATCATTTAAACGATTCCTTCTCTTCAGAGGAAGGCAGCGAGATGGCACTGCGGATGGAGTGCTGGGCCTGAAGTAAGGAAGAATTGAATTCTCAGACACTTTTTGGCTGTGGGACCCTGGGCAAGTCATTTATCTCTGTCTGCCTCAATTTCCTCATCTGTAAAGTGGGAATAATAATAGTGTCTATCTTCCAGGATTGCTGTGGGGATCAAATAAGATGTTTATAAGATGAAATAAGATATTTATTTTAAAAAATATATTTATTGTTTAATAAATGCTTATGTTCTTCCTTTAGTGATAGATTTCTAAGTAGTATTCCTTATTCTCACCACATTAGGAAGTTCCGAATAATCAAGTATGTCTGATAATTCACAAAAAACCAGTCTGGAGCACTCAGAGTGGGGAGAGTGCTGGACTTTGAAGCAGGAAGGCCTGGGTTCCAATCCTGCTTCAGACACTTACCACCTGACCATGTGACCTGGGTCTCAATTACCTCATCCATAAAATTAGGGGTTGGATTTCACAATTCTAAATCTGGGATTCTAAAATTGGATGGTAAATCCTGGGTTGAATTTGTCAGTTATTATTCTCAGATTCCGTACTTATTTTTACAGTCATGTTCTTTTCTGTGGTGCAGGGGATAGAGAGGTGGGCCAGGAGTCAGGAAGACATGAGTTCAAATCCAGCCTCAGACACTTTGTTGTATGACCCTGGACAAGTCACTTAACTCATTTGCCTGTTTCCTCATCTGTAAAATGAGCTTGAGAAGGAAATGGCAAACCACTCCAGTATCTCTAGCAAAAAACCACCAAACAAACCCAACTCCAAAGGGGGTGACAGAGAATCAGACATGACTGAAACAACTGAACATCAACAATTATATTCTTAGAGTTAAGAAATGTCTATCCTGGGGGGATAGGTGGCTCAGTGAATAGAGCACTGGCCCTGGAGTCAGGAGGACCTGAGTTCAAATCCAACCTTAGATACTTAACACAAAACTAGCCATGTGATCTTGGGCAAGTTGCTTAACCCCAATTGCCCTCCAAAAGAAAAAAAAAGAAACTTCTATCCATTGCTTTATGCCTCATTTCTAGCATTTCTTTTTCTTTATTTCTTTCTTTTTTCAGCTTATTAATACAGTATTTATTTGTTTTCCCTCTGTCAAACCCTGAGCCCATGGCTTTCCCCAGGGCTATCTGGTAAGATGGAGGTGGAGGTATACAGAGGCTGGAAGAGACATGGAAGGACCAGGAGGAGGAGTTGGAACATTCAGAAACATGGGGAGATAGAAATGGCTCCATCACATGGAGAAGAGGATGAGGAAGGCCACCATCAGGCAAAAGAGCCCCATGGCCTCAGATAGGGCAAAGCCCAGGATGGCATAGGAAAAAAGCTGCTGCTTCAGGGAGGAGTTCCTGGCATAACCAATGATGAGATTTCCAAACACAGTCCAATCCCAGTTCCAGAGCCAGCCACCCCAACGGTGGCAGCTCCAGCTCCAATAAACTTGGCTGCTGTGTCAATGTCCCTTGAGATGGCACTAGTTTGGAATCCATATCTGGGGACAAGAGAGGTCAAGGGACCTGATGCTGCCAAAATGCTGAGGTTCTCATCTGTCTGAACCTCTGGCCGTTTTAGCACCACTGCAGATAATGGTCTACTCAGCAGCTGAGAGCTGCTCCTTACAAGGGCAGGGGTAGAGATGAACTTGGCGCAGGCATACATTCTCAGAGGTGAGGGGCAAAGCTAAAGAGCTGCCAGCAGAGCAGAGGAGACAGAGCTTTTTTTAAAAGTATTAAAAAAGTATTAAAAGTATTAAAAAAAAGTATTCTTTTTTTTTTTAAAGCTTTTTTTGGCAGGAGGAAGGCTGGGCAGTTGGGGTTAAGTGACTTTGCCCAAGGTCACACAGCTAGTAAGTGTTAAGTGTCTGAGGCCGGATTTGAACTCAGGTCCTCCTGACTCCAGAGCCAGTGCTCTATTCACTGCACTACCTAGCCACCCCATTTCTAGCATTTCAAGCTCCATTTTGTTCAGATCCAAAGCTGTATTCAGCAAATCAATAACACAAAAGCAATCAAACAATACACATTACCCTGGAGGCAGTTAGAGTGCTGAGCAGGAATCCCTGACTTCAAATCCCACTTTAGGTTGTGACTCTGTCCAAGTCACTTAACCTTTGCCTGACTCATGTTCCTCATCTGTATAATGGGGACAATAATAGCACCTCCCTCTCAGGATTGTGAGACTCAAAATGAGATAATATTTGGAAAGTTTTCAGCAAAACTTAAAGTTCTATTTAAATGTAAGCAAACATATAAAGTATGTATTAATCAGAACTGGAAAGATGGCGCCAGCAATCTGTGTATGGAAAGGCAAGCAATAGCAATTAATCCAGCTCCCCATGCAATAAGCTGCTGGGAAATCAGGAGCAAATAACTTTAAAGAGGTTGATTTAGAAGTCATGATTTTAAGCAGGAACACACTGGAAATCACAATGTAGTTTGCATTTAGAATCCTATGGGAGAGACAGAGTTGGTCAGAAGAATGAATCCCAATGGGAAGAACACACAGAATACTGTAAGTTGGAAAAAAATACAGTGAGAGAAGAAAACAAATTGAAGTAAGTTAAAATAAATATTTGAAAAACTGAAAAAAAAAAGTTTCCCGATGAAACAAGGATGGCAATCCTGGTGGGAAAAATATTCGAAATATTAAACTGGAAGGAAATAAGTAGAATGAAGAAAAAAGATACAATTAAAAAATGAAAATTCAAACAATTGTTTTTCAGTTAAGTGGGGAAAAACATCGCCTAGATGAAATGTCCTTAAGTACAAAATGTTCAAGGCTTCAAAATTAAAAATATCTCGAATGCCAAAAAAAAAATCCAGATGAGCTCCCACATGTGAGGGGTGTGTGCCAGGCACTGGAAAATTTTCTCAGTATAAAAGGATCCACTGCTTTCCTGGTAGTTGGAAGCGGAAAGACAGGTGGATGGACAGCAATACCCACGTCCTCCCAGCATGTGGCCTGGGATAGCTACTCAGAATAAAACTCAACATGAGCCACCAGGTGGCGCTCCAAACTTGAGTTGATAGTTCCAGGTCTTTCAAACATGGGCAAATATAGACTGCTTACCCAGATCTCTGTTCATGTGCTAGGAAGCACTCCCAGCTTCCCAGTGCCTGCCTGGGTTCCACTCAATTTCATCATTCTTTTTCATAATTCAATTGGAAAGACTTGTGCCTCCATTTCTCTTAAGATTCTTCCTTTCTTCCAAGCTTCAAGTGGTTCAAAGAAATACATATTCTACATCTTGTAGAATAAAATCTATTTGCTAAATGGAATTGGAGTTTATAAAACACAACATTATAATTTCTTTATTTTTTTTGCTTTTTTTTTGGAGAGTAATTGGGGTTAAGTGACTTGCCCGAAGTCACATGGCTAGTTTTTGTGTCAAGTGTCTGAGGCCGGATTTTGAACTCATGTCCTCCTGACTTCAGGGTCAGTGCTCTATTCACTGTGCCACCTAGCTGCCCCAACATCATAATTTCTATTCATTAAAGAATTGAAAATTCCCACTTTGGAAACTTCCATCCTTAGGTTAGGTATTCCTGGTATACTTTAGTAATCTTTTAGGAGAGTATATTATTGCACTCCATTTGAAAAAGCAGAATTTTAATCTATTGTTCTGAATTTGGCACCCATCAAGAAACATTTCCATGTGAAAGAACAGAAAAAGAGAACTGTATGCAAAAATCACAAATCTCTATTATATACTGTTTGATTTTTGCCCTACTCTAAAATATTTTTTATTATCTTTTATTTTTATTTCACTTCAATTTCCCTTTGTATACTTCCCTATCCTTTTATCCAGGAAATCACTCATCATAGCAAAGATTTCTTTTAGATAAAGAAAAAGAGGAAAGGAAAACTGCTCCATTATTCTAGAACCAGAGGGAAAAATAGAAATGGAAAGAACCCGCTGATCACCTCCTGAAAGAGGTCCCAAAATGAAAACTGCTGGAAATATTACAGCCAAATTCTAGAGTCCTCAGGTCAAGGAGAGAACATTGCAAGCAGGCAGAAAGAAACAATTCAAGTATAATGGAACCATATATAGGATAACACAAGATTTAGCACATTCTACATTACAGGATTGGGGAGCTTGGAATATGCTGTGCTGGAGGACAAAGGAGCTAGGATTACAACCAAGAACCACCTACCCAGCAAAACTCATTATAATCCTTCAGGGGGAAAAAGGATATTCAATAAGACAGAGGACTTTCAAGCATTCTTGATGAGAAGACCGGAGCTGAATAGAAAATTTGACTTTCAAATACAAGACTCAAGAGAAGCATAAAAAGGTAAACAGGAAAGTGAAATCATAAGGGACTTACTAAGCTTACACTGTTTAAATTTCTACATGGAAAGATGATATTTGTAACTCATAAGACCATTCTCATTATTGGGGTAGTTATAAGGAGTATATATAGACAGAGGACACAGATGTGAGTTGAATATGAAGGGATGATATCTAAAAAAATAAAATTAAGGGGTGAGAGAGAGGAATGTAATAGGAGAAAGAGAAAGGAAAGGGTAGAGTGAAGTAAATTATCTCACATAAAAGATACAAGAAGAAGTTTTTACAGTGGAGGAGAAGAGGGGGAAGGTGAGGGGAAGTGAGTGAACTTTACTCCCATCAGAACTGACTCAAAGAAAGAATAACATGCACACTCAATTGGGTATATAAATCTATCTTACTCAGAGGAAAGCTGGAGGGGAAGGGAATAAGAGAAGGGCAGGGTGATAGAAAAGAGGGCATATTGGGGGAGAAGGAGTAGTCAGAAGCAAAACACTTTTGAGGAGGAACAGGGTGAAAGGGGAGAGAGAACAGAATAAATTTGGTGGATATGATGGAGGGAAATACAGTTAGCAGTAGTAACTGTAAAAAATTTTGAAGCAAGTTTCTCTGATAAAGGCCTCATTTCTCAAACATATAAAGAACTGAATCAAATTTATAAAAATGGGAGTCATTCCTCAATTGATAAATGGTCAAAAGATATGATGAGTTTTCAGATGAAGTAATCAAAGCTATCTACAGCCATATGAAAAAAATATTCTAACTCACTATTGATTGGAGAAATGCAAATTAAAAACAACTCCCAGATCCTACCTCATATATATTAGATTGGTTAATAGGTCAGAAAAGGTAAATGACAAATGTTGAAGGGTATGTGGGAGAAAATGAGACACTAATGCACTGTTGGTGGAGTTGTGAACTGAGTCAACCACTCTTTAGAGCAGCAGTTCTCAACCTATGGGTTATGTTCAATTTGTAACAATGAAAACACATCCTGCATATCAGATATTTACATTATGATTCATAATAGTAGCAAAATTACAGTTGTGAAGTAGCAATGAAAATAATTTTATGGTTGGGGGTCCCCACAACATGAGGAGCTGCATTAAAGGGTCATGGCATTAGGAAGGTTGAGATCCACTGCTTTAGAGCAATTTGGAACTGTGCTCAAAGGGCTATGGAACTATGCATACCCTTTGACCTAGCAATACCACTACTAGGTCTGTATTGCAAAAGAGGTAAAAAAAACAGAAGGGACCTATATGTACAAAAATATTTATAGCAGCTCATTTCTGGGAGCAAAGAAGTAGAAATTCAGGGGATGTCCATCAACTGGGGAATGGTTGAACAAGTTGTGGTATGTGATTATGATGGAATACTATTGTGCTATAAGAAATGATGAACAGGATACTCCTAGAAAAACCTAGGAAGACTTGTATGTGCTGATACAAAGTGAAATGTACTGTGTACAAAGTAACAGCAGGATTATAAGATGATCAGCCGTGAATGACTTAGCTCTTCTAAGCAATACAATGATCCAAGACAATTCTGAAGGACTTAGGGCGAAAGATGCTATCTGTCCCTAGAGAAAGGGTTGATGGTGTCTGAATACAGATTAAAGCATACTTTAAAATTTTTTCCTTATTTTTCTTGAGTTTTTTTTGGTCTGTTTTCTTTCACAGCGTGACTATTACTGATATGTTTTGCGTGACTACACACGTATAACTTGTACTGAACAGCTTGTCTTTCCAAAGGTAGTGGGGTGAGGAGGGAGAGAATTTGGAACTCGAAATTTTAAAAACAAATGTTGAAAATTGCTTTTACATGTAACTGGGGGAAATAAAAAAAGGAAAAAGGCAAAGAGAAAAACAAACAAATCAACAATCAGTACATTGAAAAAAAAATCTGATGTTCTAGACAATATGCCATCTCCATCCAAGGGAGTGAAGGGGGGTGTCTTCTCATTACCTGCTCTGGAGCCAGGTTTGCTCTTTATAATTTTGTAACTGCAGTCCATGGCTGAAAACCCATTTTCATAAGGCACTTCTCACTAATGGAGGTTGACAAATCAATGCTTCCTGCTTTCTGAGGGGCAGAGTTGGTGAGAACTTGGGAGAATAGAGGGCCTGGTCTTTGGGTTTCTGTCTTTGAGAAAGAAGACACTTGGTTCCAGAGTCTCTTCAGGTTCCTGAAGGAAGAGAAAGACTCTTGGAAAAAGGACATATAAAGGACCTGGCACTTCAATTACGTCCCTATCCCCTATTTATTACACTAGAGAACTTTGAGTGAAATATGACACTTGCTCTCTTGGTTGAGTTGAGTTCTTGCTTCCAGTGGGAGAGTTCATTCTCTCTGTGTTTGCCTGATATACATTCCCATATGTATATCTTTTCTGATTTCTGTTTGCTGTTGGTTTGGATAAATGCGTTTATTTGCTGTTCTTTACGTATATTTATTACTGGGCAACTAGGTGGTGTGGTGGCTAGAGTGCTGGGCCTGGAGTTGGGAAGACTTAAGTTCAAATCTGGCTTCACACACTTACTAGCTGTGTGACCCTGGGCAAGTCACTTAACCCTGTTTGACTCAGTTTCCTCATCTGTAAAGTGAACTGGAGAAGGAAATGGCAAACCACTCCAGTATCTTTGCCAAGAAAACCCCAAACAGGATCATGAGGAATAGGACACAACCAAAATGACTGAACAAAAACAAGAAAATGTTATTTCTTGTGAAACTGGCATTTGACGAAAAGAGAGTCAAGCCTTGGCTATAGAGCTTGGGGCTCTCTTTCCCCATTAAGAGATAGTAATCAAAACAAAGCTTAAACCTAATACATAGATAGAAATAGTTACATACATATATTTACATACACACTTATGTGTGTGAGTATTCCCTTGAATAATAATATTTAAGGGATCAGATTGCTATCATTCTATCCTCTCTATGGAGAGAAGAATGGTCAGCCTCTCTGACCCTAATCCTGCTTCCCTTCCTGCAAGAATCCAAGTCTCCCTCGGAGAAGGGGGTAGGGAGGAGACTTTAGAAATATCTATTTTTGCCTCTCTATGAGGCACATCTAGAAAGACCGAAGCCATATAACCCACACGGGAAAAACACAGCACACCACACCCTCTTTGCAACATTCAATTTCTACTGTTTTGTAGTTGTTCTTTCTGTTTATATTGTAGGCCATTCACCAAGAGTTCTTCATCTCACATTGCCCAGATGCCTTCTGCCACCATGTCCTCCTTCTCCCCGGTTTCCCATGAGGTGGCCTTTCTCCTTGCCAAGACAAAGCCCTCCATATGCACAAACGATCCCATTACATCCTGTGTTTTCTAGCAGATTGCCCCTCTCTGTCATGACCACTCTCTCAATAATCTTCAAACTCTCCTTGTCTGCTAGCTGTTTATAAACATGCACATGTTTTCCTCATTCTTAAAAAACCCTCCCTTGATTCATCTATCTCTGCTGTATCGTCCCATATCTCTGCTCCCTTTTGTGCCTAAACTTCTTGAGACCATTTACAATGGATGCCTCCATTTCCTTTCCTCTCCCTTTCTTATTCTCTGACCCTATCCTTCAGTCACAGCTCTCTTCATGGTAACCAACAATCTCTTCAATTGCCAGATCAAATGGCCCTTCCTCAGTCTTCATCCTTCTTGAGCTCACTGCTGTCTTTGACACTGGCCATCCTCCTCCTCTCCTTGATGTCACCTTTTCTCTAGGTTTTCAAGTTTCTCTTCCTGCTTATCTGATGGCTCTTTCTCAGTCTCCTTTGCTGGATCTTCATCTGAGTCAGATCTGCTGACTACTAGCCCCACGGGTTCTGCCTGGGTGGTCCTCTCTTCTCCCCCTTCATTACTTCACTTAGTGAGCTCATGAATCCATATTCAGCTATCCTCTCTCTGCTGACGATTCTTGGATCTACTTAGCTAGCCCTAACTTCTCTGCTGACCTCCAGTCTCCCATCTCCAACTACCTGGTGGACATCTTGAATTCGACATACCATAGACATCTGAAACTCTATGGATCCAAAACTGAACTTGTTAAAATATTTCCCCTCAAGCCCTCCCCTCTTCCTAATTTTCCTGTTACTTTCCAGAGTAATAGCATCCTCCCATCTACCCAGGCTTGAGGTCTAGGTGTCATTCTCGAGTCCTCATTTTTTCTTACCTCCTATATCCACCATGTTGCAAAGTTCTGTTGATTTTATCTTTATCGCACAAGTGACACCTTCTCTTCTTTTTTTTTAAAAATTGATTTATTTACTTTTAGTTTACAAGATTCAGTTCCACAATCCCTTGAGTTTCACATTTTCTCCCCTTCCTCCTCCCCCCTCCCCCATGGTGGCATGCAATCAAGTATAGGATCTGCAAATACTTTCACATTGGACATTAGTCTGGTTGTATAGAAGGGCTGTAACCAATGGAGTGAACACGGGGAAAAAAGAAACAAAACCAAACATGGAAAAGAACGATAGCATGTGGATTGCTTCAGTCTCCATTTAAATTCTGTTCTTTCTAGATCTTTCTCTGAATGTAGATATCTCCTTCCATCCCGAGACCTGTAGAGCTGTCTTGTAACTTTGTGTTGCTGAGAAGAGTCCAGTTTTTCAAAGAGGGTCGTCACACATATGATGTGTCTGTGATTGTGTACAAATTTTTCCTGGTTCTGCTCTTCTCACTTAGCATCAGTTTGTATAAGCCTCTCCAGGTGAATATGAAGACCGTCTCCTCCCCATTTCTTACAGCACAATAGTGTTCCATTATGTTCATATACCACAACTTGTTTAGCCATTCCCCAATTGATAGGCATCCCTTTAATTTCCAGTTTTTTTCCACCACAAAGAGATCTGCAATAAATATTTTTGTACATATGGGTCTTCCTCCTACTTCCATGATCTCTTTGGGATACAACCCCAGAAATGGTATCACCTTCTCTTCTCTGACACTGCCCAGTACAGATGCTCACACATGCACTAGCTTGCCGGTTGGTCTGCCCACCACAAGACTCTCCTGTCTTCCAGCTGTCAAACTCATCTTCCTAGAGTGCAGGCCTGTTCATGTCACCTCTCAGTAAACTACTCCACTGGCTCCCTATCACTTCTAGAATCAAATATAAAATCCTCTGTTTGGCATTCAACACCTGACCTGCCTCTGGCTTCCTTAAACCTTACTCCCACATGAATCCCACCCCACGAGGCCCCCAACATACTCTTTGATCCAGTAACGTTGGACTCCAGACGATTCTCGAACAAGACACTCCATGGCTCCATTTCTCTGCTCCAGACACTTTCACTGGCTGGCTGTACCTCTCAGCCCCACCCTCCATGCCTGGAATGTTCTCCCTCCTCATCATTGCCTCCCGGTTTTCTTCAAGTCCTAGCTAAGATCTCACTTTCTGTAGGAAGTCTTTTCCAATCTCTCTTATGTACTTTCCTTATTTCTTATTTATTTATTATTTATCATGTATAATTTGTTTGCACACTGTCTCCCCCATTAGATTGTAAGCTCCTTGAGGGTAGAGGCTGTATTTTTGTTTTTCTATGTATCCCCAAATTTCAGAACATAGCCTGACACTTAATGTGCCCCTAATAAATGTTCACTGACCAAATCCTTGCAAATACTATTGTCTTGGTTCTATTTATTTCACTTCGCATCCATTCATATATATCTTCCTATACTTCTTTGTATTCATTATGTTTGTTGTGTCTTCCAGCACAGTAATATTCCATTACATTAATGTACCACAATTTGTTTAGCTACTTCCCAGTCGATGAGTGTCTACTTTGTTACCACAAAAAGCTGTTCTCCATTTTCAAAATCTTTGGGGAAAAGGAAAAGAATTGTTTTGCCGACTTCCATTGGTTCCAGAAGCAGGCAACCAGGGAATTTAGCATCAGGAGTCACTTTGGTCTTCTCCCAGGGGCTGCTACTTTCCATTTCTTTCTTTAACCCAGAATCTCTACTCATCACTTAGATATGCCATCTCTGCCTTCTCTGGCTGACCTTCTGCAGGTTCTACCTGTGTCTCTAGTGTCTGGGGCCCCCAGCGTTTGAAGCTCAGATTCTTGGGAGCTAGAGGGGGAGAGGATTCCCCTGCCCCTCAAAACATGGAGTGAACCATGACTAGGCTAGCTGAAAGTATCTCTTTGAAATGTCTCTACTGGTGTACCTGCCTTGTTTGGCATAAAAGAGACAACTCTTCTGGTTTTAAAATCAGTGTGGTTTAGTCCAAAGAGTGCTAGACCTGGAGTCACGGGTATGTTGTTTTGAATCTTGGCTCTGCCACTAATGCCTATGGGAACAAGGCATGTCCCTTCCCTTCTGTGGGCTCAGTTTCCTCATCTATAACCATGAGAAGGGTGGACTAGATCAGAGGGGTCAAACACACAGGTTTCATGCAGCCCAAAACAATCCCCAGTGTGGACTGAACCAGATTAAAAGGTCATTGGGAAATATTTAACAAAATAGATAAAAATAAAATAAAACATAGATAATGTTAATTTGTGGTTTTCTAAGTCAATTAGGCTTTCAGGAATCCCGCAAGGGGGCTTAGTGGCCCCCTCCTTTTTCAAACTAGCCCTCCCTTTCTATTTGGGTTTTACATTACTAAACTATACAACCTCTGTGGCTCCTTCAAGCTCTAAAATGTTCCATTCAACATTAAGACAAATAAGGAGGTTTGACATTTGACATTCTTCTCAGAATCATGTTTTTAAATGCAGAAAATAATATTCATAATATTATAGAGGAAACCAAAACGTCTGTGTGCAATCTGTAGATTAGAAGATTGGTCACGTAGGATCTAGCTACAAACATTTTGAAGCAATGATGACAAGAAATGATTATTCTGAGAAAATCTGTGACCACTATCATGCTTTATGAAAAAACTGTGATTTCTATTGGTGATTATGTCCCTGGAACTGCTGACAGCGCTGTTTGTTGGCCATTATCCTTCGTTCTCTTGGAGAGGATCAAAATGTGACCACGATATATAATCGTAATCAAAGAAAGTGCTAAATTTCAATCAGATGCTAATGAAAATAAAGATGTCATTATTTTTTTCATTGAAGTCCATGGAACCTGTGGGTTAAGACCTCCAACTCTAGGTGGAAAGCTGTAGACTGAGCCCTGCTGGCTCAGAGGAAGGAGGGACCATGTCCAGGTGGATGGATTGTGCTGGAAGAGAGCTGGGACAGGTGGAAAAAAAGAGCCATTTCATCTCAGATGGCATTAGTTGCTTGAGCAAGGACAGAGAAGCTGTGCTCACCCTGAAGGATGCAAGCACTGGGAGGGCTCTTGCCTTGGGGGAAGAGCACAGGAGGCTGGTTGAATTGTGAAGGCAGTCAAATATCAGCCATCATTGTAGGATCTTTACTGGTATGGTAGAGGAGGGGAGGGTGACAGAGGGGAAGTCTGCTCTGGGACTAATGTCCTGGGCTAATCAGAGGATCTAACTCCAGAAGGTCCCTTAGAGGTGACCTAATCTAATGAGGAACCTAAGGCCCAGAGGTTAAGAAATACATGCAAAAACAGGTTCAAGTCCTGGGGCTTTCCACTCAACCACCCTAAATTCTTTAGTTGGTCCCTACAGACCACTTTCCCTTCCTCCCTAGACAAGGATAAGATCTAGGTAGAAAAGAAATTCTCTGTTCCCCACTCTGGTTGGACTAGGGTCTTCATCTAACTTTGTGAGTCTAGAATTTACTCTGCCCCTCCCCCTTTAGGCTGGGGACACAAAATGCCCAAGTTCAATTCCTTGACAGGGGACCACAGAAGAAGACGACATCTTTCTCAGGCCATTGCCTCTGCTGACTCACTGTCCCCAAGGACTTCCTTTTCCCACTCCTCCGGAAATCTCCCCTCCCCTCCACCTACACCCTAGGCACCAGGTTCCTGCCGGCACCCACAGGGCAGAGGCCCCCTCCCGTTGCTCATCTGAGAGTGAGAGAGTGGCCGGGCATGTGGGCAACCCCAGCTGCCCCCTAGTGTGTCTAGGGAAAATGGGGGAGGCCAGGGGATGGGGGAGGATTAAGATGTCTAGGGCCCAAAGAAGCCTGGGGTGGGGGCTGGCAGGGGGCCAGAGGCTACCAGGAAGCTAAGGCTCAGACTTCCCAGCTTGGGGGGGGATAGCCCCCTCCTCCCCCTGAGCCCATTAGCTTGGAGGCAAAGGCAGGCGGCATCTCTTTCATATTCCCAGTACTTGTTAGAGAATAGAATCAGCTAGTGAGGAGCACAGTGACAAATTAACATCTGTCAAACTGCAGGGATTTCGAAGGAAAAGAGAACCAGGGTGTTGGGTTCATAATTAAAGGATGCTCGGGGACTGGGATTGTAGAATATTGGAAACGAATCTAATAATATCCTTTGAAGTTAGAGAGGCTGGGACTGTGAGAGATAGAAGGGGCCTCTGAGACGGTCTCTAGGCCAGCCTATCCCTGTCATCGAGGGAGGAGATGTGGCGCAGAAAGGGGACGGTCTGGTCTACATTCACATACAGCTGGCAGCACACCAGGCTAGTAGAGGAGATCTCCTGTTTCTTGTTGGACCACCATTTCCCCACCATTTCCCCATTCACCTCAGAAACAGAACCTGTCAGAGACTGAGGATGGGGAGTTAAAGTGAGGAACTGGACTAGGGAGCTTCAAAGGAGAGGTCTAGAGCTCCAGAGGAGCTGGAAAGGTCGAAGCCTTCCACAGACTCCTCAAGAATATTATGCTAGGGTTTGGTTTTTTTTAAACAGTTCTTAGTTCTGGGCTTGGCCTGTCTGGGGAGGGTGGGAGAGTCGCAGTGATGGGGTATGCCCAGACAGACACAATAGCCATTCTTGAGGTGGGAAGATCCACTCTGGCCCTCTGACCAAAGATTCCTCAGCTAGGGTGTGGAGTGGGCTGGACCAGAGAGATTGAGACTTCCAGGTTTCCTCTCCTTTGTTGGCATTTGGGCCAGTGTCTAACTGTTTTTGAGCCCCATTGCTGCTGGAAGCATGGGATGCCAGCTGTATCCAGAAGATAGGAAAGGAGGGAGACAGCAAGCAGGGGGAGATAGGGCTCTATTTGCAGACCAAGACCGTGGTACAATCGAGGGTGTGGAGGTCATGTGAGAATCGTCTTACAGCTTAGACTCTCCAGGGCCGGGAAGGATGTTATCTTATCTAGGGGGGCCCAGACACCCCTTGGATCCTTCTCTTTTTGTGGACACAGGCTAAGGTTTCACTTAGTCTGCCTAGTCCAATGCCATCAGTTGACGGGGAGGGAATGGAGACCCAGAGAGGGGAAGGAGGGGAGTCAGGACCATAACCCCGGTCTCGGCTGCCAATCTGGGCTCATTCTACTCTGCCCATTAAGAGAGGGATGTCTGGGAGCTCGGGAAACCCAGCTCTCTTCAGTCTTCCAGTTGTCAGGCCCCACCTACCCCCATCCTAGGGGGAATGAGAAAGTGAGTGGCGAGGACTCTGTAGACCTTCTGTGCCCCAAATATTATTCTTGGAAACACCATCACGCAGTATTGGCTTGGGGCCTGGGAGACATGAAAGAAGGGGGGGAGGTATTTTAGGGCTTCCATGGAAGTCTCCGTTCCCCTCCCCAGGAAAACTGGTGGCTAAAATATATTCCAGCTGTGACCTCTTCTCCTCAAGCAACTTTCTTTACTGAGGCTCCTTCAAGGGCATCTCCAAGTACTTAGCTGGGGGACATCAGGACTCTCTGCCCCTCTAACTCCCTTCCCAGGCTGGGGTGAAAGGGGCTGAGAGAGCTCACGGCCCCTGGAAAACATTAAATCAGAAAGGCATTTCCTGGTTGTTTCCCAACTCCTGGACAGCATCCTCACCCCCAGGGCCAGAGCCCAGAAGAGATCCCGGAGCCCTGACCTCCCTCCTCAGTCATGACTTTTGCCACCTCTCCCTTCTGATTGGTGGATCTTATCCCAAAGAAGAATTACTGGCTGCTCATTGGCCGTTCCCTCCCTAGGCAAGGGTGGGGGGAGAGGACAGAGGAGGAGGCAGGATTGGGGGGGACAGTGAGAAAGGGAGGGAAAGGGGAGAAAGGGGTGGGGGGAGGAAAGGGAGAAATCTGGGCTACTGAGTAGACATGGGGGCAGGGGTGGGGGAATAGGGAAGTAGGGAGAGATGGGGATGTCCAGGTGGTAGCAATGAAATGTGGTAACATGAAGGTTGATGTGGAGGAGAAGGGGCTTTGGGGAGACAGGAAAGACATAGAGACATAGAAGGAGGGGCAGAGGAAGAGGGATGGAGGTGAGCCTGTGCCAGTGATGTGGGGAGAGATTAAAGGGTGAGGCAAAGGGTGGAAAGATGGAGATGTGGGGGAGAGACAGATGTGGGGTGGGGAGTTAGAAAGAGATAAACATGATGGGAGAGAGGGGTGCAGTGCCAGAGATAGAGAAGAGACAAGAGTTTGGGGGAAATGAGAGAAGAGGAGTGGAGATGCAGGGGAGGGAGCAATGGAGGGAGGGAACTGGATGGGGGAGCAATGGAGAGAGTGAGCTGGATGGGGATGATGGGGGGGAGCAGAGGAAGGAGGAAGATGGAGGGAGGGAGGGAAATGGGGCGGAGGCACGGGGAGGAAACAAAAAACAGACAGGGAGTAGATCAAGTGAGATGGGGAGTGAGCAAGGGAGAAAGGAAGGGTGTGTAGGAGAGCTAGGGGCAACCCCAGAGTCCAGAGATAAGGAAGAGGCAGCCGGGGAGTCACAGGGGGGAGGGAAACAACGAGAAAGAGAAAGACTGGGACAGATTCACAGAATAGACATAATATGAATCAAGACCAAAAGACATGATAGCACAGAGATGAGGAGAGGCAGAGAGAAATTGTGAGAGACAGAGAGAGGGGGGGGGAGAGAGGAGGGGAGAGAGAGGGAGAGAGAGAGGGAGGGAGGAGAGAAGGGAGGGAGGAGGGAGGAGGAAGGAGGAAGGAGGAGGGTGGGAGGAGAGGGGAGGTGCAAACAGAACCTAGAGCAGACAGATAGTACACAGGGAGAGTTGAGTCAGAATCAGATCAGAGCATGGGGAGCTGAAGTCCTTCTGCAGAAATGTTGGGAAAGAGGTGAGGCTAATCTTGCTGAGATCTGAGGACCAAGAGAGCAGAGAAGCGGGAGTGGGCTTTAGGGTGCGGTTGGTAGGAGGGCCCTGGAGCTCCTGCTGCCCCCCTTGCTCCCTCTTGGAGGGCCATTGCCCCGGGACCCTCAGCCAGTACGCAGTTTTCAGCCCTTCCAGGGATGCCTGAGCTGTGTGAGAACCTCACCTACGTCCAGGGCAAAGGTGGCCCAGTGACCAGCTCGCTGATGTTTCTGGCTGGGGTAGTTGGCAATGGGCTGGCCCTGGGCATCCTGGCCGCCCACCGGCGGGCACTACGGTCTCGCTCCTCAGCCTTTGCGGTGCTGGTCACCGGACTGGCCGGCACTGATCTGCTGGGCACATGCTTCCTGAGCCCTGCGGTCTTCGTGGCCTATGCCCAGAACAGTTCCCTCCTGGGGCTGACCCAGGGGCCGGGGCTTTGCCACTGCTTTGCCTTCGCCATGACCTTCTTTGGCCTGGCATCCACACTCATCCTCTGTGCCATGGCTGTGGAGAGATGCCTGGCCCTCAGCCACCCCTACCGCTATGCACAGCTCAATGGACATCGCTATGCCAAGCTGGCCCTGCCCGCCATCTACACCTTCTGTGCCCTGTTCTGCTCCTTGCCTCTGCTGGGGCTGGGCCGGCACAAACAATACTGTCCGGGGAGTTGGTGCTTCATCCAGATGCGCTCAGAGGAGGTGGCTGTGAGGGCCTTTTCACTGGCCTATGCCACCCTGGTGGCACTGCTGGTGGGTGCCATCATCCTATGCAATGGTTCTGTCACTCTGAGCTTGTGCCGAATGTACCGGGAGCAACGGCGGCGGAGGGGCTCCTTGGCGCCCGGCCGAGCTGGGCTGGGGCCCAGGGAGGGCGAGGATGAGGTGGACCATCTGATCCTGCTGGCCCTCATGACAGGCGTCCTGGCCATCTGCTCACTGCCTCTCACGGTGAGATCCCCTGGAGAAGGGAGGAGGGGGCAGGGGAGCAAGCAGCACCTTCTTAGCCTCAGGCCCCTTGCCTTTCCTGCTGTCTCTTTTCGGGCTGTCTGGGATTCTCTGTCCCTTACCTGCATTCTGACTACGGACAAAGCCTTTAGCTTCTCCGGACCTCAGTCTCCCCACCTAGAGAATGAGAAGCAATCTTAAAGGTCCCTTTCAGGCGTGGCGTCATGAATTGGATTCTCTACCACTTTCTAGACAACCTTCCCTCCTCTTCCTCCTATCCTAAAGCCTATAGCTCTCTCTCCTTTCCTCACATGCCTGGCTGTATGTAGCCCCCCAGCCTGCAGGTGGGGTGAATCTGTCGCTCACCTGGGTCTCTCCCTTGATCTGGCCACTGGTGCGCTTTGCCATGGTGGGAAAGCTTCTCCCGTTCTTCACTCTCTTTGTAAAAAGGGGCGGTTGTGGTGAGTGCTAGACTATCTGGTTAGGGGCCGAGGTGGGATTTCTGAAGTCCAGGACAGCCCTGAGCTTCTATCCTCACCCAGCCGGCCTCTTGGTCTCTGAGATGCCCTGCAGACCTCTTCCAGAGCTCCAAGTCCCACTAAGAGACCAGGTTCACCTCCCGGCTATTCTTACGGTGGCTTCCCCTCCTCCCTTTTAATTTCTTTATCTTCTCTTCTCTTACTGCTATTTCTCCACCCTTGGTTTCCCTCGATGGGGGGCGGGGGGAGTAGGGGTGCGGGAGCTGCTAGGGTGGGGAACGGAGAAGGCAGAGAGAGGAAGTACTCGAGGGATGATTTTAGTCAGAAGACCAGGGTTTAAACATCTGTTTGGTATTTTTTGTACTTCGCTTCTTCCGCATGACCTTCGGGTAAATGACTTTGGCCCCCTGGCCCAGTTTCCTTACGTTGGAAAGTTGTGGGGTGCCCGGGTTTAACCCTTGGGGAGAAGCCCAGTGTGCCTTCAATTTTGTCTTGTTTTTTTTGTGTATGGAGATATCACAGCCGAAGGGGCTCAGAATGAGAGTAGATAGGAGGAACTGGAAACTAGGGCTCCTGGATCCCCAAAAGGTAGTTTGATAAACAGTAGGGAGTAGGAGGTTTGATCTGCAGGTGTCCTGAGGTCTCATTAACCTGTTCCCTGCCTCTCCTCCCTCCCCCAGATTCGTGGCTTCAGGCAGGCCATCAAACCTGACCACAGGGACCTGGAAGACCTCATTGCCTTCCGATTCAGCGCCTTCAACCCCATCCTGGACCCCTGGGTTTTCATCCTTTTCAGAAAGGCTGTCTCGAAGGCTCGGGCATGTGCTCTGTTGCCTCCACCCGGCTCCACCCATGAGGCCACCAGCTGTTAAGGTCCACAATTTCTCCTTTCCTGACACAACACAGGGATGAGGCACCTGGCACCTGCCCTTGTTGGATCCCCCAGCCTCTGTTTGCCATCTCAGTTCTGACTAGGCTGGGTGGGGAGAAAGAGGGGAGCTGGGGCTCGTTGGAATATAGGAGAAAGGACAGCTTGTTGGTACAAGCAGGTTCTCTTCCAAGTACCAAAGGCAGAGCCAGCCCCTGACCCCTCCAACCCATGATATCAGGAACAGACCAAATCTCCAACTCTCCATTTCATCTGTATGACGGGCCAAGTCCCTGCCCTGTTTTATAGTTTTCTCACGTGTTAGAATAGTTTCCAAGGACCCTTCCAGCTTCAAAAATGGATGAAATTCTCAGGGCCAGTAGGGGAGCAGAGGGGATGGACATATCTGGTTTCTTTAGCATCAGCCCAAGAACCCTGGCATCTGGCTTGCCAGTCTCCACAATCTTCCAACCTTGGGTTTCACCCCAGCACTCCTCCAGAACTAACATCACCCCATTAAGCAGCTGCTCCCATAGACGTCAGACAACAGAGAAAGGAAAAAACTTTGTCCTGGAACCCAGAAAGAACAGCAATCTCAAAATAACTAGGTTCTCTGGCCCCTCACCCTTGCCCAGCCTTCCATCCCCTATCCATCTCACTGTCTAAATATTTGGAAAGCCAGAAAGTTCTCACTGGCTTCTGTATCCTCAACGTTAATTCCCCAGCTCTGGTCCCCAATCCCTGCTACCTTCCCCAGTGGTGGGCCTCTCCCTCTCATCAGTATGGGAGACTTCGAGATCTCAAGGGTTTCCTTCCCCAAATTGCCCCTCCCAGCTCCCCGAAAAGTCATTCTCTATACTCCCACCCCACCCCCATCCCCAGTCCCTAATCAAGTTTTTTCCCCAGGGGAGATGAAGTGCCCCAAGGTGAAAGGAAGGTCTGGATGATCAGAGGAAGAGGAGGGAGCTGGGGTGGTGGAGTGGGGGTAGGGGGAAGCTGCTGAGCTTGGCAGGGATGAAGAGGGGAATGGTGGAGTACAAGAAGGAAAACAAAGGGTGGGGGGTAGGGAGGGTAGCTCACAGACAATGTGGAAGCATGTTGCCATCCAAATGTTGGGAAACGGGCCAACGTACCCAAAGCATTATGCCTGTAAGTCCCAAATAAATGAGCATTGCAAAGCTGCCTATTCACTGTGCAAAACCCTTAGGATCTCAAAGCACATCAACTTCTCCCTGTCCATTGATGGTCTTGGAGTGATGAGTCTTGGACCAGAGTCCGGTCCAGTGTCTCTCCAAGTCTTCTAACCCTCTGTGTTTTTCCCCCAAGTTAACAGTCCAATTTTTGTTCCCTCCCTGCAAATGGGTGAGGCCCCTTGGAGGCCTCTAATTGTCTTTGGATCTAGGAGGGGTCTGGAGGTACATACAGCCCCTAATCTGTGGCACCAGAGGGAATGGTGAATCGGCATCTTGACTGGAGGGTGAGTAGAAAAAATCAACTTGACAGACAAATCCCACTTCCCTTTTCCGGACCATGTGGGCCCCACCCTCTATGATGTGCCTAGTTCTCTTCAGCCTGGATGGTTTAGGCTCAGCACATTCTGCCATTTGGACCAGGCAGCAGGACTCTGCAGGACACTAGGGGCACTCTCTAACCAGTGGAGTTGATGCTGCATGGATGGGGATATGGGAGTGGGGAGGGTAGAAGCCACCAAAGTCTGGCAGTGGGACTTCTTAGTCTAGGGTGGAATCTGGCAGCACAAGGGAGGTTGGGCTCTCCAGGACTCCCGGAGGGCAGGACTAGAAGGGTCCCAGCCCAATGGAGCTGAGTCTGAGGCTTAGGCCTTTGGCCATTAAATCATCCCTGTGACCTTGGGCAGGTCATTTTTCTTTCAATCTGTTCCTTTGTGTAGTTGGAATAGATATCTATTAAGATCCCAAAGTCATGGAACTTTAGAGTTAGATGGAACCTTATTAGACATAGCATATAATGGAGTAGAAAGGCCCTTAGAACAGGGGATGTCAGAGCTGGGAGCAGCCTTAGGACTGGGACTGTCAGAACAGGGAGGGGTCTTAGAATATTATCCATGTTCCATCATGAAGGTCTTGATTCAAATACCAGCTCTGAGATGTATCAGCTCTGTGACCCTAGATAAGTCCCTTAACCTCTGACCCTATTTGCTCATCTGTTAACTTGGGGATTATAATCTCTGTAGTTCCAACATTACAAGGTTGGAGTGAGGCTCATATGAGTTGCTGTTTGTAAAAAATGATGTCCTGGGGATGGGGCCAAGGTGTAGGAGTAAGAGCAGGGCTATGCTTGACCTCTCCCCCAAAGCCGTCCAGATACGTGTTTGAAATGACTCTAAACAGACTCTAGATCAGCAAAAATGATGTCCTGGGGGTGGGGAGGGGTGGGGTGGGGCCCCTCTCTCCCTGTCCAGGGACTCTCCCCTCTCTGTGAAGAGATGAATGAATCAGACAGAAGGGTAGACTTGGCTAGAGGAGAAACCACTTTTTTTTTTTTTTTTTGGGAGAGGAGGGGGAATGGGATTCGGGGGAGGAGCTCTGGAGTCAAGAGTCCCTGAGTTCAAACCCCTCCTTGGACATTTACAACGTGTGAGGCCTTGGGCAAGTACCTCCGTAGGCCTCAGTTCCCTCATCTGTAAAAGGAGGGGGTTGGGCCAGCTGGCCTCTGAGGTCCTAAAGTGAGCGGGGAGCTGTGGACAGACCATTCATTTAGCCTCGGATTCGGCGTTTCTCCCAATGTGATCTTGAGAAAGTCCTTCCCCATCTCTGGGGATGCGCATTTGTCCAGTACAGGAAGGCTCCGGCCGCTCCTTTGGGAGCCGGGGAATCGCTAGGCAGGGCTCGCGGGAACCAGGCCGGGCATGGACTTTCTCAGTCGGTGATTACCAGCCAGCCAGCCTTGGTGGGGGCCGAGGCGGGCGGTGGCGGTGGTGCCAGAAGTCCTCGGACGTTACAAAGGGGCCCTCGGGGTCCCAGATTCTCGGAGCTGCACGAGGTTCTTGGCTTGGCGGCTGCCTCCCCCTGCTGGCCACGCGGAGGCCCTCGCAGACCTTAGAGGGCTCGGGAGGGATCTCCAAGCGCTCAGCTCATGCCCCTCCTCCAGCCCAGGGGACCCTGCGCTGCGCCCTCGCCCCGCCGCGGGAGGATACGATCGGTGCCGGATCATTCAGCGATTGTTTATTTAGCTTAGATTTCGTTTGGGGGAGGGGGCTAATGTTATGGCCATGGTCAGTCACTTTGCCTCTCCCGGCCTCATTTCTCCCATATATAAACTGAAGGCTGTTCCCCGAGCCTGGAAGGCCCCTTCCTGCCTAGGTTTAACTCCGAGCTCCCTTCAACAGCCGCATCAGGGCCGCTCCCAACCTTCCTTCGTCTCTGGCCCATTCATTCCTCTTTCCTTGTAGACTCGGAGGCAGAGCCCGGGCCCGGGCCCCTTTCGGTATCTGGCCCGTACTTGCAGACTGCTCCAAGGCTCCTTCTAGCTTCCACTTCTCGGTTCTAAGGCCTTGCTCATGGAAGACCAAAGGCCGGACTTGTAGAAAGCAGCAGGCCGCGGGAGTGAGCAGAGGCCGTATCGGAACGCTGGGATGAAGCAGGGGGCCGGTCCCCCAGGAGCACAGGCAGGCCCCTGCAGCCCAGCTCCTCCCCTGCTCACTTCACCTAGCAGCTCTTACAATCGGCTCGGTCCGTACCCCTGGAAGCAAACACCGCCCACGTTTGCTTCCTGTGCGTCGTAGCAAAATAGGGCGAAATCATTTAGCCTTTTCAGGCCTGTTTCCTTCTCTGTAAAATAAGGCAGTTATACCCGACGATCCCCAAGATCCCCATAAGAAGCCTGGCGTGGCAAATGCTGGATTTGTGCCAGAGCTTTGAGGCCCCGTGAGTGCTGTGATCTTCGGCGAC
>CM053596.1:15432007-15442236 GCA_028646575.1 Pseudocheirus occidentalis | reverse complement strand
AGGGCTGGACATTCCTAACTTGTCCTGGAAATCCGGGTCCTTCTCATTAGCTTGGTTCTGTGCCCTTACAGCCAGGCCCCTTCCTGAGAGGGGGAGGGGGCTCCTAGCCCAGCTTGCTCCCCTTGGGAGGGCAACACCCTCTCCCTTTCCTAAGCCCTGCCTGCCCAAGCTGCCTGGCCTGTCGGCCCCTCTGCTGACTTCCCCTTACTCTCCAGAGCTCACTGGCCACAACTGTATGATGTGATGAAAAGTGCTGCCCTGTACTTTAATGTATTCTTATCAGTGTCTATTCAATAAACTTTGAACACAAGGCCCTTGGTGTCTAGGGTGTCCTTGCATACTGTAGGTGCCTAATGTTTGAACTGAAAATGCAAAGTCTGACTCAGTTTCATCTATTAAATGTGGGCTAATATCACCTACTTCACAGTCCTGAGCAAAATTCTTTAAATTGGGAGGACAACTAGAGTTTATGCTATTTCACCAGCCATCTGGAGTTAACTGCCCTGGGCAGCCAGGTAGCACAGTGGATAGAGCGTGGGGCCTGCATTCAGGAAGACCCGAGTTCAAATGCAGCTCCAGATACCACTAGCTGTGGGACCTTGGGGAAGTACCTTCATCGTTTGCCTCAGTTTTGTCATCTAGAGAAGGGGGCTAGCCAACCACTCGTCCCCCTGCCAAGAACTCCCAAATGGGGTCACTAGACGGAGGTCACGACTGCTCGACAAGTCTGCACCTGTTTTAGTGGGGAGATACAGAAAGCAAGATAGAGCTCTGCCAGGGACACTTGGAATGTCAATGGGGACACAGGAGGAAAAGCAAACACAAGGTGCCAGTTGTGACAAATCTGGGGGACCAGTGGGGAGGCTGGCCTGGCTCTGGTAGGGAAAGCCTGGGAGCATTCTCCATCTGTGAATTATCACAAAAGGGCAAGAGAGCCAGCCCAGGTAGTCACTGTATTTTATTGGAAAACATTGATCTATATTTTTCTTCACAGCTTGAACTGAACACAATATTGCCCGGTTTAAAAAAACAGAACAAAATAAAACCACTCCCCAAACAGCCACTGCCTCATCCCACCTTGCTCGCCCACCATGGCCCTCGACTGGGTTTCCGCCTCCCCTTCCCCTGGGAGGAAGGCACCAGGGGGTGGTTCAGGAGAGTGGACTCTCATGTGTCAGGTGGCCTGCCTCCTTGCCAGGCCTGAGAAGGGTCAGTTTGATCCACCTGGGCAGAGGGGGTTGGGTGTGAGAGGGAGAGAGAGAGGGAAAAGAAAGAAGCTCAGGTGGAAAAAAGACCAGTCTGCCCACGGCTCCTTCTTCCTCCCCAAAGTTGAGAGAAACGGCTGTTGGTAAGAAGAGAGTTTGCTGATCATGCTGTTCGGCAGAGGGAGGGGGTGACTAGCAGACATAGCACAGACCTACGAGCCAGCGAGCTAGCGAGTGCAGCAAGTCACTAGAGACGCGAGGCGAGGTGGCGTGGGGAAGGGGGGAGCGCAGACGGCCGGCCAGGCCTCCTACATTACTCTTATTGCAGCTATGATCAGTGATGGCAGCTGGGTCACCCCCCCCACCCCCAGGCTATATATGAATTTTGCCTGAAAAAGAAAAAAAAATCAAAGAACTGAGCACACAGCCAAGCGATCACTGACACATTCACTCAAACTGCGGGGCTGGGGCTGGAGCAGAAGCGGCGGGGCAGGGATATTAGCACCAGATATTTACAGAACAGCTCAAGAGACTGCTTTAGGAGTATGGACATTTACAGTTTATACAAGGTGCCAAGGGAGCAGGGACACCCCTCCCCTCCTCTCCCACAGGCCAAAACTTGGTCGAGCCAATCGCTGAAGATTTGGGAATAGAAGCCAATGGGTTTTGTAATGTTGCCCATCCCTACCTTATTTTCTTCATCCGTCCTACCCCTACAACCAGTGTCTACAATTCCCTTCTCAATTTCCAAGGCCACATGAGGTGGCACCCTATTTTCCTCATGCCCACCCACCACCCACCCCAACGCCTCTTGTTGGAACTCCTCTAGACCTTCCACCATGGCCCCCCAAATGTTTCGAACACAGAACCACAGTGCCAGACGCATGCAAACATCTAAAGGGTTTGGCTTTCCTGCCCCAGGTAGGGACACTCTCCCCACTCTGCTGCAGCTCCCGGCACGGGGCCAGCACTGGCCACCGAAAACAGGGTAAGAAATCAAAGGGAGGGGAGGAGACCTACAGGGAGCCATGAAGGCAGGGACCCCTGCTTGGTTTTGTGGGGCGGGGTCAGCTCAGGCGCTGGGACATCCCAGGGAAGAGAGGGAAGAAGGAAGGGAGGAGGTCACAGAGCGGTCATGCAGCTTGGGACAAATCTCGTGTTGCTTTATGTCGGATTCTCAGTTGTCAGTCAGGGTTGGCTTAGAACCAGGTTGTGCGAGTAAGAGTGTCGGAGAGAGAGCGCGTGAGAGGAGAGAGAGACCAAAGGAGAACGGGCATCACCAGCTGCCCGCGGCCTTCACTTTGCGGTCATCATCTGCACAAACTCTGCCAAGATAAGATAGGGATAGGGGAAGCGGGTCAGGCCTGGGGACCTTGCTCTGGGCCCAGAGCCACAGCCTGCATGAGGATGTCCCAAAGGCTGGGAAGCCCACGCCTATGGGCACCCCCACCAGGGACCCCCCAAACAGTCCCTCTGACCTGTAGATTGACCCTTGTCCCATCTATCTACCCCAGGGACGTGGAGGGCTGGACACACCTTCATAGTTAACCTGGCCATCACCATCTATGTCCGCCTCTCGGATCATCTCGTCCACCTCCTCGTCGGTCAGCTTCTCCCCAAGGTTGGTCATCACGTGACGAAGCTCGGCAGCGCTGATGTAACCGTTCCCATCCTTGAGGGGCAGATGAGAGAAGGCATCACATCACACAGAAGTACCTCTTCACACTTTCCCAAACATTCTCCATTCACCACCTCTTTACTTCTCAGAGAGACTCAGTAGCAGCTAGAGACTGGACAGGCCAGCGCCAGAGGTGGAGCTGGGCCTTCTTACTCAGCCTGAGGCAGGGCCCAGGCTAACTCCAGCAGCTGGGGATCACCTGGGTCAAAGGTGTAGGGGAGAAAGGGGCCCTGCACACCCCAGAGCTACTTTCCCACCTTGTCAAAGACACGGAATGCCTCTCGGATTTCTTCCTCGCTGTCTGTGTCCTTCATCTTTCTCGCCATCATGGTCAGGAATTCAGGGAAGTCAATGGTCCCATTTCCTGGAAGCAGTGCTTGGGTTAGGAGAGATTGGAATGCAACACCACAGACAAGGCTTTCTTTCAGTCCTTGCAAGATGGCCTCCAGCCCCAGGACAGGAAGGCCAAACTCCCCAGCACAGGGGTATGAGGGGTGTCTGCAGGTCTGCACAACCAGCTGCCCACCTCCCTCAGGGCTCACCATCTGCATCCACCTCATTGATCATATCTTGGAGTTCAGCCTCTGTTGGGTTCTGACCCAGGGACCGCATCACTGTACCCAACTCCTTGGTGGTGATGGTCCCATCTCCATCCTTATCAAACAGGGAAAAGGCTTCCTTGAACTCTGAAAGAGGAGATCACAGGGTCAGAGTTGGAAGGGACATTTTATTCCATATAAACTGTGTTGGCTCCATCTGACACAAGAAACCTGTCGCTCCTAACCACCCTCTGTTAAGAGTGAGTCAAGAGGAAGAGAAGACAATGCCAGCCACATGGTTCAAAAGAGTATCTGAGTGAGAGCCTCTGGAAGGACCCAGGCCCTAAGCAGTCCCACTACCTCCTCCAGGGCCAAATGATCCTTAAGGTTACCTGAGCAGTAGGCCCCAGCCCAGCTCTGGGCCTGGGGAGAACAGAGTGTGACCAATTCCAAACCATTCTGGATGTACGCATTTTAACCTTTATCCATACTCAGCCTCTTCCCAAAGTTGAGACCGCCGCAAGAGGTACCAGCAATCTCTAAGATACAGCCCGTCTCATTGTCTCTGCCAACCCAGATTCCTGTGTCTCCCCCGCTCCCCCACCCTCATTTGCCACTGGGGCTGCCCATGGGAGGAGCTGTGAGTAGTTATGCGTGGGTGGGTGGCAGCGGCGCACGGATGGACGGACAGTGCGTGGGGAGGGAGAGCGGGCTGTGGAGCTGGAGGGATGGGAAACTAGTGGTGCTGAGTGGGAGGGCCGCAGCTGGGAGCATGGAGATGCAGCTAACTGTGCAGGAGGCAGGCACGTGGCTCCTATCCTCCCACTGGGTTCATTTTGGCATCAGATGCTCCCGTACCCCATTCCTCTTCAGAGCTGTTGAGAATAGGAGATGTCCAGTCATCATTCCCTAAAGAGTATTGTCTTTGTTAACTAGGAAAGGGAAAGAAGAGGTAGATGTGTATGCTTGGGGAGAGAATGGTAGTAATGGGGGGAGGGGGAGACGGAGGAGCAGGAGCAGTGGTGGCGGCCGGGCAGGCAAACCCTCAGGCAGCTGTGCCCATGTGCTTGCTGGCTTCTGCTTTCCGTCTGTCTCCCTCAGGACACCATCACCACTCTTCTGCCAGAGCCCATGGTTCCTCTAGAGCAGGGCCTGTATGCTACAGGGGCACAGCTCACTGACATGACGGCAGACGCCTGGCCTCGCAGGCTGACAGCTGAGAAGCAAAGAGGGGATGGAGGCGAGCAGAGGCAAGGCTACTCTGGACAGGATGGCCGGGCTCCAAGCAGCCAGGTAGGGCCGAGAGGAGGAATAACCTTAGGTCAGACGGCCAAATGGGACACAAGCAGTCTCCTCTAAGTGAATGAGGAGCCTGGAAGCAGATCTCTGTGATAAGCCACGGGGCTGGCGGCTCCCTAACCTACACCACCCATGAACCTCACCCAACTTGGCTGTCTGGACCTGGTTCACCGAGTCACTGGTGGTAGCTAGTTATAATCACTGAGCGAACTTGGCACGCAGCAGAAAGACCAGGAAAGTGGGACTCAGGAGGCGTGGGTTTGAATCCTGGCTGTGGTTCGCTGGGGTGAAAGCCCGTGGCCACGCGGCAGGACCTCTGTGCCAGGTGCCACAGGGGACAACAGTACACAACATGAATTCCCCAAAGCTAGCAGGCAGGGATCACAACAAGTTTACAGGAATCTATCGGGGCTGTGAGACACTTGGCTCGGCTGCAGGCGTGTCCCTGGAGGGTGTGGGGGGCGGGGGAGGAGGGCTCACCTGCAATCTGCTCTTCAGTCAGCTGGTCAGCCTGGAAAATCACCAGAGAGAAAAGACGTCATTAAGAATCCCCTCCCCAATTCTCTAACGAAACCCTCCTTTCCACCTCCTCGGGATGAAAACCCACTTCGTACAGAGACAAGTCAGCAGCCCTCCTGGGGACGAGGCAGCCGGGGTGGGGTGACAAGGGGCACGGGTCAGGGCAGCAGCCTTTCCTGGAGCTGTTCAGCAGGACACGGGCCATAGTGGGCTAGAGACTCAACTCCTGCCTTTGTGTAGAATGAAGAGACTGACAGGCAGGGCTGGGATTTGGGGCTCTCAGAGATCTTGTCTAACTGGGATATTCTACCATGGTGAAGGCAGGGGGATCAAAAGAGCTCCTTCCTCCCAACAATGGCATTTTCAAGGGGAAAGAAATCTCCCTGAGCTGTGAGTCTGTGCCTTTATGATGTCATTGAGGAGACAGGGAGCTTCTTCCCAAGAGGCCTAAGCAAGCAGGTCTAGAAGGTTCTGCCAAACTGAAACAGGTCAGTTCTTGAGCAGGGGGAGGGAGTGGAAGTCGTAGCACAGACCTGCACCATTAACCCAAATCCTGTCCCATGTCACCTACATATAACAGGAAGCCTAAGGGTAAAGCATTTCTCCAGGATGGCCACATTCCAGGGCTGGGGGCTGAGATCCATCTGGGCTAGCAGGCAGGGGCTGCTGGATCCACCCCCCTTCTTGATCCAGCCCACCCCCTTGGCTGGAGGGTCGGGAAAGGACATTGGTCTGTTCTTAGACTTGAGGGGCAGCTGTCAGGGAGGGGGGCTGCAGTAGTGGTAACCACTGCAGGCTTGAGCTGGCTTCCCTCACACACTGCAGTGTTTTTAACCCTTTCTTTCCCTTCCTGCCATTCCAGCCGGCAGGTCAGGCTTGGGCTGAGGCTGGTCTGTACTGTACTGCAGGGGGCCCTCCTCCCAGGACGCAGTGCGGGATGCTTGAAAGCAAGCCAGTCCTTAGAATAGGGGGAAGGACCAATCGAGCACAGTGCTGCCTAGGGGAAGGGCCAGCCCAAAGACTGCTGCTGGCCCAGAATTCATCAGACACAGCTCAGAATCTCTGCTCTGCCCCACAGGCAGCCACATGGAGGCCCATTCCACCTGGACTACTGTGGGTGGGTGGGTGCCTGCTCTTGTCTCAGATAATGCCCCAAACGTCCTCTCAAGGCTCCCGCTCCCGTGGCTAGAGTACTTTCTTTTCTGCACTCCCCCCCCCCCCACCCCTTGGGAAAGGAGACTTTGGACTCACAAGAAAGCAGGTCTGAATGAGTACAATGGGAGGGATGTCAAAGTTATGGAGGAAAGAAGGGCTATTCTGAAGAGAACCGAGGGTGACGGAAAAGGAGAAGGCCTTGCCTTTCTCCAGCCTCACTAGCCACAGCTGCCTTCTTCCCCTGCCCCCACATGGAGGCTGTAGTGCCAGCAGTTAGCTGTGTGCTGGAGGAGGCCAGGCCTGGGCAGCGGCCCTTCCGAGAGGGCTGCAATATTGTTCAAAGGCTCCAGCTTCTAGAAGACAAAGAATCTGCCCTGGCCCCCTCCATCCTGACACCTGAGGAGACAGATCATGGAAAAAGAGTAAGGGAAGCAAGGCTTCTCATCAAGGCACATGCCAGAAAGGAAGAGGAGCAGCCTACACACACACACACACACACACACACACACACACACACACACACACACACACACACACACACACACACAGACACGACGCACGCTGCTTTACAGCTAGCAGGCCGATGGCTCCCTGGCTAGGGCCAGTTCAGCAGGGGACTGGGGGAGGGAGGGGAGGCTGGAGGCTGCAGGGCCTGCCAGGTTCTTCCCTACCTCCATATTCTAGTCTCTAAGATTGAAAAGACCCAATTTACTGGGGGCAAGGGGTGGGGAATGGCCCTCCAGCCCAGGGCTGGCCCTAATCTCCATAGGGACTGAGCCCAGACCACAAACTAGGCCAAAGTCCACCATAGGGGAAAGGATTCCTTCCCTCCAGGATCCCAAGTGGAAGCATGCAACTGAAATGAAGTGCTGTGGCTCCCCTAGGGGTGGTTCTGAGGCAGGAGACCCTGAAACCTGGCAGCAGGCAGGACTTGGAGCCTTTTGGGGAAGAACCAGGGTAGAGGGAAAAGGGAACCCAAGGCAGGAGGCTTCACTCTGAGCCAGCCAGCAGGGATGGCGAGGCAGGTTCTTTTGGGTATGTGTGTGGGGAGGACGCGGGGGTGTGGCGCAGAGTAGGGAAGAACGAGTCTTCCTTTTTTCTCTCAAAATTCTAGCTGTGCCAAGGAGGAAACGAACATCTGGGACAAGTCACTCACCATCTCGGCCTCCTCAGCTAGAAAATGGAGGAGTTGGCCAAGGATCATCTCTCAGGTCTGACATTCTATGACTAGACCTCAGGAGGAGGCCAAGAGGGCTTGAAGCTTTAGTGATGGAATAATTGCTCCTCAATTGGGGAGGGGGGTGTTCTGAAAGTCACCATTGGTCCAGCCCCAATTATCCCCCTCACCCCCCAGTGAGGGGCTGGGGCCTATCGCTCTTTGGGAGAGATCTGACAGCCTGGTCTGAGCCTGACGCCAAAGATCCCCTACAAGGGATGGGTGCTAGACTCCCAGACAGCCCTCAGGACCAGGAGACAGGAGACCCCAAGGCTGTACCTAGCAGGATACACATTCCAGTCCTGCCCCTTGTCCTCTGCTGGGAGGTGGTCTTCCTGGCTTTGCCCTCAAACTTCAGCTTCACTGGGGCAACTTTCCCCAATGGCTCCTACACTCTCAGTATACTTGGCCAAATTCCACTGGCCCTGACCCCCACCTCCCCCAAAGCCCTTATCCACCCCGACCCCCCAGACTGGAAATCCTTTGTTCTAGACTTCCAGAAAACCACCTGCAACATCTTCCCCAATCTCAAGCCCACTTTTCTCTTCTCAAAGCCTCCTTTCTCAATTTTCAGCTCTACCCCATTGTACCTGAGAGTCCTTCCTACCCTGGCCTGTTTATCTTCTCCCCCCCCCCAAAGGATGGGCCTCTGCTTCAAACTACCCTGAAAATCCCACTGTGAGCATGCAATCAATTGCCAGGAAAACTCTGCTTTTAGCTCCACCCCCCCCCCCTCCCCTAATGCATTAAGCCTCCTGAATCCTAGGACTTTTTCCCAAACACCTCAGTTTGTAGCTTGGCCTGACCACTGGTACCTTGGGTCCTAGTGTTCCTCCACTTGGCTAATACCCAAATCCCGGCATCATTGCCACAACTCCACCTTCCCTCTGCCCTCCTCCATCTCCCTCCCACCCAGATTCTCCTTCCTCCCCCAGGCCCTTTTCTCTTGGAGCTTTCACCCAGCCCATCCTCCTCATCCTCCTTCCCTAGTCTTTTCCCACCTGCCCTTCACCTCAAGAATTCCAAGAGCAGCCTGTTGAGCTCCTCTCTTATCCCAGTCACTTGCCCAGGGCTTCCCCAACTTCTCCCTTTTCCTTCCTATTACAAATGGTATCTTTCTCCACTTCCAATTCCTTCTGCAAAGACACCAACCATTCCCCAGGCTCCAGAATCTCATTATCATCCCACCCCTATCTGCAGGATTATCCCTCACCTTTTTCTTTTCCCTTTCCCCTCAATATACCAGCTGCCCCTAACATCCCTCAGCCAATCAGAGGTTCAGCCTCTCCCATCTTCCCCCTCCCCATCATTTCCACGAGGCTGCTCTGACCATTTCCCCCTAACAAATGGAGCCCATCTCTCCTTCCTCTGGCTCCCAGTCTAATCATCACAGTCCTCTTCAAGGTTTAACCTTAACTTTTCAAACAATCCCTTTTCTTCCTAAGGGTTCAAATTACTCCCCCCCCCTTTCCTGGCAAAAGTCAATCCCCTCCACTATCGTCCTTTCAGTACTGCCCCCCCCCATCCCTTTCTCTGTGTTGCTTTTGTCCTTCCCAAACCTTGGGCAACTATCCCCCTAATTCGCTCCCTTCCAGGGTTTCATCTATTAACTCCACCTTGGTCCAAGCCTAATCTCTCAGTGTCTAACTTAGCAACCAACTGTGACCCTCCCCACCAAGGTCCTCGGTCAGCAACTGCCCCTTCCTCTGGCTCCCACCCCAGGACCAACCCTTTCTCATCTTCCTTAGAGGTTCCCATACCCCCTGAGCTCTAGGCTCCAGGCATCCACCTTTCTCTCATCTAAGACCTTCCTCTCAGGGGTCCCCCCACCCTGGGGGCTGCTTCATCTGGAACCAACTATCCTCAAGAGTCCCCTTCCCCATTCTACACAGACCAGCCAGCTGCCCCCCAAAAGTCCACCCAACGAGGGTCCACCCCCCCAGGGTCTTCCTTCTGGGTCAATCCCTGTAAAGACCCTAGGGACCAACTCTCAGGGGTCTTTCAAAATGAGGCCAATTCCCATCCCAGAGCCTTCGGCCAGGGGCCACCCTCAGTGGGGGTACCTCTCCTCCTTCCCACCCTGCAGCCCCTAGAAGCTTCCTCCTGTTGGGGTCTCATGCTCGTGCTGTCTTCTCTCCCCGCCCCCCTTTCCCCCCCCCCCCCCCCCCCCCGTGTCAGTCTGGACCTCCCCCACCCAGTCGAGGACCGAGCTCTCTGCCCCTCCCCCCAGGGATCCTCCTATCACGCTCCTGGGCTCCATTTCGGGGTTCAATTTCCAGTATCCACTTCGGGGCCACCCCCACCCCACTCCGGCCATGGTCCTTAAACGGAGCTCTCTGCAAGAGCTCAACAGCCCACCCCGGGGGGCCAGCCCCACGTCTCCAGGGGACTCCCTAGAAAGAGCGCAGAAGAGCTCGGCACCCCAAGTTTGCTCCCATCCCCCCCCCCGCCCAAATTAATTTCCTTCTCTGCCAGCCCCCAGGGACCTCCCCTGCACACCTTCTTCAGTACCTCCTCCTCCTCTCTCCGCACCCCATCACCCTCCCCAGTCCCAGAACCACGTCCAGCCTCCCCCCTTCCCCCCAGCTTAAAAACTGACATCCCGCTGCCCCGAGCAT
>CM053596.1:15410292-15431507 GCA_028646575.1 Pseudocheirus occidentalis | reverse complement strand
TCTCTTTTACTCCTGAGCCCCCATCAGTGGGCTTCCCACTTAAACAAATAAGCCAAGACAAAACCATGAACTATTAAGTATAACACATTAACTAATAGAATATAAAGTGATAATAATCATAACATAGCAGTCCATTTATAAACCTGGGTCACACTCTCCCACCAATATACATAGTTCCCATGGAGGGAAAGTGGGTATAAACTCAGAAGAGCCTAGAAGTGAGGCACATCAGTAGGGAAACACATGTGCTTAGGGACAATTGTACATCTAGACCACAGTAGGCTTTGATGTTCTTGATCTCTGACAGAAACAGCCCATATCATGGGTCTCTTGTTCATAGGACTGCTCTTCTTCTGGGCCTCTCTAATCTCCTGCTCAGTGGAGCCATATACCCGCTATTCTTTGGACCCTGAAGAAGTGTAAAACTCTTTTAGTAAAAAAGCAGCCATAGGCTTGGGATCTGCTAAACTCTTCAAGCTAGAGGGGGCTTCAGGACTATTCAGAGCCTTGAGAGATTTCCCTCTTTTGATCCAAAGAGGACAGTAATGGGCAACGTAGGCAAACCTCTGAGGATTTTCCCTCTTTCAAGCTATAGATGGTGTTAAAAAACAAGGCAGATAAGTCCAGCCAGCTCTTTAGACCACACGAGCTTCTTCTATAATCAGTTCCTTCAAATAGCAGCATGTGAATAAAGGGCTGCTAGGTGGTGCAGTGGGCAGAGTGCTGGGTCTGAAGTCAGGAACATTCATCTTCATGAGTTCAAATCCAGCCTCAGATACTTACTTACTGTGTCATCCTGGGCAAGTCACTTTGCCCTGTTTGCCTCAGTTTTCTCATCTGTAAAATGAACTGGAGAAGGAAATAACAAACCACTCCAGTAACTTTGCCAAGGAAACTGCCAAATGGGGTCCCAAAGAGTTAGACCCAATTGCAAATGATTGAACAACAAATCTGTATTGTGTAGGCAAGCACATGTCTTCTTCAGCCATGTGCTTGAGTGGGAACTCTGTCAATGCCTTGGTTTGCTTTAGGATCTCCAGCTGAGAATTCCCACTCTTAGGCACTCTCCCCTCTTGTCACATGGGCAAACCTATGTCTATATCTGCCCAGAACATTGACCCCCCAAGTCACCATTATTTGCTAGGGGAGAAGGGGAATGGGGACAGATGATGTTAGAAGGGAAAGATCTTTTCCCTCGTCTCCGCAGAGCCCCTACTCCCTTTTCATGGTGGCACGGAGAAGAAAGACTCAAGATGAAGAAAACCAAACAGAACCATTTCTTGCTAAGGTGTTGCCTTGTGCCCTGGCATTTCCCCATCCAGACTCCTGAACACAGGTCTCTGAGCTGCTGATGCAAACATATGCTCCACTGATACAACCTTGGCACTTGGAGGAATTTCCATCCTTCTTGCAGCTGGACTCTTCCAAGTCTTGAATCCTCCAAATAGATGGGAACCCCTCTAAGAGCAAGGATTGTTTTGTTTTTTTATCATGCATAGCACAGTGCTAGGAGCTTTGCAAGCAGCTAAGAAATGCGTATTCATTCATTCATTCATTCATTCATTCAATCATGGTTGACCACAGCAGGGCCCCTCCTCTGTGGTCCTCTGTTCAGCTCTGTGTCTCCCTGAAGCCCAGCCAGCCAATCAAATTCGGCTCACTTCCAGTCACTGAAACCCTGTCTGGGCCTCACTTTCTTCATCTGGAGAGTGAGAGGGTTGGAGGGGATGACCTCTGCGATCTCTTCCCAGATCTGAATCCATTACCCAGGGGCACAACCGACCAAGATGCCAGAGGACTCTTAGGATTCCTTCTGGATGTGGCCATCAGGCTAGACAGGAGGGATTATGGTGAAGGCTGGAGGGAATCCTGGGGAGGTGAGAGTCATTTTTAGCCCTGGACTGTGCTATGCCTCTCCTCTCCCTACTTCTCTTTCTTTCACTAGAGGGCGTCTGGATTTCATGTTCACCCCCAGTTCTTGTCTCTGCTCCTTTGGAGAAGCCTCAGACAGTGGACCCAGTATCACTGCCACTGCTGCAGGCTTCCCCCATTCTGTGGTGACAGATTACCTGAGAAATCAGCCTGGAGGCTCACTTGAGTTTATTTCCCTATCTCTAGTTAAAGTCTTAGTAGATGCAGAATAGTGGCAGTGACTTCTGGTCCTCTCCTCATCTGGCCACATTTGGTGGAGGGAGGACCCTATCTCTGCTGTAAGTCTAGGAGAGAAGAGATCTGGCTGGGCAGCAGACAAGCCTGAGCTATGCCAGCTAGGAGGTAGGGACACTAAGTGCCGTGTGAAGGAGCTTAAAGGAGGGTCAGGTGGGCTTCCCAGAGGAAGAGATGGGAAATAAGTTGTTCAGTCATGTCTGACTCTTTGTGACTCCATTTGAGGTTTTCTTGGCAAATATACTGGAATGCTTTGCTATTTCCTTCTCCAGCTCATTTTACAAATGGAGAAACAGAGGCAAATAGGATTAAATGACTTGCCCAGGGTCACACAGTTAGTAAGGGTCTCAGGTCAAATTTTAACTCAGGTCTTTCTGACTCCAGGCTCAGCTCTATCCTGACTCTATCCATTTGCCACTGAGCTGCCCTGGAGAGTAAGAATGAGTCTTGAAGCCCTGAACCTAGAAGCCATTTAGCCTTCTCATTTGACTAATGGCTGACACTCCCCCCCCCCCCGAAAACATTATAAGGTTTGTGAAGAACTTTACACCCATTATTTTTCATCCAGTCCCCACAGCAACCCTGTGAAGTAGGTACCGGTCAATCAAAAAGCATTTGTAAAAGACTTACTGTATACCAGATTTCAGATATGCAGATTTTCTGATGGCAGAAGCTTCTTGATGAGGGTGAAAGAGGAAAGGGTAAGATCTTCCATGAAGCTTAACATAAAAAAAACCAAGATCTTGGCAACTGGTCCCATCACTTCCTGGTAAATAAAGGGAGAAGAAACAGAAGCAGGGTCAGATTTTATATTTGTGGGCTCAAAGATCACTGCAGATAGTGACTGCAGCCATGAAATGAAAAGGTGCTTGCTCCTTGGAAGGAAAGCTTTGGCAAATCTGGACAGTGTACTTAAAAGCAGAGCCATCAATCACCTTATGTTGGCAACGTTCCAAAGAGTCAAAGCTATAGTTTTTCTAGTAGCAATGTATGGCTATGAGAGTTGTAAGAAAAGGTAAGTGCCACAGAATCCATGCTTTCAAATGGTGGCGCTGAAGACCTTTGAGAATCTCCTGGACAACAAGGAGATCAGGTCAGTCAATACTTAAAGAAATTAATTCAGGCTATTCACCGGAAGATCAGATAATGAAGCTGAAGCTGAAATACTTTGACCACATGATGAGAAGACAGGATTCATTGGAAAAGATGTTGGGAAAGATTAAAAGCAAAAGGAAAAGGGGGTAGCAGAGGATGAGATGGATGGATGGTGTCATGGAAACAATGAACATGAGCTTGACAGACTTTGAGAGACAGTGGAGGATAGAAGGGCATGGTGTGCCCATGGTAGTCCATTGGGTCTTGAAGAGTCAGACAAGTGAAAAACTGGACAACATAAGCCAGGCACTGTGTTATGCCTTGAGGATACAAAAAAAAAAAAAAGGCAAAAAAGCACAGCCCCTGCCCTCAAGGAAATCACATTCTGTAACAGGAAGATGGCAGGTAAATAACGAGAAACAGGAAGTATAAACAGAGTCCATAGAAGGGAATCTCAGTGGAGAGGACACTAGCAGCTGTGGGGGTGGGTGGTCAGGAAAATGCCTCTTGCATGATTTGGGATTCAAGCTGTTTGGTATTATTTTACAGAAGAGGAAATGACATGTCAGATTGGCTAAGTGACCTCTTCCATCACTGGACCTTGGGGGAGGAGTGCAGGGCAGACAATTGGACAGCTGGTATTTCCCAGTCCTATAGCTGAACATACTAGTTCCCCTGGGATTTGGAGCTTAGAGAGCCTGTAAGGAGCTGGAGCAACCCTTTCCTTTGGAGGCAAATGTGTTAATGCCCTCAGGCATATCTCTTTCTGTTGTCCCATCTTGTGGCTGGTTCCGGGAGATTCCCTCCTCTGTGGAGGGGCAGAGCCAGAGCCTAGCTGGAAGTGGTCTTTGGGAATGAATGGCTGCACCCTCAGTGGGAGCGAGGAGAAAGGGAGTGGAGAAAGGGAAGGGAGGGAAAGGAAGGGGAGAGGGGGAATGGAGGGAGGGGGAACAGAGAGAGGGAGGGAAAAGAGGGAAGGAAGAGAGGGAGGAGAGAGAGAAGAGAGAGGGATAGAGGGAGCGGGAATGGAGGGAAGGAAGAAAAAGGGAAAGAGGGAAGGGAGGGAGGGAGGAGAGACAGAGGGAGGAGAGAGAGGTAATGGAGGGAGGGGGAATGGAGGGAAGGAAGGAAGGGAGGAAAGAAAGGGACAATCTTTTGCTAAGCCACACCTAACCCCACCTCTGGTTACAAGTGGAGATTTCTCTTGGGAAAATTTTTTTTTTAACTTTTCATTTGTTGTCTGCTTGGGAGTTTAATGGTTGATTTTGTTTTTTCTTACTCCTTTAGAGTAGATTTTCCCTGCACTATTGCTATTAGAATTGGAGGTAGCTGTACTTTGAAATCTTAATTTTGGATTTTAAAGAAACTTTCTTTTTTATGTTCTTTCTTTTATTTCATTCCCTCCATTTAGAGTTTAGAGTTAAATTAACTCACTAGTTTTGCTATTGCTTAGATTAAGGCTTTCTAACATGGGCCCCACAGATTTCTTTACCCCCTTCCTCCCAAAAAAGGTTCTTTGGTTAGATTTCCAGGAGTCTATGAACTTGGATGGGAAAAGAAATTTATATCTTTATTTTTGCTAACCTCTAGTTTTCTTTGTAATGCTACATATTTTTAATTTATGTATTTAAAAATGTTATCCTGAGAAATGACTCATGGACTTCACTGGGCTGTCTGCCCAAGGGGTCCATGACATTAAAAAGGTGAAGAAACCTTGGCTTAGAATATTATGGTATTTAAATATTAGAATATTTGGGTGCCTCAGCAAAAAACGTCTGATGACTGCAGTGCTAGGTAGTAACTCATTGGTCAGTTTTAGGATAATAATTTTAAAGCTATAAGGGACCTTAGAGAGACCAAGTCTCTCATTTACAGATAACCTGAGGTCTGGAGAGGTCAGACTCATGCGGTTCACAGTGGCAGAGCTGGGGTTAGAGGCCAGCTACTCTGACTCTAAACTGGGTGACACAGTGGATGTGTAGTGTTGGGCTGGAATCCAGACTCAGATACTTACTAGCTGTGTGACCCTGGGCAAGTCACTTAATCTCTCTCTTCCTCAGTTACCTCAGTTGTAAAAAGGGACTCATCATAGCACCTACTTCTCAGAGTGGTTGTGGGGATCAAATGAGAGAATTTTTTTTTACATAAAGTACTTTGTAATCCCTAAAATGTTATATAAATGTTAATGACTACTACTTTGTTGCTATTTTCAGTCATGTCTGACTCTCTGTGACCCCATTTGGGATTTTCTTGGCAAAGATACTGGAGAAGTTTGCCACTTCCTTCTCCAGATCATTTTACAGATGAGGAAACTGAGGCAAACAGGGTTAAGGGACTCACCCCCGCTAGTAAGTATCTGAGGCTGTATTTGAAGTCATGAAGAGCCTTCCTGATTCCAAGTCCAATGTTCTATCCACTGCACCCCCTACCTGCCCTATCACCACCATCACCACCACCATTACTTCTCTTTCCTCTTGGTGGAAAGCCATCTTCACATGCGAAAGAGCTGGGCACAATTCATGGGTATGTATTTTGGAAGAGTCAACTAGAGAGGACAATCATAGACTGGCAAGAGCTAAAAGAAACCTGGGAAAGAACTCATTTCCACCCGTTTGTGATTAAGAATGCCCTCTAGTGGAAACTGATGACAAATGATCTTGCCTTGGCTTGGATCCCTATAACGAAGAACTCACCAAGATCATTTTGATGGTTAGGAAGTTTTGGCTTTTATTTCCCCCTTATACAGAGCTGGAAAATGCTTTCCTGAAACCTCTATCCATTGCTTTGGTCCCTTGCTGCTAAGGGGAACAAACCTAATCCCTCTTTCATGTCACCACCCTTTCAGTATTTAAACTGACAATTGTGTCCTCTCATTATCACTCCTAAGCTAGTTTGGGAATAATAGGCTGCTCATTTGCTGGCTATTCCTCACACCTCGAATATACTCCTCTCAAATCTCAAATAGCCTCCTGACTATCTTGGCTTTCCTGCTGAAATCCCAGCTTCTTCAAGAAGCCTTTTCTGGTTCCCCCTTACTGTCAGTGCCTTTCCTTTGCTGATAATCTCCAATTTATACTGCATATATCTTTTTGCATGGATTTGTTTTCATGTTATCTCCCCCCCCCCCCTTGGACTTTGAGCCCCTTGAAAGCAAGCTTGCTTAGTCTCCCCAGCACCTATGCCTTGCACATAATAGACACTTAATAAAAGCTGCTTGACCAACAGATTCTTTTGTGTCCTCTTCCCACTCATATCTTACATGCGGATAGGAGAACTTCCCAGGCTCCAGCATCTGTGACTCATAAAGAATTTGGATTGTGGGAGAGAAGAGGGACTTTTCTTCCCACTCACAAAGGAGAGAGGTGAGGTTCTCACCCAGCTTCCCCGAGTTGCAAAAAGGATTCATAGTAGTGTCCAGTAACTCCCTGTCCCAAAGCCCAATGGCATGGGACTCTCCTTATTGGTGGAGATGAATGAACTCACCCCTGAGAGAGGGGTAGAGTTGGGGGGAGGTAAGAGAGGTCTAGCCATAATTAGTCCCCCTTTCAGGACTCCCTTGGGTCCCCACTTTGGGACTCCATTAGGCTTCCAGTCTTCTGTGGGACTCTTCAAGCATTGAGTCACTTTGGGCACTTCCAGCTTTTGGCTTTTGAGAGAAGATGAAAGAGGTCAAGCTCACTTCAGGTTGCTGAAGGAAAAGATTCTGGGAAGAAGCCAATGTGAGAGGAGTGGGCAGTATCTACCATGTTTCAGTTCCTAGCTTGCTACACTAGAGACTTTGGGGAGTTTCCCTTTGGGTAAGATCTGGGAAACTCCTCCTTGTTTGATCTGAATTATCTGGCTCCCAATAGGAAAGCTCTTTTAATTTATATTGCATGGCATATACTCTCCTATGTATAACTGATGCTTTTGTCTGTAACCTCAGTTTGTAAAATCTCACTTGTGCAATTAAGTTGTAAAAGTCACACTTTCCCCCAGCCATAAAGGCATTAACTCTGCCTCTCCCCTGCCCCCAGCCTAAAAGTCTTTCCCCTGGGCCAGCAGTCTACCTCGCAACAGTAGCCATCCCTATGAATACATCACCCAAACATTCCAACAAATCCTTAGTTAGAGAATTGCATACCTCCTTTGTTCTAAGTGGCCAGCTGCACCCAAAAACCTTGAACAACATTATCAGAAGAGAAAACTCCCTCCCAATATGGTACCTCCTGAATCCCTAATCAGTCTAGCTTCCAGACTTGGCACCTCCTGAAACAATCAAGCCCATCCTCCCAACAGCCATATTGGACATATCTCATTCATCCTTGACCAAGAGTAACATAGTGATGTCACAAGGCAAAAACCACACCTCCTGGTAGCCCCCCCTCCAGGGGGATATACCAATGAATTATGGGCAATATGCCTGTGCAGTTGATATAAAAAGTGCATGTCCCTTTAAGCACTGACCACTCCTAAACTCCTCCCAAACTCTTCCCTAACTATACCCTTATCCACCTAGTTTGCATAATTAACCTTTGACTGACAGTTTTATCACTTTAAAAACTGCATCTCCATCCCCTGCACTTTGCAGGCTATCCTTAACCTTTTCCTGCCCGCTGAAAAGTGTAATAATAAACTTTGTAATTTTGCCAAAAGATAGCTTGAGTCCTGCAAAATTCTTTCCAGACAAGAACCTTCTAGGGATTCATATGAGATCCCTCAGACACCCAATTCTCCCCAACCTCTTCATAACTTCTCTGATTTCTGTTTTGCTATGATTTGGATAAAAGAGTTTCTTTGCTATTTGCCATGCATATTAATTGTGGAACTAGTATTAAGTGGAAAAGAGGTCAAGCCTTGAATATAAAGCTTAGGGTACCTTTCCCCCCAAAATGACAAAGCAATCAGAAGTGAAGTGGAGCCTAGTCATAGCCCCTAGACTAGTAATATTTAAAGTAGCAAATAGACATAACTCTAGCCCTGTACCTCTTCTCTATGAGGAGAGCAGAGTGGCCTCCAGGCCCCTCCTTGCAGCAATGAAAGTCTCCCTTGGAGAAGAATGGGGGGGTGGTAGGGAGAGAAGGGATTAGAGATGTCTATTCAGTCTCTCTTCAAGCCACACGCTCACAACAATCTTACTACGAGAACTCTGTTTATATACGGACACTCTCACCATCATTCAGTCCACGATTGGGGTTTTCTGTTGAATCCTGATATGGATGTTCCAATGCTAAAGAGATATCACCAAGTGCAGCTACTGTCCTTTATATCCTGCCCCTGTCACAGTGCGTAAGTTAGTATGGGCTTAGCTGGGGGAGGAGCACTCCTAAATGCCAGGATCAGGGAGAGACTGATGTAGGAGCCAGCCTTTGGGCTAACTTTCTAGGCATTCTAAATGGCAAAGGTAAAGGAGGAGGGGACATTTTCAGGGTCCCCAGAGAGGCAGGATTCAATTCTAAGGCCCATCTTCTTTTCATTATGCCAACACTGTTCATTATTACTAGTGTCATTAATTTCAAGAGGAGAAAGGGCAAGAATTGAGGAGTAAATTAATCAAGTCTTTTCACCCCACTTAAGGAGGTGTCAAGATGCTAAGAACTGATTTTTTTTTTAACAAGGTGAGAATCACTACCCCTCCTTGGATAAATCAGTCAATCAATCATAGGCTTTCAATGAAGTGCAAAAAAGACAACTCGATCTGTTTACAGAGTGGGTTGCATAGGAAGTGTATTCACATTGTCTGAGGAAACTTAGTAATGCTCTGTGGTGGATTTGGAGATTTAAACAAATAAAAAGTAGAAAGCTTCCCTCTAACCCCTTGGGAAGGAATCAGTTGGGGGGAAGGAAAGGAAAAGGAACAGAGCCTTGGTCTTGGTCCAAGTCACCTAGGCCTCAATTCCCCTTGACCAGAGTGGAAGACTTCCCACCTCCCCACTGACATTTTGGACAAATTCTCAGATCAGCTGGTGCCTGTGTCTGTCTTAGGAGACAAGTAAGACTGGAGATGGGCTCAAGGTTCTTTAGAGAGCCCAGGTAGAAAAGGCACACTGTGCCAAAGGGGAATGTCTTGAGGAGTCCAGCAAAAGGACTCCTAGGAACTTCAGATTTTCCTTTTACTACTTTGGATTTCTAAACTTGAGCCCACTTTCCCCTGAACTCTGTATGAACCTGTGGGAGAATGAATCATAGCAGGAGGTGTGTGTGTGTGTGTGTGTGTGTGTGTGTGTGAGAGAGAGAGAGAGAGACAGAGACAGAGAGACAGAGACACACAGAAACACAGAAGCAGAGACAGACAGACAGATTAAGAGAAAGAGACAGACAGACAGACAGACAGATAGGGAGACAGAGAGAGGTTCAACAGCAACCTTAACACCTTGACACCTTGGTACATATCCCTTATTCTAAAAGCTGATTGAATTTGACTGATTGGATGGTAATAGACCTATAATCATGGCTGAAACCCACTACTGGGGGTTCATAAGCAAGAACACTAAAAATATACCTTTTAACACTTTGGGGATATTCCTAGAGTCCTAATGGGACATGGTAACAACATTCTGGGTTCCAGATGAATCAGTACTGGTGTAATTGGGAGAACTGAGCATGAGGCAATATGTATATACACATATTTTGCATACATTGTTGACCTGAAAGTTTGGTTAAAGTGGGCAAACAGGCTAGGTCCATATTGTTTTATTCCCTTAAAGCTAGCAGATACATGTACATAGATCCACAATCTAAATTTTGACAGTCTGATAAAAGAATGAGAAGCGTTAAACACATTTTAGAATAATTGCAACTCAGGATGTTAGCATCACTCAAATGTGACACATACATGATCTCCATGTATGTTTTAACCATAGTATGAGAAAGGAATCTTCTTAGTTGAACAGGTAGTAGATACAATAAGATAAGAGAGCTGTCCATTGAAATTACAACCCAGGATATCTGTGTTTCCTTTGTCATTAACATGACATAACATAGTATGTGTCCATAAAACATTAAAATAAGAAAAGTCCCATTATTCAAGGTAGTGCCTGGTCAAGGTGCCTTGTCCTTGGTAGTCATTAGCAGAAAAATGCTCTGGTCAGCCTTGTAGACTTGTGGACACAGAAAGGGGCATTTTGAATCCACTCAGAGAGCAAGGCATGTCTGTAATGCCAAAAAATTGCAAATCATTATGGTAGATTAAACTCAGAGTGGGCCACAATGCCCACTGATTGACCAATCCAGGTTTTAGGCCTTTCTCAGGTCTTGGGAGTTCAAAATGGTTTGGGGAGGGGTTTACAACATATACATACATACATGTATACATATAGATATATAATTATTTACTTATAAGTCTACACATTTTTCTCCCCATAAATTGTAAGCTTTTTGAGGACAGCAATTATTTCTTTTTGGTCTTTGTATGCTCAGTGCTCAACATAGTATGGAGCCCACAGTAGGCACTTAATAAATTCTTGTTGTTTATATAGTCTTAGGGAAAACTTTTCTTTCTTTTTGCTTCCTCTTTGACTCTTTCCATTGCTAGGAAAGAGAGGGCATTAGAGAGAACAGATTCTGAGACCCTTTTACTGGGAATGAAGTTTCCTTCCAGAATAGTTGGACCAATTCATAGCTTGATCACCAGTGTATTAACATGCCTGCCTTTGCACAGCCCCTCCAACAGCTGTAATATTCCATTTTTGGTCATCTCTGCTAATCTTTTAGGTGTGAGGTAGAATCTCAGAAGTGTTTTCATTTGTATTTCTCTTGTTAGCGATGTGGAGTATTTTTCATATTGTTGTTGATAGCTTGCCTTTCTTCTTTTGAGAAAAGTATGCTTAGATTCTTTCTTTATCTGCTGTTGAATATCTCTTTAAAATTTGAATCAATTCTTTCTATATTGTCAATATCAGACCTTTTCTGGGGGTTTCTTAAAGGTGCTTCCCCAATTAAGTGTTGCCTCTTTCGTTCTAATTGCATTCATTATGGTAATGCAAAAATTTTTCAATTTTATGTAGACAAAATTGTTTTTCTGACACTGATTGTACCTTGTATTCCTGATATAAATCTAATTTAGTGCATGATATTTTAAAATATGTTGATGTAGCCTCTTTATTAATGGTTTAGTCAACATCTTAATATTGGTATTCATTGTTCATTGGATTGTTGTTTTCTTTATCCACATTGTCTCTCCCTAATTTAGGTATCAAGATATTGTATCATCAAGCACACTAGCAAACCCAATATGGCTGCTCGCACAGGTTCTTAGATCTGCTTTTCTAAAGGAAAGCAACTCAAAATGGGTTAACAGTCTCACTTTAATCAACCAAACACATATCATTTACCTAGTTCCAGGAAAAAGTCAGCACCCTGAACTTCAGAGAATACAAACAGAATACAAACACAAGTTACAGAGAAACAGATCAGCAGATGGGCTTCCAGCCCTCTGACCATTACATCCATACCTAGTCAGTTACCAGAGAGGGAAGCACCAACATCCGGGTTTTTCAAAGCTGGAGGGCTCAATGGCTTCCCAGAGTCTTGTCTGGCCAAATTACACAACTCTTCTCAAAGTGAGCCCCAAAGCAAAACCTCACATCAGGGCATATATATAGCCTTCCCCTGGATCAGAGAATGTCACAGCCCTCTTGACCCACTGCCCAATCACAAAGCAACAAGAGTGGGCATTCCGGAAAAACAAGCCTCCTGCCACTGGCTCCATGTGACCACATTCAGCCTGTTAGGGCAGAGTATACTTTCAAATCAGGGAGGGTTCTCAGAGCCACTTAAGTCTATCAAAGGACCTAGGGGCAGGGAAGATCTTCAGATTCCCATTACAGATATTCATAGTCCTGGATGTATCAAAGAAGTAGTTTTGCAGGTTCTCTTTTTTCCTTATATTTCTAAGTGATTTATGTAATGTAGTCAATTATCCTTTGAATACTTATTAGTGTTCATGTTTATTAGAATAGAATGTTTATTACAATACAATTCACTTCCATTCACTTATAGATTCATCTGGTTCTGGGGATTTTTTCTCTGGTAGCTCCCTTATGGCTTGTTTAATTTCTTTTCCTGGGATTGAGATATTTAAATTCTTTACTTTTTCTGTTAATTTTGACATTTTATATTTTTGTAAATATTCATTCATTTTCATCCAATATTCATCCTATATATGTTTTGTTGGCATATGATTGACCAAAACAGATTCTTACAATTTCCTTTCTTTTTCATCTATTTTGGACTCTCTTTTTTATTTTTATTTTATTTTTAGATTCCTCAATTTGGTTTTCCTTGCTTTCAAAAAACCCCAAATTAGCTTTTTTTTTTGGATTTGCCTATTTTTCACTATTGCAAAAATCAGTTTCTAGTTTTAGTTATCAATTCAATTTATTTTTCTTTTCAACCTTGTTTCTCCATTCTTTGATTTTTAGAATTTCTCTTTTTGTGTTTTATTGTGTGTCATATCCAATCAAATTGGAGGAATTGTAAGGAACACTGTGGCAATGTGAGCCACAATGTAGTAACAAAAATAATTTTATTAAAGCTATAGAAAAGATAATTGGATGGGAGCTTACACTTCTAACAGCAAAGGGAGGCTGACATAGCATTCTAGCAGAGCAAGGAGACTGTATTGAGGAACTCCCAGCATCATAGGCTTGTTTAGCACAGAAGCTTCACTGAACTAGTCCAGAGCAATTTTAAAAGATGAAATTGAGTTCTTTGTTTGGGAACCAGCTCAGCAATTGGATTGTGCACAGTTGGCATCACCCAATGATTTAACGCTTGGGTGTTATATAACACATAAGGACAAATAAGGGGATTCTGGTGGTTGGGTTCAGACAGAGGTCATTATATGTATGAAAGCAAGGGAGAACTTTTGTTCATTTAAGCTTTATGTAACTAAACTTTTGCAAAATTCCCTGCCAGAATTTTGTGCTACATTGGATACTTTTTATTTGTTGCTTTTCTTTCTTTTTTAAAAATGATATTTAAATTTTAAAAACATTATTTGGATAACTTTTGTTTTTACATCACTAAAATTTCTCCAGGTGTTTCTCTTCTTTCCCTCTCAAAGAGCTATTTCATATAACCCCCCCCCCACAATATTTTGTTTGTTTGTTTTGCTTTTTGGAGGGGGGAAGGCAGAGCAATTGGGGTTAAGTGATTTGCCCAAGGTCACATGCTAGTAAGTGTTAAGTGTCTGAGGCTGGATTTGAACCCAGGTTCTCCTGACTCCAGAGCTGGTGTTCTATTCACTGCACCACCTAGCCGCCCCCAAAATAATATTTTTTAAGGAAAAAAAAAGAAAAAAGAGGAAGAGAAAAAAATCAGCAAAATCAATTAATATATTAAAGAACTCTGAAAATGTTCCACACCCATGTACCTTCTACTTCTGCAAGTGAGCAATTTGTTGCTTTCCTAGTTTCATAGTTATTCTTTCCTTTTGTTGATGAAAGTGTTTGGAGCTATAAATTTCCCTATGGACATTTTTTACTTGCATCTTAAAAGTTTAGTAAATTGTCACCTTGTCATTTTCTTTGATGAAATAATCATTTCTGTGACTTAGTCTTTAACACATATTTTCTTTAATATTGTATTATTGAATCTTCATTTGTTTGAATCCTTTCTTCAGATACATTTATTGATTATAATTTTTATTGCATGCTGATCAGTAAAAGATGTGTTTATTATTTTTGCTTTTCTGTGCTATTTTATGAGACTTTTTTGTCATAGCATTTGGTCAATTTTGTAAAAGTACCATAAACATATGAGAATAGATTTGCTCCATTTTATTCCCATTAAATAATTGCCAGAGACATATCCCATTTAAATTTTCAAAAAATCCCTTCAGATACTTATCTTCTTTAGTGTTTATTTATTTATTTTTATAATTTGTCTAGGTCTAATGGGGGCACAGAGAGGTGCCCAACTACTATAGTATTGTTGCCTATAATTTGATTAGCTTTTCCTTTAAGATACCATTTGGTCCATACATTTTTGGTACTGACATTTCACTATGAATGGTGCTTTAAATGTAGTAGAGACTTTTGACTAGCTTTGGAGACATGCAGAAAGACTGGCCTAGTCCTGATTCTGGCTCTTCCTTGAATAATCCCCAGTCTGGAATTGGTTCTATTCCCTACTGTGGCTCTAAAAGGCCCCAGTCAAATGTCTCCAAATCTCCAAAGGCTTCTCATCTACTTCTTGTGTATTCCAGGAATCAATGAGTTAGCTTATTGGTTTTTCTGTTTGGTCTTTTTTTTAGGCAAACCATGGTCCCTGGGCCAAATCTGGTCCACCACCTGTTTTTGTGCAACCTGTGAACTAAGAAGAGTTTAAATTGTTTTAAATAAAGTTTTATATTTTAAAATGTAAAAAAAAAGCCTATTCTGGGTTGTACAAAAATAGATGATAGGCTGGATCTGGCCCTTGGGCTCTAGTTTGCTGACCCCTGTTCTTGATCACTGTTTTGTTTGGTGCCCTTTTAAATCTTTGCTGTGGTGTTGGAAGGGGACTTAGACTTCTCTAGGACATTTCACATTTACATCTTATCTGGAAATCCTATAGCCTTAATGTCCAAATATACCCCTCTCTCCTTTGCTACCTGATGAGTCATCCCCTTTAACAAAGAATAAAAGAGAAAAAGAAAAAAAAATCAGTTCTGCCGAACTAACCAATACATCAACTGCATCTTATTGTATATGTAGTGCTCCACACCCACAGTCCCTCACTTTGGCAAAGAAGGAAAGGAGGTCCATTTTCTCATTTATTTTTTGGAATCAGACTTGGCCATTATAATTACACAGTGTTGTTTTGTCTTGTTGTTGCCTTTTCTAATTGTGGTGGTGTTGTCGTTGTTTTCCTGGTTCTGCTAACTTAATTCTGCATTTGTTCCTATAAGTCTTCCCAGGCTTCTCTGTATTCTTCATATTTGTCATTTAAAAAAAATTCAGTAATATTTCATTACATTCATGTACCACAATTTATTTAACTCTTCTCCAATCAATGGGCATCTACTTTGTTTCTGGTCCCTTTAGTACAAAGATTATTATCTGATTTAAGAGAGGAAAATTGCAGAGAAATACAGACTGGAGAGAGGGTAAGAGATATGGTCAGACCTGCTTGAGGAATTAAGGTAAAATGACTTGGAATAAGTGTATTTTCTTTGCTTAGCAAGACAGTAACAAATGCATCCTGTTTGTTTCTGTGAACTCATATGAACTCTTTTCCCTTTGTGTATTTTCCTGGATTTTTGTCACTGTGCTGATTCCCTGCAACTGCATTACTTCTCATGTAGGGGAAAGTTAGCTCCTCAATATGTCTCTGATTTCTAACTTGTGCCTTCCTACAGACTTCAGAGAATTTCCGTTTGAGTGAGATCAGCTTGAGCCAAGATATCTTGCTCTTAGGGGAGAGCCTATTGACTCTTTTTTTTTTTCTGGTATGTTCTAATCTGTATAGCTACGTGGCACAGTGGCTAGAGTACCATATCTGGCTGAGGTCAGAAAAAGTCTTCTTGAGTTAAAATCTGACCACAGACACTTATTAGCTGTGTGACCCTGGGCAAGTCACTTCACCCTGTTTGCCTTAGTTTCCTTATCTGTAAAATGAAGGAGAAGGAAATGGCAAACCACTTTAGTATCTTTGCCAAGAAAATTCCAAATGAGGTCATGAAAAGTCAAATACAACTAAACAACAAAACAGTATCTCCAGCTTCTATTTGGCATTTATTTGGTATAGATGAATGTAAGCACCATTCACTATTCATGATTGTCTTTTTTGTAACTGGCTCTTGATGGTAAGGAACAAGTCAGTCAACTAGACTTTATTAAACATTTACTGCAAAATAAAGGGGAAAGAAAGCAGTCCTTGCTTTCAAGGAGCTCACAGCAAGAGTAAGCTAAGGGCTATTCTTTCCCTTTCAAGGCACAGCAACCAGGGAAACGGATTGTTGTTTTGAATCTAAAAAATTATGCCCCTTGACTAGCCTATTTTTGGTGGAGAGGTAGACAAAATTCTAGTCCAGTGTAACAGTAATCAAAATTGATTACTGTTACATCCAGCATCCCTATCTGAGAAAAAAATCAAAGTGATCTTATGGCCTTTTCTCCTATTCCCTTCAAAGGAGGCACTGCAATCTCCCTTGGAATGGGGTGGGCAAGATTCCAGAAATACATATCACTTCCTCCCCTGGGGCTGCCTCTCTATAGGTTTATACATTCTGTATGGATATTCCCATCTGGAGAGGGCACCTTACACATGTTACAGATGGGATTAGACCCTGAGACACTTTGCTCTGAGTCTCTTCCTACAACACAGGCCCTGAAAGCAAAGTTGAGGCATAGTCTCTTTTGAAATCACGAGGCCTTTGGCTAACTGCCTCATGAGCATCTTGTTAACTTTTCCTCCATCCCCACTGCCCCCTCACCCTTCTCGTTTCTGGCCAAGATTGTGACTGAATTGTTTCCAGCTACCTCTCCGGAGGTTTGCCCTTTCCCCATCCTGAGCACAGAAGAGTTAGAGCATGTATCCTGCAAACCTGAGTCTGAGTCTGGGCTACAGATTTTATGCTGCCCCTCACTCCCACCCCCATCCAACTCTTAGAGAAAGAAGTTGGAAACAGTCTTGTCATATTCATAGCAGCAAAGGGAGAAGGTGGAGGGGGTAGACTGCTTCCGTTTTGAGCTTCTACCAAGGCATCAGTTTTTCCAGTTTGGTAGCCAGTTAGAGGACTCTTTGTCAACTCAGAGTTCAAAGCCTTTAGCCATGAGTCACACATGGCTAGAAGCCAGCCCCAAAGCTCCCACTCAGGAGGCTGGAGCTATTGAGAGAGAAACTTTGAGCTTATTCTCTGGGGGTGAGTGTGAGTGGTCTCTGCTACAGATATATAAACACCTGTACATGTATGTGTGTAAATACATTTATGTGTATATAGATGTATGTATATAATGAGTATACTTGGCCTTCTCTTCCAGAGCTAGGCTGGTTGCACATGCCCCTCATTGTTCTAGAGTAGTCTGAGAGGTTAATGGGGTGCTTATTGTCTCCTTCCATCAGCTTGAAACTCTACTGGCTAGGTCTCCTCCTCTGTTAGAAGCCAATGACTAACACTCCAGTTCCATTTAAACATTTAATATCAATTAACTTTTTGTTTAAATTAAGAAAAAGATACTTTATTTGTTTGAATCACTTTGGTATTTTTTCAGTAGATGCTTGTAGATTCTTTCTATTTCCACTTTGCCCTCTGTTTCTAAGATATCTGGGCAATTTTCTCTTATGATTTTTTGAAACAGGATGTCTAGGCTCTTTTTGGGACATGATACCCATAATAATCCAATAATACTTAAAGTTTTTCTCCGTTATCTATTCTCCAGATCAGTTGTTTTGCTATGAGATGTCTTCTATTTTCTTGTATATTTTCAGACTTTTGACTTGGTTTTAACATTTCTTATTGTCTTGTGGAGTTATTCTATTTGGTCCATCCTAATTTTCAGAGTTTGTTGCTTAGGCAAGGTTTGGTATCTCTGGTGTCAAATCATTAAGACCCTTTCCAATGATTTCTTCTATTTCTTTTCCATTTTTCCCATCAAATGCTCTCATTTCATTTATTTAAAATATTTAAACTTTCTTTAAAAATAAACTCTTGCTTCATCTTTTTCCCTTCCAGGAAGTCTAGTTGAATTTTTGCCTGAGCAATGTTTTTCTCTGAGGCTTTGCTTGTAGATATTTTGGAGTCAGTCATTTTCCTTTTGTGGATTTGTTTGTGTCTTGAGCTTCCCTGGCAAGATAATTGCTCTTTATGGTGGGATTAATTTTTCATTTGTTCATGCTTCTAGTCTACTTCCTGACATTGGACTTAATATTAGGGCTGGCCTCTACAACACATTTGGAAGGAAGGTCTGTGCTCGTTCTATTGCTGTTTTCTTGGGGTGTCGAGTATTGCATTATTCCATGTTCTCAGAAGCAGGTTGAGGACCTGTGAACTTTCAGCACTCCCACGATGAGCTGATCTAGGGGGAAGTCTGATTGCTGCCTCCCTCGTCTGAGCTGAACTGAGCAAGTTCCTGACCTGGGTTTGGGTCAGAGCAAGAGGAGATGCTGCTGACTCTGTATCAACCAGCTGGGAGGCTTTGTTGATTAAAGTGGCAAGCCTGTGGGCTCCCCTTTGCTCTAACAAGATTCCTGTTTAGGTTATTCTTCTGCAGGCTGGGCTGATACTGGAAGTGAGACTCTGATCTGTTTCTGGCATCTGGGCCCCATAGCTGCTAGTTTCCAAACTTCTTCCTTTCTCCATACACTATTTAGGCTTCCTAGATAGGATGCCACTCCTGAGTTCACCCTGGATTGGTGACCTAGAGCTAGTGGATGTAATAAAGCTGCCAGCTCCTACCTGTCCTTGTTGCAGTGACCCAATATGAGTCCAGAGGTTTCCTAGAATGGGTGGGGGGGCCTCCTTTTGACCTGGTGCACAGCATCTCCCTGGGTGCTGGCATGCTGTATATGGTACATTATTTTAGCTGAATCTTTTTGTTTTGTTTTGTTTTTCTTTTTGGAGGGGGGAAGGCAGGGCAATTAGGGTTAAGAGACTTGCCCAAGGTCACATGGCTAGTAAGCATTAAGTGTCTGAGGTCGGATTTGAACTCAGGTCCTCCTGACTCCAGGGCCAGTGTGCCATTCACTGTGCCATCTAGCTGCACCTTGTGTGGTATATTCTTGATTGAATTCCAATCCCAGTGTTCATGGACCCCCGCATCTAGCTCCCTATATTAACCTTGTCTGGACAAATGACCCACTATGACTTTTCCTGGATTTCCCCATAGGGATTCAGTTTGGTACTTTTTCTAGATCTGTTTAAAGAACTTTGTGAAGGGGATCTCGCTGCATTGCTTCCTACTACTCTGCCATCTTGGCTCCACATCCTCCATGTAGCTTTTACAGAGTGATATTTATCTTGAAAATATTTGAAGAACAAAGAACATTTTCCTCAATACCTCAAGGGCATCCTTTCTCCTATACCACCATAGGCTCTGGGAGGAGTAGGCTCACTATTTAGTTCAGTTTCTACATGGCATTGGTCCCACCAAGTTCATGTCTAAGAGTAGCATGACTGTACATTCAAAGATGGCTATTCTTTTTCAAACTATGGGGATAGAACAATGGAGGTCTGGCATATGGTGTCTTTCCATGTGGACGAGACTAGGGTGCCTACTCCAAGGAGAGTCATGATGAGGAGGAATACAAGTACCTTGGAGAGATGTTGGAGAATCTGTCAACATTCTGCAGTTGGTTCTGGATGGCTGATTATTGATAAAGAGGAGGCTCTGTGGATCTGGAGGCATTCAAAAAAGGCTCCCAACATTGCCTATGACCTCTTTGTTTCATTGCTTCTGAGAGATCTTGGTGACTTTTTCATTCATGGCATCCAATGGGAGACAATGCTGTAGGAATGGCCTTGGAGACCTCTCTCTTTCAAGGCCATATAGCTCTGTAAAAGGACCTGAGGCTTTGACTTCTACATTTGTTCTTTTTAGGCAAAGGAGATGGGAGCCTTGGACCTTGCAAGTTTGAAATGTTCTCTAGTGTCTCTTGTTTTAGAAGCTGGGTTCCAGAAAGTGTCCAGCCGACACAGCTGAAGTCAAGGTTTAGACAGTGTGCTCTAATCAGGGCCTTTTGGTGATGCACCTAGTGGATTCACACAAGGCCAGCTCCCTAAAGATCTCCTGGAGTTACACTTAAAAGATTTGTGTCTGAGACCCTGACTGCCCCTAAGCCTTTTGCCCCCCAACTTCAGATACTTAAAAAAGACAAGTCTCTTATTATATTAGCAACCCTGTTGATGGGGTGTTGAGGTGTCTATGTTTGTAACACCCAGTTGCAACTTCACTTGTAAAGTTATACCTCCCCCAGCCATAAAACCATTAACTCTGCCTCTTTCCTGAGCAGCACTCTGCTTAGCTGCCATAAACCCTGCTTGTTACAATAACAAGCCATACCTATGAATCTTTCACCCAACCATCTATAAGCAATTAGAGAAATGTAAAGCTCCCTTGTTCTACTGGCCAGTCATACCTATGAATCTTTCAATGCACTATCAGCAAGCTAACTCCTCTCCAATTAGGCACATCCTGGATCCCCAGTTAGTCTAGCTTCCAACATTCATCTTGTCAAACAGGACATTGATGGGTAACAGACTGGGTGCCTCTCAGTCAGAATTGACCTCTAGTTGACTTAGGTGATGTTTCAAGGTGAAAACCACACCTCCTGATAGCCCCCTCCTGGGCTTTTCCCCAGTGAATTATGGGCAATACGCCTGCGCAGTAGATGTGAAAAGTTCATGTCCCTTTAAGCACTGACCACTCCTTAACTTCTCCCTAAAACCACCCTTATTCACCTAGTTAGCATAATTGATACCTGATTTATGTTATTATGGCTATATTATCTGTATTTCTTTGTCCTGAACTTTTGCAGGCTTCCTAAGCCCTCCTGCCTGCTGAAAAGTGTAACAATAAAGTTTTACAATCATTAAATGAAGTTCATGGTTCTTTCCTGAACTATCCTCTGGTCATTTTTTCCTCTCACCCCCGTCTCTACACATACCTGAGGCTAGCTCTTGGGTGGACCTGCTATATCTAGCATTGATGTCCTGAGGAGCAAGAGTCACCTTTGGAAGTAATTTTCAGGACTACAGCCCAGTGATAACAAAGACAAGGATTCATATGGAAACAATTCCACCTTTGTATGTCAATGTGGTCGGACCAATACTATGTAGGAACTGGATTGAGTGTGGAGATGGTCATATAGGGGACAACATACTCCTGAAGTCTTGGGGGAAAATATATGTATTCTATTCTTGCTATATCTATATATTTGAAGTATCTATCCCTTTGTAAAAAACTAATTTATGTTAAGTAGTTAAATAGAACTAGAGTGCTTATCACTGACCCCTAACAGAAGTGGGAATACAACCATGGGGGCTCGAGCCA
>CM053596.1:15382665-15409792 GCA_028646575.1 Pseudocheirus occidentalis | reverse complement strand
TCTCTTCCTCTCTCAACCCCACCCTGCTAAAAAAATTCCTCTGCTGGATAGCAGCATACTATTTTTACTTTATTTTTTCATAGTTTTTTTCTTTTTGTTCTGTTTCTTCTTTCACAACATGACTAATATAGAAATATGTTTTACATGATTGCACGTATTTAACCTATATCAAAGTACTTATGGTCTTAGGGAGAAAGGAAGAAGGGAGGGAGGGAGGGAGAAAAATTGGATCTCAAAATTTTATCAAAAAGATGAAAGTTAACAAAATGCTTATGGATTGAAAAAAAAAGTTAAACATAAAAAGCCCCGAGAATGCCTTTCCTGTTACAGCAGTTGTCCTGTCTCTGCACAAGGAATCAGCTTGAGTTTGGACTAGCCTGGACCCAAGGCCAGGTGACACACATACCACTGATCACCATGGAACCAGATTCTTAGCATTAGGGTTCTCTTGAAGGCTCTGGCAGTACCCAGTCGGTTCTTACATCTGCCTATTTGCTGACAGGCTCACAATATTCTAATTAGGTCTGCCAGCTAAGTAAGCTGAATCAAGCCTCAACAAGGCCTAGGTGGGATTCCCTCCTTGGCAGGATTGAACATTTAAATATTTCAAGCCTTGCAAGACAGTGTGTGTGTGTGTGTCCCCATTGCTTAGTACGGTACATGGTGCACAATAGGAGCTTGATGCTTGATGTTCTGGGAGCTCAGTGGCTACCTAGCCACCACAATGTGTTAGACAGGTCAGCCTGTCATTGACCAGATCCAGGGGTTGACAGTTTTCATGGACATCAACCCTACATTCACCATTCGTGCCTTTACGCCGTTGCTTCTTGTTCTGCTCTGTGGGTCCAAGCAGAAGAAATTTAATCCCTCCACAAGACAGACCTTCAAGTCCTTGACCCACAGCCCTCAAGTCCTCCCTGAATGTTCACTTCTCTACACTAAACATGCCCAATTCCTTGCTCTTTATATGACGTGGACTCAAGGCTCCTTTACCATGTGACTGCCGGTCTCATTAGATTGTGAACTGTGAGGGTAGGGACTGTCTTTTGTCTCTTTTTGTTTCCCTAGCACTTAGCTCTTCTGGGCACATAGTAGGTGCTTAATAAATGTTTATTGATTGATTGCTTGATTCTTTGGAGTATCCTTTGGATACTCCTTACCTTACCGATGTTCTTTTAAAATGATGGCACTTAGAAACAAACACAGTACTTCGGATTATTACATATATCTTAGATAAAATTTCCTCTGATTCAGATCTGATCTCAGATACTTACTAGTTGTGTGGTCCACAACCCATACATGGTTAAGTGAGTTGCCCAGGGTCACACAGCTAGTAAGTGTATGAGGCTGGATTTGAACTCAGGTCTTTCTGACTCTAGGCTTGGTGCTATCCATTGAGCCACCTAGCTGCTCTATTGCTATGATCTTAACTTGACTAATTATAAGATTGCCTTGACCAATCTTATTAAATCAATGATCATCTTCCCTTCTATTAGGAAGAACTTAACTATTTCTTAAAGGGGTAACAAGGGAGACACATGAATTTGTACTTTATTAACATGTTAATTCTTATTAACATGTTAACTTACTCCTTCTAGTTGCTTCTCATATTCTGTAATTGTATTAATTAGTGGTGGTCGTTACCAAATCTCCATCCCCCTTCTCCCCATGGCAGTACATTAATTTATAGCTTAGATTATGGCTCATGTCTAGTGTTTTCCCCAAAAAAGACAGTGGAAAGATACTAAATGTATAATATAAATCAGGTATAGGACAGATATTTTATTCTTATACACAAAAGAAATACTAAATATAAAAGACTAGCAAGTATGCATTTAACTAAAAATAAAAATCCAAAGCTAAAACATGTTTTATTAATGTTATCCACAATTGCAGTTCCAATCTGTTGGGAGGCTGATATTTAAACTTCATCAGAACATAAAGCAGGTTGCAGCACTGCTAATAAGGTATTTTACATTTCACTTAGGCTTTGCATTGTCCAAACAACTCCTGGTCTTTGCCTCATTTTTTTACCTAGCCTTAATCACCGAATGGGCATTGCCTCAGTCAAACTGAGACTTGCTAAAGACCTTAGCTTTAAAAGGCCAATGTCTTCTACTATATCTGGGGGCATCTTAATCATCCTGATGTGTATCTGGCTACTGGACCCAAATGGCTCCAGAGAAGAGAATGAAGCTGGTGACTTTTTACAGCCCTCCTTCATTTAAATCGAATTCACATGAATGTCATGGCATCCCCTCCCTGATGTTATGGTCTTCTTTGAGCACAAAGGACAAACAACAACAGTATTGTCCAAATATATAGTCATGGTTTGTGTCTGCTGGTAAAATGGCCAGTCTTGGATCAGTCTTCTTGTTGGTGGCCATCTTCTTCTCTAAGAACATTGGAGTAGCTGCTGGGAATTCCTTTAATTACACCATTCAACTTCAACCCTTTGGGACCCCAGGACCTTTGCAGTTCTTGAACTCACAAGGTCACCTTGAAGCCTGGACATATCCATATCAGGATCCAAATTCACCTAAGATCAGGAAAGAATAAACACAGAAAAATGGAACCTTAAGCTCAGTCACCTGAGCTTTGGCAACTGAGGTGAAATGTAAATGGCCTGATTAGCCATTTCCCTAAACTATCATATCTTGTAATGACTCTAAAATATTAGCCTCCCAACCAATTATAACCATGCTTATAAGCTATCACTGAATTCTGTTCTAATAGTTCTGTTAATGTACATTGTGATTCTTCCATGCTTAATATTTCTTTCTGAGTTAGGATTAATTGCCCATGCTTGAGTCATATTTATGTGTTGAGTACCTTTCTACTCTCACCACCCTTCCCCAATTTTGAGGATCCATACATTTTATTATAATTAACATTATCCTTGGGATTCTAAGTTGGAACTTGTTAATGAGTCAGTGAATGTGATCCCCCTAATTAGAGCATTGAATACCATCTAGGAACTGAATGCTTGGGCACAGAATAGGAAATGATGTGGGATTCCAGCCCATGTGAGTTCAGCTATAATTCCTTAAGGCTAAATAAAGAGAGATACCTCAACACCAATGTCTGTATTTTCCTATTGGCTCTACAAAGATGAGGAAATCAGGATCCTAATGAGAAGTCAAGTCATATTGAGTGAGGTCTTTGGAATTAGTTTTTGGGGGATGGGGAATGAAGTCTGTCCCAAATTTGTGATAAAATCATTTAGGTTGCACTTGTTGGGGGAATTCCTTGACCCAAAGGTCCAAAGACATTCCCAGGAAGTACTTCCTCCCTCTTTGTCTTGTTTGACATGTGCAGAGCCTGAGTTTTTTCCACAAGTCAAAATACAGCACTAAAACAAGAACACTTTGTTATTGACAAATATTACTCCTACTCCTATTACTACTGCCAGGGACGGTACTAAACATTTTACAATTATTATCTCATTTGATCATTGTAACAACCCTGGGAGGAAGGTGCCATTATTATTCCCATTTGACAGAGAAGTGTTATGTAGACAGAAATGGAGGCTAGATTGGTTGAGAATATTGACCTTGCCTCCTTAACTTACCTAACTTGTCTTGGTTCACATTTAGAGGCAATCTTGGGAGTATTTAAGAGTATCTAGCCCCCAAATTAGATAGTTACCTATAACAGGAAATTTTAATCTCTGCCTAGATATGAAGGAGAAAAAAGAAAAGATCCAGTCTTATCCTCTTCTCCATCCCCACTCCTGAGTGGCAGTTCATGGTGGTGGAAAAAGAACTGGACTTGAGGATAAGGGCTTGGGTTTCAGTCCTGAGTCTGAGAAGTTGCTAGCTGTGTAATTACGGGAAGGTGACCTTTCTTCCCTGAACCTCAGTTTCTAGAATCAGGAAAATAGAGATAGTGATAGTGATGAGGGTGAATGGTTTCAGGGCTTGCTAAGAAATCTTTTGAGGATTCTAGTCTGGAATGAATTCCCTGGACTCAAGCAATCTTAACAAGATTGTAAAAGTTTATTATTATGCTGACTTTGCAGCGGGCAGGGGAGTAAGGGGACCTGAAAAAGGCAGGAGTTTGAGATACAGATTATATAATAATAAAACCATAAATCAGATGTCAATTATGCTAACTAGGTGAGAAAGGGAGGGATTAGGGAGGAGTTAAGGAATGATCAGTGCTTAAAGGAACATGCACTTTTTATGTCAACCGTGCAGGTGTATTATCCATAATTCACTGGGAGAAAGCTCATGGGGAGGGGCTACTAGGAGGTGTGGTTTTTGCCTTAAAATTTCACTAGATCAATTTTTGGTCAGGGCTGACTGAGAGGTGTCCAGTCTGTTACCCATCATTGTCCTGTTTGGCAAGACGGATGTTGGGAAGCTGGACTAATTGGAGATCCAGGATGTGCTTAACTGAGAGGAGTTATCTTACTGATAGTGCACTGAAGAATTCATAGGTTGCAGCTGCCCACTAGAACAAAGGAGGTATACATTTCTCTAAACTAAAGGGTTTGTCTTATAAAATGCTTTTGTGAAGGATTTATAGGTATAGCTTGTTATAGTACCAAGGAGGGATAATTGCTACTACGCAGAGTGCTCACTCAGGGGAGAGGCAGAGTTAATGCTTTATGGCTGGGGGAAGTGTGATTTTACAAGTTAATTACATAGGCTTTTACAAACATAGGTACCTGAACACAAGTGAGATTTTACAAACTGAAGTTACGCTGAATGTTACAAACAAAGGCACCCCAGCACCCCATCAATAGTGCCTCTGGTACTTACTTCACAAAGTGGTTGGGAGGATTGAAGGCATGTGTGTGCAGTGTTTTGCAGTTTTTAGCACCCCTAAAATCAAAGGACTGGACAGAATGGTCTTTGAAGTTCCTTGCAGCTCTATATTCACAGCCCTGTGAGGTCAACATTGATGTCCTGAAGCCATCTCCAACTCATCATGTCCAAAAAAACCCTCATCCTCTCTCCCCCTAAGCACATCTCTCCTCCTAGCTTCCATCCTGCCAGTTTCCCAGGCTCATAACCTCTTTATTCTGACTCACTCCCCACATCCAATAGTTGCTAAGTCTTGCTAACTCTCTACTCAACACTCTACTATACATTTACTTCTTTCTGTTTACACCACAGTCCTGATAGTTCAGGCCCTCTTTTTGTGTTGTTGCCTAAATTCCTGGAACAGCCTTCCAGTTGGGCTCCCTGGTTCCAATCTCTCCAATCTGTTAGCCGTCGTCCATCCAAGTACCACAGTGATTTTCCTAAAGTACCAATTTGAGCAAGTCACAAGACTCTGTGATGGCTCCCACTTCTGGTTCAAGTATTATCTAATCAGATGACTGCTTTTACTGGGCTCCAAAATTAGGGAAAAAAAGAAAACAAAAAACACCCTCTTCCCCCATAGTGAGCACAGCTTTGATTGGCTGTGAAGGCTGCTCCTCCAAATCTTCTCCTCCTTCCTTAAGCCCCACCCCCCCACTCAGCTGAGGCCCTGAGAAAATGGATCCCATTTGACACAAGTGTCTTTTTCCTCTTCCCATTCTTTTCATCTCAAAAACCTTGACATCATTTTCCACTTTCTCTCCTTTCCCCTACTATCTGACAAAGAGAATGTCCTTCTCTTTGACAAGGCTGACCCCTCTAACTGTGCACTTAATCTCACTTTTTCCTTCTTCTCCAGCAGACTGTCTCCATCGCCCCATCCCTCTTGAATTTTTAACTTCTCCCCATTGTCTTCAAGATAAAATAGATATGCTTCTGCTTGGCAGTTGTAATGTGCCTTTCAGAGTCTTATGAGTCTGACATAGAGTGGGTACTTAAGAAATGCTTGCTGAATGAGAGCCACCCCCAAGAACAATGGAAGAAAAGGAAGTAGACTGGTTATGTAGTATGATATTAACGGGCCTGTAGTACTAAGGCATGAGCTTCCTCTCCATGCGTGTGCTTTGGTTACATGTGTTTTCTAAAAATATATTTAAGCATTTAGGTAGTATAGGACATATAATGTTAGACTGGGAGTCAGGAAGACCTGAGTTCAAATCCTGACTGAAACACTGATTAGCTGTTTGACCACAGGCAAGCCACTTAACCTTGGTCAATCTGTTTTCTTGTCTGTGAAATGGAGACAATAATAACACTTAGCTTTCAGGGCTGTTGTGAGGGTCCAGTGAAAGAACAGATGTGAAGAACTTTGCAAACCTTAAGGTGCTGGAAACATGTTAGTTATTATTTGTGGGAGACCATTGCCCATATTATGCTGTTAAAATTTCATTTCTATTTTTCTTTGTTTTTGCTTTTTAGAGGGCAATTGGGGCTAAGTGACTTGCCCAAGGTCACACAGCTAGTTTTTTTTGTGTGTGTTAAGTGTCTGAGGCTAGATTTGAACTCAGGTCCTCCTGACTCCAGGGCCAGTGCTCTATTCACTGCACCACCTAGCTGCCCCTCATTCCTATTTTTCTTGCTAGGCTAATCCATTGAATACCTTTGCTTGAACTGATTGTGTCCTCTGGTTGACTATTAAAAGTGAGTGCAGGTTGGCTGGAAGTGGTGGTGGTTGGAGAGGAGCCCCTGGATTCCTGCTCCCCTCCCTCTATGGTGGCAGAAAGATGTAAGGAAAATGAGATCTCTAAAGAATTCTTTTGTACCTGGAGCAATGTGTCAGATCTAAAAGAGAGAACCTATTGGCTGTAACTGATTGCAAAGTCCCACCCACAGCAGCACAGATGGGTCTAAAGGAACAGATTATGAAGAGCCAAAGTCTTTTCAAGGGAACTGTGTACAGGTCCCTTAAACTTCGTGGCATGTACAATTTCTGTAGCTCTTTCTTGTGATGGCTTCTGTGCCATTTAGAGGCAGGGTATTTTAGCTTTTGGGAAGATTGAAGAGGAAAAGAATCTGAAATCAGGAAGAAACAGCAGAATTTTTTTGATCATTTTACATATTTATGGGAAAACTTCTTGGACATTGATGACAACTCTGTTCTAATGCTTCATTGTGTTATTGAAGATGACCCAGGATCCTTGAAGGTTGTGTGTCAGCATACCATAAGCTTTGTTGGTCCTATCAAGCCAGAAAGACTTTGAATATGACCTTGTTTACACACTTAAGTCTATTATCTTCTAGCTTAACTAAACTCATAGGGGCTTATTGGGGAGTTTGAGGTTTTTCAGCAACAGCAACTTTCAAAGATCATTTGGTGAAGAGCAGAAGGCATTGCTGTCTGTATTGATGGAAGGATTACCACATTGCCAAAATTTGTGGCTTGTTGAAGTGTCCTCAGAAGAGTTTTTTCATTTCTTGAAGTTTTAAGAATGTGTCTCCAAGGACTTAAATAAAGTAAATGGAGGCAACTAGAATAGAGCTAGTGAATAGAGCACCAGTCCTTGAGTCAGGAGGACCTGAGTTCAAATCTGGCCTCAGATACTTATTCCTTATTAGCTGTGTGACCATGGGCAATTGTCCTGCTTTCCCCCCTACAAAAAGACAAAAAAATTAAGTAATTTAGAACAATAATTTATTCATTTAATTGTTCCTTAGCAGTGATACTAAATCCTCACACTTATTTGGTACTTTAAGATGTAAGAAGCAGTTTCATAACAGTGCTGTAAGGTTGATGGCATGAATCTTAGTATTCCCCTTTGACTGAGGAGACACATTTAAAGCTGAACCTAGGAGTCTGTGACAGATACTATTCTTGCTACACCGCTATGCCTCTGGAGTGTCGTAATGGAAAGAAGCGAGAGAGTGAGGAATGAAGCTTAAGTGCTATTTCTGGCTCTCCCACAAATTAGCCAGATGATTTAGAATGCAAAAACAAAACCTCATCTCTCTGGATATTAGTAAAGTTTGGAGTTTGGACTAAATGATGACTACCATTTCCAGATATAAAATTAGGTGATTTGAATGGTTCAAAATAAAGCAACCTTGAGTCACTGTCTCACAGCTAGCAAACTGGCAAAAATAATCAAAAGCAATAAAATTCAATGTTGAAGGTAGTCTCCTAGAACCTTTTTGACAGCATTTTATTAATATGCAGTAGAAGTCACCAAAGTAATTGTACTCTTTGACCCAATTATTCCACTGTTGAGTATCGTGCCCTGAAAGTGTTATAAAAAACAATACACAAAAAGATGTTCATAGCATTATTATAAATAATTGCAAAAAACTTGAGAAATATTCAACAATAAGAGGATAATTAAATAAATTGTGGTACATAAATGCAGGAATTTGGTTGTCTCACTACTATAAGGAGTACAAAGAAATCTAGAAAGACCATTAGGAAGTAATGCAAAATTTAAAAAGCTAAAGTAAAAATGAATGGGCAAAAAATTCTGATTTGTGGGGCCTTAGTGAGAATGATTGAAAAAGCTCTATTTTCTACATTGAAATTAATTTACATGTGAATAGTTACTAAGCATATTTAATTAGTTGCATTATTTAATATTGTCTTTAACAAGTCATTTAATTTAAAAAGTTAAAAAACAAAAGTGAGTGCATTTGTAGGGGCTCATGAGATTAGGAGATGTGGACCCACTGGAGGCCAGACCCTGTGAGTTAGGAGATGCCCCTGGGTACTATGACTCTTTGTCAGTTGTCACATTAAATATGATAGTATTGGCAGATGAAGAAAGTGATGTGTTCTGAGGCATAACTAATGAAAAAGAAAAACAACCCTGGTATTAGCATAGCCTGAGAGAAAGAAATAATACTATTCTCCAGAATAAATAGATATTTTATTCATATAAGAAGCCAAAAGATAGTAGAATTCCCATTGGATGGATGAATGACAATTCTGGCCTCATGATTTTTCAACTCATCCTCCTGAATAAAGTTGGACCATATGCCTGGCTCCCACCTGAGCCCTCCCTTAATACTTCGCAGGGCTTAAATGACCTAACTTAATTTGGAATTACAGAGGAAGTAGTGATTGTAGTAGCAGGAAAGGGCCTGGATTTGGAGTCGGATGGCCTGGCTTTCAATCCTGGCTCTTCTGTTGCTTACCAGCTCTATCACTTTAGCAAAAGAGCTCCAACTTTCTAGGGGTTCAGTTTCCCAATGAGACAAATGAGGGTATTGGAATAAATGGGCTCTAAGATCCTTTCTAGTATAGACATATTACATTGTAATGTGCCTTTCAGCAATAGCATTCTAGATCTTATGTCCTAAGGTGCCATCTGGAACAAGCATTCCATGTTCTATGAGCTAATAGTTATTTTTAAAAAATTCCCCCCCCTTAACTGTATTTTATTTTTTCCAATTATATGTAAAGATAGTTTTCAACATGCATTTTTATAAGATTTTTAGTTTCAATTTTTTTCTCTGTCCCTCCCTCCCCTTCCTTTTTCCCAAGATGGCAAGCAGTCTGATATAGGTTACACATGTACAGTCATCTTAAACACATTTTCACATTAGTCATATTGTGAAAGAAGAATCATAACAAAGGGGAAAAACCTAGAGAAAGAAAAAACAAGAAAAGAGGGAAAATGGTGTGCTTTGTCTGCATTCAGAGGCCATAGTTTTTCCTCTGGAAGTGGACGGCATTTTCCATCATGAGTCTTTTGGAATTGTCTAAGATCCTTGTATTGCTGAGAAAAGTCTATCAAAATCTATCAAAGTTGATCATTTCACAATGTGGCTGTTACTGCGTACAATATTCTCTTGGTTCTCCTCACTGCACTCAGCATCAGTTCATGTAAATCTTTCTAGGTTTTTCTGAAATCCTCTTTGAGACAATAGTTTTAACTGAAAGGAAAAAAAGCAGCGGCCAGCATGTTGGGCTGGGGGGGGCGGGACAAAAGTTGTTGTCCAGGCCTCATACTGTGAGACCATACTGACCTGGGAGGAGTAAATCCTGGGCAGTGCACATGGATGAGCAGAAACAAGTGACACTCAGACTCCATCCCCTTCCCTTTCTTCTCTCCTCCTCTAGTTGCATGCCTCCTGCTCATACCTGTTTCAGAGGAGAATCCTCTTCCTGCCAGCCAGGAGGTCACTCATGAAGGCCAATGAAGAAGGGGGAGAGAGAGGTGGTAAGGAGAATGGGATCAGTGGATGGGGGACCAGAATAAAACACCTCTGTGACCTTTCCCTTTGGCCATTAGTGTTACAGTAAAATGAAGAGATTTAATAGAGTAGCCTCTCAGGTTCCTCCCAGGTCAGACATTCTTTATTCTAAGGACTTTCCTAGCTCTGACATTCCATATTCCAAAGCCATCTTAGCTCTGATATTCTCTGTTTTAAGGACTCTCCAAGTTCCAACATATCTTCTGCTCTAATGATTTTTCAGTTGTGAAAGCTTTACTAATTGGTGAGGTCTCACATCCTCTTTCAGGAGAGGAGAAGGCCTAGGGACATAGGGTGGTGTGGAGGGAATCAGGGCAGCCCAGACTGGGAGCTTGGACGCCTGGGTCTATTTTAAAGCAGACAGTTGCTTTCTCAATTCTTTATCCAGACCATGACTTGGCGTGAGTGTTGCAAAGATGGAGACTATCTGGGGATGTGGCTTACAACCCTAGGACATATCAATGCTATGGGTTTGGAACTCCTCTCCATGCTGCCCCAAGCTAGGCTATGCTGTGCACCTCACCAAACCTTCTGTAGATACCTGTTGATGCTATACCAAGGAGGGGGCTTCTCTGTCATCCCAAGTACCCAAAGAAGACAGAGGTCAAGGATTATTATAGCCGCTTTGACCAGATGGAACACTTGGGTCCCAGGTAACTGGCCCTGGTGACTTCAGGAAGCTTCCCTGCCCCAAAGGGGCCCCTATATGTTCATCTCTCCCACTGTGGGACATGGAGATAGCATGTGGACCTGGGAGGGGGCGAATGCACTGCTCTCTCTGGTCCTTGAAGTCATAGTTGATATTGTTCACAGGCCCTGATTCTTGGCCCTTTTCTTCCTCCTTATCCTTTCCCCCTGGGGGGTGGGAAGGTTAGCACTCTTGAGTCCTGTTCTTTCTAGTTGATTCCATTGTGGGTTTTGTTCTATTTATAGACCATCAGGTTGAGCTGAAGGCCCCCTCTTCCATCCCTGGTCTGTCCTGGGGAATGTACTAAGGGATTCCCTGCTTCTAGTACTGCCTGTCTCCCTTCCACATGGAGAGGAAACTGTTTTTTTCTTCAAGGGGTTGAAGGGACCTGGAGGGCCTTAGGTCTTTTTGTTTCTCCCACCCTCTCTCTGCTTTCCCAACTTCTTTTTCCATTAACATCTTCCTGGATCATCCCCCATCAGACTTCCTCTCTATTCTTACTGTCACACCCTGGCACAGGGTGCCAATCTGTCTTCCCTGTTGCCTTAGACTTAGCATCACTGAACTTCCATGTTGGAAGGGTGCCTAGCAAGAATCTTTTCTATAACATACCTAAGTGGTTATCCAGCCTTTGTCTGAATCCCTCCCGTGAGGGAGACCTCACCACTTCTAAGGTAGCACATTTCACTTTAGGGACAATTTTCAACACACAGAAGTGTTTCCAGACTTCCAGCCTAACTTCAAATTTGCTTCTTATAGCTTCAGCTTCTAGGGCCAATCAGAGCTAGTTTCAGCACTCTCTCACAAGAGAGACTTTCAAGTACTTGAGGACAGCTCTCATGTCCCCACCCACTCAAGCACTCCAGAGTCTTCCCTTCCTTGGACTAAACAATCCTGCAGTTCCTTCAGTTGCCAGGGATGCAAAGCTCTTCTCCACTATCCTAGTTGTCCCCCAACTTATCACTGTATTTCTGAAAATATTATGTCTATAACCAAGCACAGTATCCCAGGTGTGGTTTGTCTGGAAGCTCTGTTTCTCTCAGTGCCACCCAGGATTACATTAACCTTCTTGGCTGCTATATCCAACCTTTGTTTTCTGTTGACCTCGACGTTCACTGAAATCCCCAGATCTTCTTCAGATAAACATTTGCCCAATTACTCACTTCTCCCTCAACTTGTACATGGGAAGTTGAGTTTTTGGAACCCCTATAAAACTTCACATTTATGCCTATGAAATGCCCTTGTGTTATATTTGGCCCACTCTTCTAGCCTGTGGAAGGTTTGTTTGCTTTTAAATTCTGACTCTGCCCTCTAGTGTATTAGCTATCCCTTCTAGCTTGGGTATATGATTATGATGCAATGCTGTGGTGTTGTAAGAAGCAATGAGGCTGGGTGATACCAGAAAAACATTGAGAGACCTCTCTGAACTGATGCAAAGGGAAGTGAGGAGAACCAGGAGATCACAGTGCACAGTAATAGCAACATTGTAACAAACAGCAACATTGTAATGAACAGCAACCTTGCAAGGAGTAACTGTGAAAGACAAGGCTTCTCTGACCAATGCAGAGATCCAAGAGAATTCCAGAGGACTCATGATGAAAGTGTTATCTACTTCCAGAGAGAGAGCCGATGAACTCTGAGTGCAAAATTGAAGTATAATTTTTTCTTTCCTCCCTACAATGTGGTTAATATGGAAATACATTTTTTCCTGATTTCTCATGTATAATTGATACCATGTTGTTTGTATTCTCAGTGAGTGGGGAGGGGGTGAGAGAGAGAGAGAATCTGGAATTCAAAATGTAAAAAAGAAAAGACATTAAAAATAAATAAATGAATAATTGAAATGTTTAAGATTTTTTTAAAAAGCTTTTTGTAAATCTTAAAGGGCTATTTAAATGCTAGCTGTTTAGTATTGTTATTATTAATGAAATCAATAAAACTGATGCTGCAAGGTCTTGCCTAATGTCATGTCACCCTTTTCCATAATGGCTGTCACAGGCCTTTGGCCTCACGAGTGATTCAAGAGCATTGTAGGCATCCAAGGTGGGGTGGGCTGATCTTGGCTCCCAAGCTGCCTGCCTCCTAGTACTCCACCTTTGGAGCAAAAAGCTTTGTGGGCAGAAGATGGAAGAAATAAGAAACTTGGGAGCCGAGCGAGCAAGCAAATGAGAGGGAGATATGGATGTAGGAGAGCCTTGGAGATCTGACAAGTACAGAGAAATGAGCCTGGGGAGTCTGCGTGGGGTCTGGACTGCTTCTGTGCTATCATCACAGGACAGTGAGAGCGGCAGCCTCTAGGAACTAGGGCTGGGCTGACTACTGAGTTCTCAGCTGTGAGACTGCTCTAGGCTGCCCAACTTCCCATTCAATCTGCTTGTCCCTTTTTAGTTAGCTAGGCTTGTCTGGTCTTTCTCTGTTTTCAACTTAAACAGTATTTGCTGCTGTTTTTCAGTAGTGTATGATGCTGTGACCCTGTGAACAACACTGTCCATGGGGTTTTCTGGGCAAAGATAATGGAGTGGTTTGTCATTTCCTTCTCCAGTGGACTAAGGCAAACAGAGGTTAAGTGACTTCTCCAGGGTCATGCAGATAGTAGAGGCTGGATTAGGACTCGAGTCTTCCTGATTCCAGGCTCAGTACTCTATCTACTGCTCCACTTAGCTGCTCCATTTACCTACTATTAAAGCCTATTGACCAGCAGACATGCTAAGCTGTGTCTGAATTTTATTTTAGGCTCACAAAGGTAGCGAGGATAAGAGAGAATGTGTGCTCCTTGTTTTAGGGTGAGGAAATGTTTGGTTTGTACTAAACCTGTGGGTTTAGGAGTTAACTTAGACAAATAAGGCTGAAGTGAGAGGTGAGCATAAGCCTGACAATTAATTTGGAATTCATATATTACTAGAAGTAAAATCATGAGCCAGTAAGAATAGCCAATCAGTTAGTCAATAAACATTTATTAAATACCTACTGTATTCCAGGTGCTAAGTGCTAATGCTACAAAAAAAGGCAAAAGACAGTAATGGTAGAGACAACATCCAACAAACAAGACACAGAAAGAATCAGCTGAAAGTAGGAAAAGAGGGGAAGTGCTAGAATTAAGAGGAATTGGGATGTAGAATGTAGAGTTTTAGCTGGGGCTTGAAGGAAGCCAGAGACACCAGATGGAGATGATGAGTAAGGAGAGAGTTCCAGGCCTGGGGGACGTCAGAGAAAATGCCTGGAGGTAAGAGATGGGGCACCTTGTTTGAGGGAGAGTTAGGGATCCAGTGTCATTGTAACACAGAGTAGGGGGGGGGAGGGTGGAATAAGGTATAAGGAAGTAAGAAAGGTGGGTGCAGGAGACACATATGAAGGGCTTTCAATGCCAAACAGCATTTTATATTTGATTCTTTTCTATTTGAAGATAATAGAATGCCACTGGAGTTTATTGAATGGGGGTGGGGGGAGGCTGACATGGTCAGATTTGCCTCTTCAGGTTAATTTGGTAGGTGGGTGAGGATGGATTGGAATGGACAGAGTTGAAGCAGAGAGACCAACCAGCAGGTTATTGCAGTAGTCCAGGCATGATGAGATGTGATGGCAGCAGTATCAGAGGAGAGAAGGAGACAGATTTGAGAAATACCACAAAGGTGAAATGGAAGGGACAAGTCAATGGATTGAATATGGTGGTGATGAGAGAGAAGGAGGGGTAGAAGATCACACTTGGATTGTGAGCCTCGGCCACTGGAAGGATAGTGGTACCCTAGAGATAGTAAGAGGGAAGTCCTAAGAAGCTTGTGGAAACTTTCCCCAGAGGAATGGGTGGATGACAAATCTGTTCCAATGGCCATGAAGGTGATTAAAGCAGGTGCTGTGGAGTGCTTAGAGTTTGGTCAGACACTGAAGATGCCAAAGTTGTGCACTGCATCCTGGGCCACTTCCAATCTCCTGACTTTTATCTTGCCCCTGGACTTCAATGACTCTGGAAGAGAAAGTGAGGCTGACGACTTTGTGCCTCACAGAAATTCAATTCATACACAAGTCAAGACGTGACCTAGTGATGTCATTGTGCCTCTTTAAAAACAACAAAGGATGACACCAACAACAGAGAAGTCCAGAAGACAGGAGGGCTGGGAGGAGAGAGTAAGCATGGCCATTTGCTCCTTTTTCTTTCTGTTATCTTGGTATTGGCTATTTCCTGGTGATGTTTGGAAAAGCAAGCTCTGCAAAGAGAAGGGGAGCAGTGAGTTGCATAGAAAGGAAAAGCAGCACTCTGAAGGGCCTTGATCCAGTAGGGAAATGCCCCCACATCAAGGGAGGGGAGTGACTTGTCCTGGCATGCTCAGTAGGGCTGCAGGCTCAGGGGCTGATTGACAGCTCAGCCTGGCTAGTTTCCTAGCACCATCTGCTGCTTACATTTAGAGGGTCTTTTAAACTGAGATGCTTCTACCAGTGAATGAAGGACATTGCTTGCTAACAATGAATCATGGGAAAGATGTAACTCTTTAAAGCAAAGGCTTTGTTGTACTATGGAAGGAACATGGCTCAAGACCATTCCTCTTATCACCTTGTTCCCATGTCAAAGGAGAGACAAAAACACTTTATATTAACCAGTTCAGGAGACCCTCCCTGTATCCTTGTGCCAACCATCCACTTCAACTGACTGGGGCAAAAAGGAAATCCTCACTAATCCAGCTTTATTATTAATCTAGGGGTAATAAGAGGTACAGTGGCTAAGAATTAAGTATAAAAATCTTCATCAATCAACACTAATATCTGGGAAATTTCCAATTCTTTTTAAACCAACCCCCAAATCCATATGAGTTAGGCACATGACGTTTAATGTGGTTGTTTTGTTTATTAAGCGAAGCAAAACTGCACCAAAACCTGTCAGTACTACATTGTTTCTGCCAGACTAAAATTTCCTCCCTCAGAATCCTCTCAGCCTTCCAGGGCTAGGGAAGGACCAGGGGAGGGAGTTACTGGTCCGAGACCTTGGAGTTTAAACAAGAAGGTGAGTGTGATGCAAATAAAAAGGTCTCTCTCCCCATCCTCTGCTCCTCATTTCTCTCCTGTGTTACAGGAGATTTAATAGTCTCTGGTCTGCTGGAATTTGCCTCAGTAGCAACATTCCCCACAATCTTGGCCAGCTTTTTGTGTCTCTGCTGCAGGTCTGGATTGTGTCTCTCTGCCAACCTGCCTCTGGTGACTAAAGCAAACCACTGCTGGGAAGTCTCTCTCTTTCAGTGGCTGCAGGGTCTGACAATACCAATTCCTCAAAGTCAATTGCTGCTAAGAGTCTGGCTCCTATAGCAACCAAGAGCTTTTATTGCCAGTGTTAAGAAGAAGGAAGCATAGTCTGAATCTCAAAGGAAAATAGCAGGAAGGGGAAAGCAAGTATTCCAGTATACTTATGTATCACTCTTCTGTTCTCTTGAGAGACCTCCTGTTTGTGGCAACTACCAAAGGCTCTCTAGCTCCTCAGAAGATGGCAGATGCTCAATGGGAAGGAAAAGCTGGCAACCAACAGAAAGGTGTAACTGTTCTTCCCTTGGTAACATGTGGCCACCTCCTCTCTTACCTTTGTGGGCTTCTTTCTCTAGGAATGTTAAATCCTCCATGTGAGTACTCCATGTGAGTACATGTAACACAAATTGGGATTCCCTAGATGGGAGCAACTGCTCCAAGTACTCTCAGAATCCTAAGGATAACCCTGTGGGGTTTGGAGAAATCTACACTTCTACTGTTATAGCCCTTGAGCCCCCATCAGGGTACTTCCCCTTAATAAGTCAGTAGCAAACTCAACCTTTAACACAAGCATTTACTCAAAAGTCAAAGCCAAAATGACCATGATATGACATTCCACCCATAAACCTGGGTCACCATCTCCTACCAATGCACACAGAATCCATGGGGGGAAGTGAACATGCATTTAAAGTGCTAAGAGAGTGAAGCACATGGGCAGGGAATCTCTGTGACTGGGGAAACTTACAACTCAAGAACTGTAGATCTTAATACTTTTATAAAATTCATTGATGAGAATGGTGTCTATGTTGGATGGGGAGTTTTCATGATAAGCCAGAATGTTCTGGATTGTTCCAATTATATGCCCTATTCTTGCTCTACTGAGGGGGCTAGGATATTCTCCTACCGGACTAGAATATCCTGCTACTGTGGGATCCAGCTGCCCCTCTACTGGACTACAATTCTTCTCAGCTATGCTCAGACTCTTTATTGCTGAAAGGCTCTTTCAGATGGGAAAGAGACTTTTATCCTGGAATTTGTAGATGCTTCACTAGTACTGTTTCTTTGCTTTGAGGGGTTTCCACCTGCCAGGCAGCATTGAAGAGAGGTATTGCCTCTCTTTCCCAGAGTTCTGAGCTCTTTCCTTAGACCATCTCTACCAGGTTAGGGACTGGGTCTCAGTGAGAAACTGGACTCAGTAAGAAACTCAACTCTAGCTTATGTTGATTATCCACTAATTCTCATCTCTGCTGGCTAAGCCATGACCAGACAATGTACATTTGTCTATGTAACCTGTGGTTTAAATGCCATTTTCATGGGACTCTCTTCATTGATGAAGACTGATTATTCAATGCTTCATTCCTTTGTGGGAGGGGCAGAACTGGTGAGAACTTGAGAGAGAAGAGAGCCTGGTCTTCTGGCAGCTTTCTTCCAGCTTTCAAGGGAGAAGATATGTGGGTCCATTCTCTTGTTTCCTGAATAGAGAAAAAGACTCTGGGAAGAAATTGACATGTGGAGGAATAGATACCTCAATTTTCCCCCATACCCAAGATTACTATCCTAGAGATTTCAGGGAATTTCCCTTTGGGCCGTATCTGAGACTCTCTCTTGGTTGAGCAGTTATTTTGCTCCCAATGGGAAATCTCATTCATTACATATTGTCTATTATATATTCTCATGTTTTTACTTGCTCTGATTTCTGTTTACTTGAATAAATGAATTTATTTTCTATTCACTGCATGTCTTCATTGTGAAACTGCCATAAATTGGAAGGGATTGGATATATAGCTTGGGCACTCCTCCATTAAGGGATAGCAATTATTTCCCTGAGACCCAAAATATTTAAGGGAACAGATAGATAGAATTCTAGTCTAATACTTCCTTTCTCTGATGAAAACTGAGTGGCCAGCCTCTAGCCCCAAGCTCCTGCTTCCCCTTCTGGAAGGAATTAAAATCCCTCTTAGAGAATAGTGTGGGGAGGATACTCTGACAGGGGACGGAAGGGGCTGTTTTTGCCTCCCTTTGAACCACATCTAGACAGCCCCAAGTGAACACACAGACTCTCATATCTATAATAGTGATTCTCTAGCTTCTACTAAGGGTCAGGAGTGTTACATTTCACTTATGTATTGGATTCTTTAGTACTTCAAAGGGATAACAAGAACATACATTATCCCTTTGAAGTAATTATTCTTTGTAAAAGCTTGTCTGACTCTTAAGTGCTTAAATGGAACCAGGTGCGTGGGCCCCTAAAATTAGAGTAACACAAGGGATGGGAGCTCGAGCCAATGATGGAGCTGAGAGACAGCCCTTTCAGAGTACTGAAGAATCACTATTATAAGTATGAGGGTGTGTGGGTGTGCTGTGTGCTGTGCAGTTCTGTCCTTGTAGGTTATGGGTGTTCATTTGGGGCTGTCTAGATGTGGCTAGAATTATATCTGTCTTTCCCTTGACTATTTTTGGTCACAGGAGCCTAATCCTCCCTACTCCTACCTGGTCTTTGAGAAAGGGAGCAGGATTAGGTCCACAGCCTAGCATAGCACACTGGCAGCATAGCCTGAACCAATTTAAAATGTAATTGGGAAATATTTAACTAACTAAATAAAACATAGATAACATTACATTTTGAAATAAAATTGATTGATGGCCTTACGGGATCCTTATATACTGATTAGTAACCCCCTTTTCTACTGAAGTTTGACAACCCTGTTATAGAGAGTCTTGAATGCTCATCTAAAGAGTTAGCATTTTATTTCATGGTTCCTGGGCAGGGGAGTGGCATGGTCACATATATGCCCTAGGAAGATAATTTTGGGAGCTCTTTGGAGGTTGACTTATAGAGGCAGGAGGTGATAAGAAGTTGAAATTTGGGTTGTGATATCTGGGAAGAGAAGAGTAGGCAGATAGAAAAGATTGTCTGGGGATAAAAATCCATAAGTCTTGGCAACTGAGAGAATGTGAGGGAGAAGGAAGAAAGAGCCAGGGATGATCTGGAGTATCCCCCCACCTGGATAATGGTGAAGATAAGAGAAGGAGGGAAGCTTTTTGGGGGGGAGATAGATTTAGGGGGAGAGATATTCATCCCATATTGGATATATTGAATTTGAGACACCCTCTAGACAGCCAACTAGAATTGCCCAGAAGACAGTTGTACACAAGGGACTGGAATTCAGTAGAGACATGAGGGCTGAATAGAGAGGTTATATGAGATCTGGGCATCATCTGCATGGGAAATGAGCAGAGGGAGAGATGGAAAGGCAAAAAAAGTGGTGATCAGAGTGGTGCATACCAGCATGTTGGATAGTTATTGGTGATGGTGGAATCAAAGGTGGATGGATTGGGGGGATGAAAGGTAGGTCATGGGTTCGAGGCTGATGACTTGAGAGGACAAGGCAAATTGACAGGTATCCTGAAGTAGGTGATTAGGTGGGAAAGTGGAGAGAGTGTTGGAGCTGAAGTGAGGAAGATCTGAGTTCTAATCCTGCCTTGGGTGCTTCCTAGCTATATGCTAGTCCCAAGCAAGTCCCTTAAACCTTCTCAGTTTCGTTTCCCCCTTCCATAAAATAGGGCTCATTTAGTACCCACCTCCCAGGGCTGTTGTGAAGATTGAATGTAATAATATATAGGTAATATAATAACAGATATCCAAAGAGACCTTATAGCACTTTGCAGACCTGACATCACTATTGTACACATTGTTTTATAACTATTGTTTATTATTATTAATAGCTAGCATTTATATAGCACAGCATCCCATGTGCTAAGCACTTTACATTCTTTCATTTGATTCTCACAACAACCCTGGGAGCTAAGCACTAGGATTTTGCTCATTTCACAGTTGAGGAAACTGAGGCAGACGGGTGAAATGACTTGGCCAGGATCATACTATTATTGTTATTTCCCCAAGTATGAGGGCAACGTTGATGTGGAAGACAAGGCTGTGAAGTCAGGTTATGGAATTCCTTGTCAAGCAGGACCTCAGGGTCAGTAGATGACAGCCACATGAATTTGGCCGGTGTGATACCGACCGATAGATAAAGGGGCTCTCCAAGAGGAGACCTTGGAGGGAGGCGGCAGCAGGAGGGTCAGGAAGGGGCGGTGGGGAGCAGATTGGAAGCTCCGCCCTCTGATTAGCCTGATGTGTCAGGGGATGAGAGTCCTGGAGAAGTGATCTGCAGAGGGGGAGTCATAAAGGCAGAACCAGGCTTCTGTAGCCTTATTTCAGTAGAGCGGATGATGGGAAATGTAGTTTTTTTAATATGGAAAAAGGGACTGAATGACCATGAGAGAAAGGAGCTGCTTAGGGGTGTGGGGGTGTGGGAGGGAAGTCAGTGTGGGAAATCCTGGGGAAATTGTGAACTGGAGGACTTGGGGGAGGGGTCTGGGAGCTGCCGGGGCGGGGGCGGGGGCGGGGGTGGGTGGGGCGGATTGAAGGGAAGGATGCCGCTACCCTGACTGAACATAATAACAAGGCTCTTCTGCCTCCATGATCCCTTAAAGCAGAGATCTGCCTGGTCTTGGCAGCCCTGACCAGCTACTTCTTATTTCACCACTTCTCTGTGCTAGGACAATTCAGCTCTGGGGTGGACAGTTAAAAGACCTCCCTGGGGGCTCTTGGGCTATAGCTTAGCTTTATAAATGTCCCTATAACAAACACTGCCAAGCAGAATCCCTAAAGCTTGAACTCAGATTTCTTCTGGAAGGCTGAGCTGATTGAAACCACAGTACCGATGAGAGTGTGTACTGATCCTACCTGATCTGGGGGTTTGTTCAAGATAATGGTCAGTGGCCCCACATCTCGGGAGACAACAATCAGTAAACATTTGATTGCCCACTGTGTGCTGGGCACTGTGCTAAGCATTGGGGATACAAGAAAAGCAGAAGACAGCCCCTGCCCTTAAGCTGCTTACACTCCAAAGGAGGAAGACAACACAGAAAAAGAAGCAGAAACACAGGTGTTTGTGTGGGGGAGTGAGGGGAAGGGCACAGGGAAGAAGGTGGTCGGGCAGATGGTACCTAGCCCTGCTGCATGGTGGAGTTCACTCCTAGTAGTCTGACTGGTAGGGGAAATCGGCTTGCCTGTGTAGGAGTCATTTATAAACTGAAGCTTTGGGAGTAGGTCTTCGCTCTGCCCTCTACATCCCCCCACCCCCATCAGACGGGTGAGGGTACCTCAGATGCAGATGAAGTATGAATACCAACCTTGCAGTGTTTCACACCTTCCACTGTTGTGTGTGTTTCTAAACCAGGTAATCAAGTTCTAGAGACAGCACAAAGACAGTTAACAAGCACATGATCCTTTATTATATGCCCAGGCTCTGCTGCCTGTCTTTCAAAGTACCTTTCCCCCTTCCCTTTCCCATTCTGACTTTGTGACATTTTACAAACTATTCCCTTGCTTAAAGATTCATAAAATGAGAATGGGCCAGCCAGAGTTTCTTCTGGGAACTGTAGTGACTGTTACTTCAGCGTGGCGCACTAAAGGCCAATTCTGACAGACCCTTTCTCAAGCCAGTAAGAGACCAAAGTTACCCATTGGTTCTTCTAGCCAGAGAGATTTGCTTTGGGATACTCTGATTGGCTGCATCATAAATGGATAGAATAGTCAAGAATCTCTCATTATGTCTGTATTCTTCTTCTTCTTACCAATTCCTTGTTTTCTTAATTAGCCATCTCACCTCTGTGCAACCCTAGTTTCAAATGCATCTCTCAAAGAGACTACAGATCTATATTTGTTGTTGCTTTTCAGTCCTGTCTGATTCTTTATGACCCTATTTGACACTTTCTCCGCAAAGATACAGGGGTGGTTTGCCATTTCCTTCACTGGTTCATTTTACAGATGAGGAAACTGAGGCAAATAGTGACTTGCTCAATGTCACCCATCTATTGGGTGTCTGAAGCTAGATTTGAACTCAGGTCTTCCTGATTACACGCTTGGAGTTCTATCTACTGTACCACTTAGCTTTGCTAAGAACTCAAATAGAATGTTGGGGGGAAAAGCAGTTTTGTTTGACTGCTTTAAAGGTCTTATTATGAGAACAGTTGAGAAAATGGCTTAATATGAAATGCCTTTCCCTATAGCAGTGGTTCTCAACCTTTCTAATGCCCGACCCTTTAATACTCACATGGGGGCGTATCTGCATGTGGGCGAACCCACCTGGAGACAGATAGAGGAGCGGTGTCTCGGTTCCTAAGACCATCGGAAATATGTGTTTTCCAATGGTCTGAGGCGGCCCCTGTGACCCCTGTGAAAGGCTCCTTCGACCCCCAAAGGGGTCATGACCCACAGGTTGAGGACACTGCCATATAGAGTTAGGAAGATGTGTGTTGTCTGCTATCCATGAGGACTATGAAGAAAAGAAAAGAGGTGAGGAGAGACTTCTTTGTGAGAACTATCTTTAGTGTTATTTTTGAGGACGTCCTATAAAGAGAATTTTATAAAGGAAATTCTATGGAGAGCTTGAGGGAACCTGAGAGTCTATTTCCTGTGTTTATGGAAAAGAAGAAAAAGGAAAAGGGGGCTATCTTTGAGGAGAAATATTACCAAGATTATTAAAATATTTTAATCATTGTCTGAGATGAGTGACTTGAGATTGAGTTTTCAGACACAAAGAAATGTGTCCGCTACAGATATTGGGGATTAGAGGTGCCTTAGACTGTAATTTTGGTTACAGTCAAAGTGCTGGAACTAAGTGTTAATGCCTTTATGTTTATTCTCAATTCTATTTATTTAAGTGAATGGATTACATTGATTACTTTTAACATTAACTTAATTATAGAGAAATGGAATTAATTATTAACAGGCAAGAAGATTACATTTCATTAATTAAGATTTAATGAACATGGTGGGGCTTTGAGCTAATTAATGGTATAGTGATTGCAAATTTGTTAATGAGAAATAAATTATTCAACACACTCCTAGATTTCTGTAGAGCTCAGAAGGATAAAATCAAATATGTAGCAATGAGGCGAGTGGCAGACTGAGCTGGGTGACCTGTCAGTCAGTCAATAAGATCACTTAAGCACCTACTGTTTGCCGGGCTCTCTGCTAAGCACTGAGATGAGTTCATCACTCCTTTCTTTAACCATGCTACCTCTGTACATTGAAGTTGGAAGACGTGGAATAGCTGATCTAAATTCCTTCCAGTCCTAAACCTCTGATGTTGTTCTTTGGGGTGGGGGGGAGGTGTCACTGGAGAACCGAGGCAGACTGAGGACACAGAACACAGAGTAGACCCAGCAAAGGCCAGCCCTCTGAATTCCCAGCAGCTCTTTCCTACACCTGACTCCTTTCCCCATCAGGGGGAGGTTGACCTTCACTATCAGTTCCTCCCCTACACAACTGAGACCAAGCTCAAACTATTTAGTCCCCTGGGACCAATAGGGAGAGTGGTTGTCTGGGTCCTGGCCCCCAAAGGCTATTGCATTTGTGGCTGGTGGAATGCCTTGTGTAAACTGAGGGCTGGGGAGCCTATAGGGGAAGAGACAAGTCTAAGCTACTGCTCCCAACAGACTCACTGTGAACCACAAGCCAGCTGGAAAACTAGGGGTGTGCACAGTGAGGTTAGAGAGTCCTGGGGGGCAGGGGTGGAGTAGGGGTCTAAATAGACTGATCACCTGACCCTAGTAGATGCAACTCTCTCCTGCCTCAAATGACTGAGCTATCATTTTTTCCTCACCTATCTGTTGCATCCTGTTCCAGTCCCTCATAAATTTTAAAATATTAATTTTTATCAATTAATGATTAATAAAAATTAAAATATCATTATTTAAAATTCTGAACTTTAAAAATGGGCATTTTTAGTAAAATAGTAAAAAGGGGGATCCTAATTTTACAGAGTGGGAAACTGAGGCTAGGGGAGCAGACTTGGCCAGGTCAAGCCCAGTTCAGCTGTAGAACCCAAATCTCTTGTCTCCCAGCCTTTCCTATGTTCCCTGCAATCTCCTCTGGGCATGTTCACAGAATCTCAGCATTGAAAGGTTTAGCAGCCAATTTTGTTGTTATTTGGTTGTTTTTGAGAGGTGCCTAACCTTTGTGCCCCCATTTGGGTAGTGTTGTGCCATTTCCTCTTCTAGCTCACTTTACAGATGAGGAAACTGAGGCAGATAGGATTCAATGACTTGCCCAGGATCACATAGTGTCTGAGGCTAGATTTGAACTCAGGTCTCCAACCCAGACTTTGGGCCTGGCATTGCCACACACAACATCCATAACCCCAAATTATTCCAACCTCTTTTCCTAAACCTCCACTATAACATCCTGATAGGTGGTTCTTTAGCCTGTGAAGGTGTCTTAGGAGGGGAAAACTATGAGTCCCAGGCCAGTCATTTGAATAGCTTTTGGACAGCTCTAATATTCAGGCTGCTCCTGCCAACCTCAAACCTAAGTAGATCTTTCTGCAACTCTCACCCACAAGGCTTGCAATTGCAATTAAGGTTTTCATTTGGCTAACCTGTCCCTCACTCAGACTGTGGTCATTTTAAGGATTTAATGAGATTTCTTTAAAGGTAACAAAGAGACCTGAAGGGAAAGGACAAGGAAGCTCAGATAATGGAGGGGCTAATAATCATACTGATCCGGATGCCTGGCATTTAAGCTAATAAATAATTGCAGATTATGTATTACACACAGAAATATATGTACAGATACTCATATATAGTTTAGCTTTTTAATTTTAAGGTTTTCAAAATGTGTTACAAATACCTTGTTTTAACCTCACAAGGTTAGGTTACCATTAGTAAGGTAGGTAGGTAGGTACCATTATTAGCCCTATTTTAAAGGAAAGGAAACAGGGGCTGGGAGGGGTTTAATTACATGCCCCCTCCCCCCAGGCATACAGTTAGTAAGTATCAGAATCCAGATTTCTGTTCTGGTCTTCCTGACTCCAGGTCCGCCACTCTATCTGCTGTACTAATGGTTGCCTATTAATTGGCTTTTTCTTCCTACTTTCTTCCACCCAAATACCACCCTGACTTTGGCTTCTGAATGTGGTGATCTATTGGTGACCCTGGCTTAATAGAGACTGTTGGACCCCAGCAAAGAATACCACATGTTTCCTAATCTTTGATGACAACTAATAGACTTTCTCTTTCCCCAGGCTTCTCTCCTTCAGGTCAAACATACCCAATTCTTTTGAGGTTTGCTCAATTCACATTTTCTGCCCGATATTAAAGGGCAGCTAGGTGGTGCCATAGTGCATAGAGCACCCATCCTGGAGTGAGGAAGACTCATTTTCCTGAGTTCCAGTCTGTTCTCAGACACTTACTAGCTGTGGGACCCTGAGCACTTAACTCTGCTTGCCTCAGTTTCCTTATCTGTCAAATGGACTGGAAAAGGAAATTGCAAACCACTCCTGTATCTCCACCAAGAAAACCCTAAATGGGGTCATGAAGGGTCTGACACGGCTGGAAAACTGCTGAACAAGGCTGCATGAGCTGTTGGGATTGCTCTTCCCCTCTGAGTCCACAAGGGGGAGCTCTGCGCTCACTCTATTCCAGCCCTTCACACAGGATCTCAGCCAGGCTTAAAGACACAAGATAACCTTTCAAGTAGAGAAAGGAGCCCCAGAGGGCTTCCTCTCAATGCCCTTACTGACCAGGCTAAAGGCTCCAGCTCCCTCCCATCCCAGGCAGTAGAGTCAACACAGGAAGCCCCAGTCTGAAAACCCAGAGCAGGAATTTTATTTCTTCTTCCCTCCCTACTCCAATAACAGGACTGGACGTTTGCCAAGCTCTTAACCAGGGTCAGGTAGATAGGATCTGTGGGTGAGAGTGTGTTTGTGTTTCCAGATCTGTATATGTGAGTGTATGTGGCTTTTCATAAGGAGACCTAGGTTCCAGTCTCAGTCTTTACCCACTGTATGACCCTGAACAAGTCCTGACTCCCAGAAGGGCCTCAGTTTCTCCATCTATAAAGAGTGAGACAGAGCTGCTAAATTTTTGCATCCATACAGGGTCCTCCTGTATGGATCTGTGACCTCTCCTTGCCCTGGCACAGTCTTAATCCTAAATTCCTATGTGCTGGAATGCTCTGAGATACATCCCTGGCCAGATGACATCCCCAGTGTCTTGCAGGCCTATTTCCCTATACTGACCTGAACTGGAAATATTATTCACTATGATTTTTTTCCTCTTAGATTTCTTGATCAGAATTTGATCTGGTGCATTTTCTAGGTCTCTGTGGAGGTGTACCCTATTCAGTCTTGCTTACCTCTTCTAGACAGTAAGGACTCTCCCTTCCCAGCCAGGGTTGTGTCAGTCAGGCAGCTATGCCCTTAGAGCACTGAGAGTCTTGGGGAACAACAGATTGCTAAAGAATGCCCAGCACCTTCTTTCCCAGTCTTACATTCTGAAATTTGAATTCAATGTGCTCCTAGCCTAGCTCACTCAGATTGTCAATACCCAGAAACAACAGCTCTGTCTACTCCTTTACAAAATGCAGCAAGTGATATCACTGTAAAGAATAGTGAGATTGTAAACAGTAATAATTTACCTGCCAATCCTTACATGCATTCTGTATACCAGCATACACTATGAAATACCATCCTCAAGGATTCACATTGTATCCTTGTGCCTACCACAGAGTACAGGATACAGTTGTATCTTTGTGGAGCCAGTGACTGATTCTAGTAGTAGTCTATTGGGAATTCCAAAGAGGGCAAGGCCACAGGAACATTTCATAGACCCAAATCTATAAGTTTGTTGTGTCAGCCAAGGTAAGGAGTAGCAGGTGAAGGGACAGGAGAGTAAGGACAACTGTCTGTTCCAAGGCATGGATAACAATAGATCTCACGTTCTTAGCTAAGCTTTTCCCAGCACCTTCCAGAATGGCACTTATCAGCAATTAATGGATTGTCTTTTTTTTTTTTTTTTTTGTCCCTAAGGAGCTATAGACATGACCATGTGTGGGACATGAAATTAGTGAAAAGCTTCTCAGTCTGGAATGTACCCCCCCCTCCTAAATGTCTACCCTCCCCCTTCTCCTGTCAATTACTTTTGTCTTCCTTTGTTCATTTCTTCCCGCCTGGTGAAGGCCAACCCCCTTGTAGTCTCATTGGGGAGGAGGTTGGGAGGTGAATTTTTCACCAATGAAAGAGGGCAGTTGGCCAGGAGAGGGGACGTCCTCGTTAGGTTTTTAAACCTTGGAACAGGGCTAGGCTCTCTG
>CM053596.1:15360586-15382165 GCA_028646575.1 Pseudocheirus occidentalis | reverse complement strand
GGAGGAGGTTGGGAGGTGAATTTTTCACCAATGAAAGAGGGCAGTTGGCCAGGAGAGGGGACGTCCTCGTTAGGTTTTTAAACCTTGGAACAGGGCTAGGCTCTCTCTCTCTCTCTCTTCCGGCCCGGCCTCATGCATCAACATGGGTAAGACATCATCTCATGGGGCACCCCTTTCTTCCCGGGAGAAAGGGAATAAATTCCTCTTCTTATCTAAGGCATCTCTGTGTTTACTTTTCTAATTAAATTAAGAATAATGGGCATTTTTTTATACCACAAACAACCAGAAGGCACAGTCTTTTTGCTTTGGAATGTTGCATCTTCTTTTGGACAGGGAAAAGAGCCTAATACAGTCACCCTGTCCTTTTGTTTCAAACTCCATAGGAGCATTCCTTTCCGGTGGTGTTGTGGTTTCATGGTTTGTTGTGGGGGTAGTCTCAAATGAATTGACAGAGTCACATTACCTCTAATCCAAGTTTAGGCATTTATTGAGATTGTCATCTCTCAGAAAGCAGGTTGAGTTCCAAGAGGAACCAACAACTTAGTAAAATAACACAGGAAAATTTACATTGTAATGAGGATGGTTACACAACAGAAGGTATGAGTATTCAAAAGGCAGGAGTGGTTTGTTAAAGGATTAGGGAATGGGGGAGGGGTCCCTTCTATGGTTTGGTGGTCAAACATCCTGCTTGTGCTGCTTTTTTTTTTTTTTTTGCTTTTTGGAGGGCAGTTGGGGTTAAGTGACTTGCCCAAGGTCACATGGCTAGTTTTTGTGTTAAGTGTCTGAGGCTGGATTTGAACTCAGGTACTCCTGACTCCAGGGCCGGTGCTCTACTCACTGCGCCACCTAGCCGCCCCCTTGTGCTGCTTTCTGATTGGCTAGCTGTTAGGTATTGTGGTCCTGTCTTCTGCTAAATAGACTATGTGACTGTCATTGAATATAAAGACACACCTGCTCAAATATGTGAATTAGATATGGGGGCAGTGGTTAGCTAGAGGCAGTGGCTGTATTGAATCTGGAGACCTGTGGTGTGATTAAAATCAGATTGTGTGACTAAATCAGGACATGCTTGCTGTTCAGTGGGACCATAGGAACTTGGAATATTGGGGCTGGGTGCTGCTTTCTTAGAATTCCACCAGTGAGACTGAAGACCTTAGCTTTGAGCATCAGTTTTTAGTGAATTGTGTCAGAGTATTTTAGTTACAAGTTGTTTCTTTTTTTAGGTAACTCTACTTTCCACTAGCAGCTCTGTTTGGTTCAAACTCCATGGTATGTGATTCTCCCTGCCCCTCCCTGAAGTGTCCCCCTACTTTCCAGCTCCTTTTGTGTATTATCTACCCCCATTAGGTTGTAAGCTCCTGGAGGGTAAGGACTGCCTTTCTTTTTCTTCTTTGTATCCCTGTCTCTTAGCTATCAGAGTACTTGGCATGTAGTAGGCATTTAATAAATGTTCATTGAATTGCATTGAATGTGACTACTTTGGAGTCTGCAATAAACATCAGTCCTTTTCTGAAAACAGGCACCAAAAGCAAGACCATATTCATCATGACAGCGCTCGGTCATCCCAACATTAACAACAAACAAAAAGCTGTCATGGGTGCCGGTCTCCATCTTGACTGGTTTCCCAATGTTCTGCCTCAGGCAGATGAGGCTGACACAGCAATGTCATAGGGCCATTAAAGGAAACTGTTGAGCTTTCCGATGAACTTGGAATTTGGCGACCCCAGCTCCCCTTCTTGCTCATGTGTGTTACACCAGGCCCAGGAGTAAGGTTAGGAAGGATCTCCTCTGGCCCCAATGGGTTGGTCTTGTAGAAGAGTTAGTCAATAGAAGATGAGGAAGAAATGAGATAAGGTAAGAATTGTTCTACTTAAGGGAATAAAAAGGGAAAGACTGCAGTCCTGGATGTGGAGGCAGCCTAGGCTTCCTGCTTCTAAACTGACATTTCCAGGATGGTCCTCGATCTTACTTCTGGTGGGGGGAGGAGGTGAAAGACACCCCTTGTGCAGTCTACGTGCAGTCCACATAGGCAAAAATGACACAGTTAATCCTAGGCTGATATTCTGATTTAACTGTGTTTTGCCTTCCTGAGCACATCTCTTGGTGACCAAGCTCGTTCATATTCACTCATGACATTTTCAGTCCCAGTTCACATGCTGGAGTGTGCCATATCTAGTTGGTCTGCAACCAACTGCCTGGGGCTGTCATTCAACAGCCTTACAATAATAATAAAAACTAGTATAATTTATAAACAATAAAAACTTGTATAGCGCCATGAGGTTTGCAGAAACTTTTAGCGACATGATCATATTTTACAAATGTTAGCATATCTTCGAAACAACCTTCGGAGCTTAGGCGTTGTTATTATTATTATTATTTTTTTTTGCTTTTTTTTGGAGGGCAGTTGAGGTTAAGTGACTTGCCCAAGGTCACACGGCTAGATTTTTGTGTTAAGTGTCTGAGGCCGGATTTGAACTCAGGTACTCCTGACTCCAGGGCCGGTGCTCTATTCACTGCACCACCTAGCCGCCCACCCATTGTCTTTTAAATAAAGATTTTGTTTCCACACCCTTTAAGCTACTACCCCTTCCTCAAATTGTTTCAACATCAGTTTACATTCCTCCTCAGTAGTAGAATCATGAGTTTCTTCTATGAGAATTTTTACCCCTCCACTGTTGGATACATGTATCTGCCCTGTCTTATTGATAGATTCCTGTACTAGTTGAGTTATTAGTTGAATAATGTTGAGCACCACAGGAAAGTAGACCTTGGACCCTGACTGCTGAACAAGCCGTCTCAGGTGTCTGGCCTGCTGATAGGCCTGGATCGTTTCCCTATCCCCCAGGAAGATGCTCAAACATACAGGTGTGACAATTAGGTCCTTGAAATATGCATGGCAAATACACCCAGGGCCTGAGACAAAGAAGTATGAAATATCCACAGGGGAAGCAATTAAGAAGCATCCTATAAATTACCCTATTACCCTAGAGGCAGGGTAATAAAGTTGGCTCTCTACTTTCACCATTCTTCGAGTTCCTATCTCTCTTTTATGCACTAGCAGCCTCTGGGTCAGTGCTTCTTTCTCAGCCCTGTCTGCCCATGATAGGGTTCCCATACTTTCTCAGTCCTGCTGCAAGACGGCAGGGCTCCCCAAAATTGTCACCAAAGAATAATACAAGGGTAGCAAGATTACTTCATCCAAGGCTAGCAACATGATTCCTAACAATTGCTTCCACCAAGACCTAGTGAACCAACCCATCCAGGGTGTGCCAAAAGGGACCTGTCCAGGTTAGGACAGAGACATGGGCTAGTTTCCTAATGTCCTTAGTTATTTCTTTTACCACTTTTACATTATCAAAGATCCTTATGCAATAGTTTGACAGGTTCAGTTTGCCACATACCCCTCCTTCCTCTGCCAGCAAGTAGTCTAGCACTAACCTGTGCTGAATGCCTCTCTTGTTTAAGTGGCCCGATAAGCCAACAGGTCTAAAACTGACGCTTTGGCTGGTAATAATCTCTATTACTGTGTGAAGCCTTATGAACCTGTTTAGTATGTAAATGGGAGTCTGGTAATCCTAATTCCTATCTCCCCTTTAGGTAAGATCACCACATTGACAAATGACAAGGGGCAGTCCCCTTTATGAGTACAGATACAGAGACCCAAAAGAAAATATAAAAAACAATAAATTGTCCCTTCAAAGTCCTCTTCTCACACAACTATCTGGGGTGGGGGTGGGGGTGAGAGGAGACATCAACTGACAGAAGTTCTCTGGTTCCTAGGGTGCTTCTTCTAGCATCTCTAGCACCACATCTTAACCTCTTTGTCTTCTGCCTTCTTATGTTCACTCTTACAAAAGTGACCTTGGAACAATTTTAAATCACCATTCCTAAACCTTAGAGCCTTATCGTTCTTACAAAATCAAAATTGAAACCTGGCCAATTGTCATGTTTAAGGAACTCACATTAGAACCCAGTTTCTTATACTTTATATTAATCCATTGTTAATTTCTTCACCAGGAGGATGAGATTTCACTAAGGAATTTATATCAAGTAATCATTTTCTCAAGCAATAAAACAATCTCATCTTCTGGTCATGTTATGCTTTGCTAAAGCATTTATAAAACAGACCACAAACCATCCTTCTTTTAACACTAATTATACCAAAACTGAGGTAAGTATTGTATTAACTAGGTAACAGAATAATATCCTCACAAGCCCTTGACCTAGTCACCATACAATTACAAAGAATTAAAAGACCCTGACTTATACATACATACATATATATATATATATATATATATATATACATACTAACAACAGATATCAAGTCTAAATAACTAGCTGTTATTGTTTGGGCTAAAATCTTAAGCTCAATCTTATAGTAATCTAAGATGTTCCAAAATAAATTATTTAATAGATTTGGTACTATGCTTACAAAACCTTTGATTATAGAAATTTGTCATTAGGAGAGTAGGAACATAACTAAAGCAAGGGAATATAACAGCTTCCCAAATTCATGTCAGTTCCAGGCAGAAGGTATGCCAAACTGCCAACTGCATCATTGAGCCAGGTCTCCCTATCAGGTGTCAATGAGGAAATTAAATTGAGAAGTCTACCTCAATATGTGCAGAAAAGCCGTTCTCTCAACCTCCCCATGACATCACCCCCCGTAGTTCATAGATGCATCTTCTCTGGCATCATGAATCAGTGACTCAGACAGCGTTTAGCCTTTCTTGATAGTCACACCTGGAGTTAGACTCAGGAAAGCAGTCCTTTAACAGTCCCCTCAAATCTTTAAATAACAAGCTCCAATAATTAGCTTCAGGTATGACTATATCCTCACATTGGTTAAGGAACATCTTTAAAGTGAGCCTTAAACAACCTACATTCATTCCTACACTCATTCTTGTTCATAAAAACCAAATCTCCCATTGAAATCATAAGTTACTGCTCTAACAGGTTTGCATCTGCTTCCCAAGCTTCCTTATCTTTCTTTGACCATACTTGATCTGAACTTATATTGAAATTCTTTTCCTCAAACTGAAGATGTCTCTGATTTAGTCCCTGTAATTAATTTGCCCAATTGCTGTTACATCACTTTGAAATATTCAAGGACCCCATTTCACACAGATACACCTGTGTGGGACAAAAAAACGACCCTTGCCCAAAATAAAACTAGCAGAGATATCTCTAAGTAGAGATAGGGAGGATTTATTTATTTCTTCTTGCAAGAAGGGAGGTCTTGCTTCTAGAGGCAGTCTAGTAGGAGAGGTGAAATACAAAATGCAAAGCTTGGTTATTTACCCAAAAGGCCACCCCTTTCCCCCTCCCTTGTTCTGTCCTCTTCCCATTAATTAGGAACTGAGGTGCACAATCTTAACCCACAAAAATCTGTTGGTGTTTGCAGATGAAATGTCAGTAGTATCAAAAAGCAGAAGGTATGTGTCTAACGGACATGAAAACAGACAAAATATGTCATCAGTATTGACTTAGATATGAAAACAGAAGATGAATGTTCTAACAATATCAATATAGATATGAAAGTAGACAATATTTTATGAATCATGGGGATTTTAGGACATGGCGACCTGCCTGGAGTTCTGCAGCAGGATTTCCAATTTTACATTTGTACAGGTCAGACAGTGGTCAGTGGAAACAAGTCTGGAACATTCAGGCCTGTGACCAAATGTGCAGGGTCTGTGCTTTTCCCTCCTATACTCAGTTAAGCTTAGCAAAAACTTCAACTTATGACCAGGGGAGTAAGACATTTGGACAACCCTCATTTGTCCCCAAACCTTCTTCTCTGCCTTCCATATTTCTAATCGAACCTTTATCTTCCCAAATCTCTGATCCCATTATTCAGATTATTCTGTTTTCCTTTATATTTTAACCATAAGACAAGATAGCTCTTAAGTTACTAACATAACTGTTCTGTACTGGAATCCTAGCTTAAATAAAACAAAAAGGTTAATGGGTAACCTCACAAGCTGATGGATTTATGTATGTAATAATTCCTATAACATTCAAGAAGAAAGTTTTTATCTTTCACATGACTGTACAAGGACACCAATTTAAACAATCATTTGTTTGAAAACAGCAAGATTTCATGCACATGCATTATGCCCAACTTTCCACTGATCATCAAACTCTGCCATAAAAATGAAAAATGGGAACCTGATTGGATAAAGCATCCACATGCAATATCACATTCATTTTATAGACAGAATCAAGAATAATCAGGTGTGAAACATTCCTTTATTCCTTTTCAAAGCCCAATGCAGACCTCCACCTGTTAACAATACAGAACCACACCCCCTCCCAGTAATTTGTGCATTTCTCTCAGATACTGATTTGATTCAGATCACCATACCCAAATTAAAATTCAAAACAAAATTAGTTATTGTCCCAAGAACCTTTTATCTTAAACATCAAGTTTCACTAAATATAGCTTAGAATTAGATAGAGTTATTTTTACTCTCATTGAATTGCAATAAGCAATAAAGATTTACCAGGACTCACATACCTAAGGGATTCCTTTTAACATCTTCCCTTCTCAAATTTGAACTGGTCCTGGTGTAAAAGCCAATTGATAGAAACCTTTTTTATCTAGTATACATGAACTTACAACTCTTTAGCAAATCAAGTTCATTGCTTAGGAACTTCATAATTAAAACAAGTTCCTTTCCCCAGGACTGATGACCCTCCCCACACAGATGGCTTCCAGGGGCTTGGTAAGTTTGTATGTTGAAAGGCAGGCTATGCTACCTGCAGTCCCGCCTCCTGCTTCCTTTTTCCCAGTGCTGAGGAGGAGGGAGTGGGGGAAAGGAATGATTGCTTTCCCCATCATAAGTCATAAAACTTTCCCTGTCTCCCCTAGCCTGTGCCTCCCATCCTGTTCCATAATACTGGGATCCCATTTAATCTCCTCTTCTGCTAATCTGTTCCCCGTTCTCATACCAAATTTTCCAAATGTATAAAATACCCCATAAGCATAATTGGAACATTTACAGTAAGACTGGGCCCAATTGTCACCAATATCAATCACTGTAACCAATTCATTTGCAAATAGAAATTCAGTAGGCCCTCTAAAAATCACACCAACCATTTTATAAAACATTTTTTCATAAGAGTATTCTCCCCCTTAGAAACAGCTTACAATTTATCCCAATATTATTAACCCCCACACAATTAAATTACAGTATTTCCAAATACTATAACACATGGTCAGAATGCCCTATTCATCATTTTTCTGCTCTTCTGCCAGTATAATTATTAATTTAACAGCATTTAGACTATAAGAGAAATTTGTTGTTCTCTTACAACATAGATGGTACACTTGTTTACCAATAACAGTATCATAATGATTATGTTAACTCAAACCAATTAATTACCAATCTGGTGACCTTAATTTAGTTGGCTGTGTTTCCAAATTGCTTTACACAGAAAATCATTCATCTCATCACCATTGGCATAAACTTCATATCTAAGAAAAATCCCATGTATAGTTAACAAACATGAAGCAATCATTTTTAACTTAAACGGTTAACATTCAGATAGCATTTGTTTTATGCCAAGCGTTGTATGGAGCACCTTTACAATCACATGATTCCCATGAAATCCCTAGGAATGGATTCTACCACCATCCCCTTACTGAACAGTAAGCTAAAATTAGCTAAAACTCTCTTGGTGCCACCACACAGCCAGTCCACTTCTTAATGCCAAATAACAGCACATACTTTTAAATTATGTAACTATACATTTCTAAGTTCCAATACCCTTGGCCTTTTAAAAGAAAATGTTATCCATAAATTTCTACATTCCCCAAAAGACATTCAGCTGTACATTCCTGGCTCAGAATAGCCCCACCAAAAATAAACTGAAGTTTGGTCTCCCTCCCTATACTTCAGACAAAAGCTGTGTTAGGAATTTCAGTCTCCCTGCCCCTCGTTCTCAGAGAGGCTTGCAGAAAGTTCCAATCAGATTAGCCACAGGTTTTTGCCTCATACAAAAGACCTAAGGAATTCAAATCAAAAGTGGTGAAATGGGCAGGAACTAGTTAAATAGAAATCTCAGTGAAATAATATGATATTCTGTAACATTAAAGAAATCAAATAAGCCCTGAATACCCAGGCTGAACCAGGAACTAGCAGGCTCAGAAATTAGCAGGCCAAAACTGGGAATTAACCCAAGATAGAGCCAGTGCTAGACAGAAGAATGCACTCAAGTAATCTGTCTTGTTGTTTTCTTTTTCTATGTACCTGAAATTCATTCTCATGACAAACCCCTCATTCACAATTGTACTTAGCTCCTCAGCCATAATACTAAGGCAATTGCCACCTCTGGGTTCCCATGTCCAGCTCTTGATTGATCAACACTGAGGAAATTACATATTATATATGTATATAATTACAATTATATACCTCACTCCTCATTAATCAGAAAGGTGTATACACTCCCCTGACTACAAAGAACAAATCCCTGTGCCTGGTTTTCTTCTGTAATCAATTAACAATGGGACTACATGGTGTAAAAAGGGTCTGTATGTTTGGATCAGGGCTGCTCTCTCTCCTAATTGGCTAAGAGGGTCAATCCCCATGGCTAAATTAATTTCTATTAAAGCTCCTAAAAAACTTTTAATTGGATTCTGTGGTCACTCTGTTGATACTCACTATTTCACTTGCCCATTACAGTGGGAGCTTAATAGTAATCATCAAAATTCACAGTAATTTAAAAAATGTAAAAAATTCTCGTAACCAATATCTTTACTCTAGCCAATTATTTGTGTAGTGTTAGATTTTAATAAGGCATTTATTTAATAAGGCATTTATTCTACAGATTTATCCTGAAAGGCTTGTGGACATATTCCTTCTAACTTCCTATAACTTTGCCAGTAAGGTAATTAATCAGACTACAAATTTTACTTTCCAGCACCTAATCCTGATGGTCTTTTTAATATCCCCAAATCCCTTGAAGTGGGATGGGGGAAGGGATCGCTAAGGAGCAAATGGGCCTGAAGGCACATTTTACTCCCTTCCAAACACCTCTAATCTTCCAGATTTTTGCTTTTGCCTCTACCTCTCCCCTTTACCAATCTCCATTCAAACTACCCCAGATACTTCAAATAAAAAAGGATTGGCATTTATGCCAACCTGCTCACTTTCCAGCACCAAAGAAACTTGGGGTTAAGTCAAATGTTTGACAGAGCTGAATTCCTCTCAGCCTTCTGCAGCAAGCTTCTTATAATGCACTTTAAACAGAACACTGAAACCCCAAAATAATTTTATTATCAGACAAAAGACCCCTTTAATTTTGCATTTCCAAACACATTGCCTGAGGTCAGATACGCTGATTTTAATACAAACATGAAATACAGATTTTTCTAATTTTGAGGGGTCTAATCAATCCTAATTCAAAGACTCAGCTTTTCTTTCTTAACAGTCTGCCAAAGATCCTTTGTTCTGCTAATTAGTCCCACTCCAACCAGTGGAGAAGCTTTTCCAATCAACCATAAAAACCTCCTAAAGTTTTTTACCCTAGAAACCTCTTAAAGGTTTTTTTCTAGCTGAATTTCAAATATCAAAAACAGGTTTACACGAACATGAAACGCTTCAGACATGTACAGACATAGACCAGACATGACATTGAAGAGGTTTATCATAAAAACAAAGATGTTTAGGATTATGGTTAGGGGTGCTCAAGACCCGAAATACCAACATGCCAAGTCCTGCCAAATGAATTTGACCCAAATCTTCTGTCAGCCAAAGAAAAGTAAAGTTTATTAAAAGTTCACCTGTATTGGCTAGAAAATTCTATGGTGCTCTCACACACATGGAGGCAAGATGGGGTCTTATATACAGAAAGGTTGTGGGAGGAATCTAGGGGTGGTCTAGGGGAGAAGTTTGGGGAGGGTCTTCAGGAGGAGTTAATGAGGTCAGGTAACAGTTGATTTGGGTATAGATATTTTGATAGGCTCAAGGGTGGGAAGTAGATGGACAGTGGAGGGCCAAGCTTAGCAACAAAGGTTTGGGCAGAGCCACAATGAAAGGCTTATGGCCTCATGCAAATGCCTCATCCAATGGGAAGATTCAACCAGAATTCAAGAAGGTTCCCAAAGCCTGCACCTCATCAACGTGACACTTAACAGTATTACAGAGTGTACTCCCGAATTCAGACCAGTAAAGAACTCAGAGTTGTAATTTACTTTTAAAAGGATCCTTTCCAGATTTTTTCCCCTTGTTTTCCCATTCTACATTTACCTCCTTAAAAATCAGGACCTGAAAAATTTTTCCCTAGCCTCCTACCCACTCCTAGACCATCACTGGGCAGCCCCACTTGGGCTATCCACCACAGACCCCAGAATTGAATGTACTCCTTCCCCTCCGTCTCACACTCCCTCTCTTTGCTTGGGAGCAGATGGGGGTAAGGGGAATTTAATGGCATCTCTCCAAACTGGCCACATAGAGACAATACCCTGGGGGACCCCATCCCCGCTCAGGTACCCTTCTCTTCCAACACTTACATCCCATCTCAGCTCTCCCGAGGTCCCCAACCTCACTCTGATGACCCAGACCTGGACTGTTCTGATTCTAGGGGTGGGATACTGAGCTTGTGTAGTCCTTGCAGTTCAGTTTGGCTTCCTCTCCATCAACGTTCCTGGATCCGCAACAATGAAACAAAGAGTTCTGGGAATTTCCCAGTCCAAAAAAGAAAAGCCTGTGGACAGTCGGCCAGCTGGAAAACTTGGGGGTGGGATGGCGGTGAGGTGGAGTGGGGCTCTTGTCCAAAGGGAATTTCCCTCTTTCTGATGCTACATAAATTCTGGGACAAGTTCCCACAAATTGTGAAAAAAACATGCTCAGTCTAGGAATAAACAATACTTGTTGGAGAGCCAGAAAGGCTTCATTATCTTTCTTTTACAATTTTTCTGTCTTGAATCAATGGGTAGCTTCCTGAAAAGACTACGGAGAATCAGACAAAGGCAAGGCCTTTTATGATGCTTCCATTAGAATTTCCTGCCTTGTTCCTCCCTTCAGAACTGGGATTGGTCCCAGCTCTTCTGGGTTATAATCCTTCTGACCTGCCCACTACATACATGCACTCCTTAGTATGTTTCCTCCCCCCAATATGAGCTTCATGCATCCCATGATCAGATAATGAGGCTTTAATTCTATGCAGGCTGTGCCAATTACTACTTATAAGGCTAGTTAAACATGCGTGTTAGTGAAAAGTTGATGACCACCCCTTGATCCCCAGCTGGTCTGAGCTAGCATAGCTCAGGCTCCTTCCAAGGGTAAACTGACAGATTTCTTCTAGATATATGATTGGATAGGGTCACTCTACCCTTCCTCCCTCATCCTGATTTACACCTTTCTGCAGGTCCTGTGAAGCATCCATTGTTCCTATAGAATTTGTGGAAACCAAGCTACTAGATATAAGCAGAAGAATGCTCTTGGTCAGCTTCATCTAGCCTTGTAGTTGTTGACACTGGAAGGGGCATTTTAGATTCATTCAGAGAGCAGAGCAAAGCATGTTTGTTACGTCAGAGCATGTGAGGTATGTCTGTTAGGCCAGGGTGCTTTTTCTGGTTGAATAGTTCAGGCTTTGGCCCTTATCGAGGGTTCAAATCATCTGGAGGCCAAAGTCAACCCTAGTGAAGCCCCTAATAACATAAGAACAAGGATAGCACACCAGGATGAACCCAGATTCTGTAGTCACACCAGGCTGGGTCAAGGTTCCCTACAGGGTTTCCAGAGGAGGGATTTGATAAATAGCACAAAGCAGCAGCAGAGGCTGTGGGGGCCCAGGTTGCCTTTAGAAAGGCAGGGCCCTGAGTGCTATTCAAATCTAGTTGGATTGGGTTTTTCCCAACCATTTCTGCAAGTAGGGAGCACTGAGGAGAAGGTGGAATTCTTTGCCAGACCAAGTCTGGTCCATCTTTAGCATCACAAGCAGCCCTTCAGGGTCTCTTATTTCAGAGAATCTTTGGTACTCAGTGGCATGGACCTGGGCTATTAACTCAATAGAGCCCCAGTTAGAGGCAGAGATAGGTTGTACTGAAGTGCCCCCTAGAAGGTCAATGTGCAACCAGAATTTGGACAGGTTAAATAGCCCGACTGCCTCCTGACCCAGCTTCCATATGGGGTGAGTGGGGAGCTGACAGAAGGAGTGGCTCTTCCACCGTGGTTGGTCATCCCCAGAGATGGGCAGTCACTGCATGGCAATTGCAAACAAGCAGAAGGGGGATCCATGTGAAGAGAGTGAGCAGCTTAATGGGACTATAGAGCAACTAAGGAAAAGTAAGCTAATGCTACCAAAGACATAAGTAACCAACTGAGTGTGTGAGGGGCTCAGGGATGGAGGGAGCTGTTCTTCATGCAGGCCTTGTCCAGACTCTTTTTTTTGTTGGTTTGTTTATTTTTGTTTATTTATTAATTTTTTAATTTTTGGAGGGCAATTTGGGTTAAGTGACTTGCCCGAGGTCACACGACTACTTTTTTGGGGTAGAGTGACTGAGGCTGGATTTGAACTCAGGTCCTTCTGACTCCAAGGCCGGTGCTCTATTGACTGTGCCACCTAGGTGCCCCCTGGTCCAGACTCTTGGGAAAGCTGTCTGCATCTGATGTTGTTTTTTTCAGACCCCTTTCAAACCAGAGGGCAAGGTCTACTATTGACTCAAATGTCCACTTGGGAGCAGGGGCAATCTGTAGATGTGACAGATGGATCCAGGAGTCTACATCCACAAGTTGGCAGCTCTGGGACTAGTCAGATAGACAGGATATGGGCTCTTAGAGGACATATGAGTTAATAATTGTGAGAAAACAGCATGACATAGGTCCTTGATTAAAGGGACATAGATGGTTCCGTTTCCCAGCCACACAGGGCTAGGTTCAAACCATACAATCAAGTGTTTCTCACAAGTCACAAAATTGCATAAATACTTTAAGTCAGATACAGATAAAACTACTTAGAGGGCTCACAATAGACTAATTCTGAGAAGGGAGATTTACATGTCATGAAGATAACCAAGAAAACTTAAATATGAATCATACAAATCAATGCCATTATTATTACCAATGTTAACTAACATCTAGTTCCTTGTATCCCAGTAAGCTATTCCCAATGCCCATTTAAGCAGCCCCTTTTGAAGCCCAGATGTCTCATGTAGTTATCTGGTCCCTAGATATCCTTCCTTGGACAATAGGTTTTATTCTTAGGCAGTTTAAAAAGGTTCAGATCTAGAAGTTCCCAGATAATTCTTACTTAGTATAAATTAGTGCAATTTTTAAAATTTAGTTCTCCATTTTTGAAACTTCAGGGAATGTCAGCTTATGTATCATCTGTTGTTTCTGTCCTTAGCTAAATCCTGTACCTGTTATAAGAATCTTTTAAAACGTGAGAGTCCAACCATAAAGTGAACCTTTTAAAATTATTAGGCATATACTTTAATAAGAGGAAAATAATTTCACTTCCGCTATCTAATACAATTTTGTGTCAAAATGCAAATTTGATATCTTATTACCAAAGCATGCTTAAAACTTGAATTTCCGTGATAGATAAATTTTGGGAGCCGATCATACCCATCTGTATATAATTGTTAGAGGAATCAGGCTACTACTGTTGCTTTTCTCAAAATTTGCTATCTTATTTAATTAAACATCTATCACTTTACATATTTTTCTTGTTGCTTTGTCTCATTATTTCCTCCTTTGGAGAACGTTATTTCTATATTTTTATAATTTCACCATGAATGTAAGTTAAAATTGTAAGCTATTAATTCTTGTACCCTATCATAGTGACTCAGAGATATTCCAGTTTCCATTAAAAAAATAGATTTGGTATTGTACTTACAGAATTTCTTGATTATAGAAATTTGATAAAAGAAGAAAAAGAGGGACAATGTCATATCATAACAAAAGGAAAAAAAAAAACTTCCTTAGCTCTGTTTGATTCCAGGCATGTTATATCTGATGAAACCAATCATGTAGTCACTAGATGTTAAAGGCAGAGCTCAGGATTAATCAGGTGAAGAATTTTCTTTTCAGAAAGGAAATAGCACAATGGGAAAGTAGAGACAGGAAGATCCTACCTAGGCTGTGTTCATTAAAACTCTTCTCAGAAACAAACACCCCCCTTTAGCAGTACTTAGCCTACAATACCCGCCACTCTCTCATTGGCTTCTTGACAATTCAGACAACCATCCCTGTAATCAAAGCTCAAAACAATAGTAAATTACAGTCCCATAAAGTCTTGAATAGCAAGTTCCAATAATCAGCATTTCAGGTGAGTTTAGCTCTCAAAGACCACACGTCCTAGATAGTAAGTATTTAATCTCACATTGGCAATAGTATGAGACTGATCACAGAAAAATACTTCTATTCTCAGAATCCCTTTAAACAACAAGAACACCTTAAGGTGTTTCTTAAGCAGTTTGCATAAATTTCTGCACATGTTCTAATTCCAGATTTAAAATAATATCTGATTTCCTAGGGGCAGCCAGGTGGCACAGTGAATAGAGCATCTGCCCTGGAGTCAGGAGGACCTGAGTACAAATCTGGCCTCAGACACTTAACACTTATTGTGTGACCTTGGGCAAATCACTTAACCCCAATTGTCCTGCCTTCCCCCCTACAAAAAGACAAAAACAAAACAAAAAATAAAAGTATCTCCCCTTCTTTTAAAACAGTTTAAAATTTATCCTTGCCTTTGCTGATTATTTTCAGTTTATCCTATTCCTCACTGATGGGATATGTCCATAGCCATTTGCATGCCGTTTCCTTCATTAGACTGTGAACTCCTGGAGGTCAGGGACAGCTTCTTTTGCTTCTTTGTAGCCTCAGGATTTAGCACAATGCCTGACATGAAGTAGACATTTAAATATTTATTGACTGATTGACTACTTGGCATCAGGAGACAGCACTAGACAGAAGGAGTGGCTGGTAGACATGAAGAGGATGACTGCTCCTTTGTCCATCCACTTTGGTGGCCTGCCTGAGGACCCTCCCAGCCCTCCTGGCTTAGTCTTTCCTAGACAGTTTCCAAGCTGGCTGTCAGTATGGATCAGCAAATAAAGCTGTCTAGCATTTGGAGCAGGAGACCAGGGCTCAGGTCCTGATGCTCTTGGTACCTTGGACAAGTCCCTTCCCCTTCCAGAGCCTCCTTGTCCCTGGAAGGAGGTGGTGTGGTGCAGTAGGAAGAAGGCTAGCTCTACAAGTTTTGGATTCAAATCCCCTGCCTGCTTTTCTCTACCTTTGAACCTTGGTTTTGTCTGTAAAGGGACTGGGTTAGACAGCCTCTAAGGTGCTTCCCAGCTCTACTCCTAGCAGAAAATGAGATGATTTGCTCTCAAACGCACTTGTAAGTATGAAAGCCTCTATAAATGTTAGCTCTTATCATGAACTCTTATTTCCAGCCACTCTGTGAATTTCCCAAGTCCCTTTCAACAGCCCTGAATGACCAGGGATCACTCCTTCCCTCTATGCCCACAAGAGGGAGCTCTATACTCACTTTACGTTGGTCGATGCTGCACCCACGTTTCCAGCCACACCGAGGGCTGTTGGATTGAGTTCAGGTAAGAAGAGAAATCCTTCCCCACCAGTGGCATGGCTCCAGTTTCTCCCCATCCTTGGCAACAAAGGTGATGCAAGCAGGCGAAATTTGAAAGCCCAAAGCAGTAGTTTATTTCTGTCTTCCCCCCCCCCCCCGCCCCAATAAACTCCGTCCCCTCCTCTCCCCTCCCAGAACCAGACTGGGATCTGGGGTCTGCAGGCTCCCTGCTCCTCTGCTCCTTCTCATTGTGCGTATCCAGCATTGCCCGGGGGCTCCGTCTTCCCAGCTCGGTTTGCTACCTGCCCCCAAATCCAAGACTTGACATTTACCAAGCTATTACCCAGGGCACAAAGAAGAGAAACCAGGAAGAGACATCTGCAGGTAAGGGCAGGTATTTGTGTTTCGATATCTGTGCGTGCATTGAGGGGGCTATGCATAAGGAGGTCTGGGTTGTAATCCCAGTCTTGGCCCACTCTGTGACCTTGGGCAAGTTCTGATCCCTTTCTGGACCTCAGTTTCCCCATGTGTAAAAAGGGGGCCAGTATTGGATTATCTCCCTCCCAAGGGTATTTGTGAGAGGCTCCAGTGAAGGTGTAAAGGGAATGGGTGATATGACTTTATGTAAGAAGGTGATTATTATTATTTATTAATACCCATGTAATAAGAAGAGGGAGCCTAGCACCTAGTGAATTGTGTGTGACTGATACTGGCCTTCCCAACCTAAATAGGAATGAGACAGAAAGTGAGTATCCCTGAAGACACCCCACCCCCCACCCCCCAGCCCTATGCCCATGTCCAGCAAAGACATATGGATGACCTCCCTCAAAACAGATCCACAAGGGAGGAGGAGAACAGTGCAGCCAAGAGTCCTTGCCCAGGAGGCTTCTTCTGTCCCCTGTCCCCCCTCCCCCAGGCTCATGCACCAAACTCCGGCTTTGGGACAGTCAAGTCCTTTGATCCCTTGAGGTCTGGAAATTGCCTTTGGGGATAGGAGGAGTCCTTTTTTCCTTCTTCTTTTCAGCCCAATTTAAAAAACATTTTAATTTAAAGTTTTAAGCTTCTAATTCTTTCTCTCCCTCCCCTCCCCCCTCCTGAGATGGTGAGCAATCAGATATAGGTATATATATGCAATTATGCAAAACATTTTCATATTAGTCATTTTGTACAAGAAAAAAAGAAAGTGAAAAGTAGCAAGCTTGAGTCTGTATTTAATCAATGTCAGCTCTTTCTCTGGATGTGGATAGTAGGTTTCATCATGAGTCCTTTGGGATTGTCTTGGATCATGGTATTGCTGAGAATAAGTCACTCACAGTTCTTTATTGACCAATGTTGCTGTTCCTGTATACAATGTTCTCCTGGTTCTGTTCACTTCACTATGCATCAGTTCATGTAAGTCTTTGCAGGTTTTTTTTGAAATCATTCTTCTTGTTAGTTCTAGCATAATAATAGTCCATTAAAATCTCCTTATTTGACAGGAGACTCAGGAGGTGAGAGAAGAGAGGATCCTTATCTGACATCAGCTCTTAATTGGAGTTTGCCATTTCACAATCATTTTTCTCAGTTCCTTCCCCTGTCTTATTAACCACAATGTACTTTTCCTGGTCAGAGAAGGGGCAGCAATGCTGAGAGCAGGGGTTAAAGTTGAGTTTAGGACCACACTTCAGGGACAAAGACTGGACAATGTCATCCTCACAACACTGACTGTCCTGGGGATTGTAGGCCACTTTACCACACAGGTTCCACAACTGGCACATGATCACCTGGGGGTCCACTGCATGGAGGGTGAATGATACAGACTATTAGCTCCACAGGCTCAGGAAGAAAGGCTCCCAGAAGTTCCCCAAGGCCTGCTCTTCCATCTTTCCCTCCCCTCCCCCCGCGGCTCTTTCCCTCTCCTCCACAACCTTCCTCCCTGCTTTGCCTTCCCTTCTTTACCTGGAGCACTTGAGGAGGACAGGATAACCATGATGAAAATGGAGACTCTGACTGCTGAGGAGGAAGAGAAAGAGGTGAGGTGAGCCTGGGACTTTGGATGATGCTGGTTTGGGCCCAGAATAGAGTTAGGATTGGGGCTGAACTTTGTATTTCTAGTTTCTCTCAGAGGTTTAGAGTTAGGGTTCCTTCAGGTTAGATTTGACATCAGGAGGCAGAAGGCTTAGGCTTTTATGGAGACCTGTGGACACCAGGGTTGGCTACATCAGGAGGCTGAGAGGAGATAGCAGGGTTTAGGAGAGAACCCTAGGCTGGGGAAATGGAGCCAAAGGCTTGGGAGGCTGCTTCTTCCCTAGGAAAGGCTTTGCCTGTCTCTCAACCTGAGTTACCCCAGCTGTAAAATGATGAAAGGAAGGAAGGTGGCACTTAGGTCTTTTCATGACTATCCAAATGGAAAGAGTCCAGCCCCTTCATTTTTCAGGAATGATGGAGCCCAGAGAAGAGACTTGCTGCAGGACACCCAGCTGGTAGCTGGAAGGACCAGAATTGAACCCCAAGACTTCTACTTCAGGGCACTTTCTGCTGTGTTCTCCTGCCTCCTGGGGTCTGGCAATCAGAAATGATTGGGAGCCAGGACTGTCCTGGGCTAGAAGTGTAGGTAACTGGGTCCATGATTTTCTCAGGCTGGGTGTAAATAACCCCCTTGGCTTTTTAAGGTCAGTTGGGTTTGAGCCAAGCAGCTTTGGGGTTGGGGTCAGATCAGGTTCATAGCTTGCCCTGTTCACAAATGTAGGTGCTTCTCTGTGGGCTCCAAATCTGGAATTTGGGAAGCTAGGTTCATAATCTAGTTCTTAGAATTTGTTTAAACTTTGGACAAATGACTTAGTTTCCCTGGTGCTCAATTTTGTCTTTGCCAAACAAGTGAGCTAGAACAGATGATCCCCCAGGCTTCTCCCAAGCTCTGAGTCCATGAGTTTATGAATGTGTGTGTGTGTGTGTGTGTGTGTGTGTGTGTGTGTGTGTGTGTGATGGGGGTAGGAGTGGGGTAGGGGATGAGGGTGGGGATAGAGATGCTTAGTCTCTGGAATAAGCAGGTCTACAGGAGTCCTTCCTATTTGGTTTGTCAGAAGGACTCTGTGAGCAGCTGGGGGAAAGCTTTTGGAGAGACATGGGGTCACAGTAAGATCGGATTCTAAATCAGAAATAGAGTTCTGGATAGTTTGGGATTAGGACCAGAGATTTCTGTAGGGTTCAGGTCAGTATTCTGAGGTGAGAATCGAGTGTGGGTTAGGCTGTATTCAGAATGGGAAGATGGTAAGAGCTAGAATGATGTTTGGAAGACTGACATAGGATCTTGGTTAGAAGGCACCATAAGGATTTTTAGTCCAACCCTCTGTTTTTAGAAGTGATAAGTGGGTCCTAGAGATGCCACACAGATAGTAAACACCAGGTCTGGGTTGAAGTGGGAAGGCAACAAGGTACTCTTTGGGATGGGGTTGGAATTGAGATGAATGTGAGGTTGTAGGTCAGAATTGAGGTTAGGAGGATGAAAAGATTGGGATGCTAGCTGGGAAGTAGCAAGGGTAGAATTAGCACTGGGTTTAGGACCAAGGTGAGGGCTGGGGAGCTGATGGGGATAGAATATGTTGGGGCCAAAGGACTGAGGAGGTGAAGGATCCCCTGAGATCTCTTACCTGTGATGTAGTTTTTTGATGCCATGAGTCCTGTCTGAGTAGTATCTGTAGGACTAGGTGCCAGTGCTACAACTGCCAACTTCCTGGAAGTTTGATAGCAGAAATACTCTCATCCTTGAGATCCTGGGCTTTTATAAGTTTTAGAGGTAGGCGGAGGTACCTCACAAAGCAAGGAATTCTCTTACACTTGCTAATTCCCTTTACCCCACCTTCCCCTCTTGCCCAATAGCCCCAGCCTGTCTATCTCCTCCAGAGGCTGCTCTTCCTATACCCTATTTTTGCACCCTCCCTCCCTCCTTTTTCCTTAAGGGTTTCCCACAGTTTATAACTTAGCTGGTCTCCCAGTTGACCCAGACCCTAGCAACACAGGCCAAGAAAGACCTTAAAGCACAAAAGGAACTTCAAGCAAAAAAAAAAAATCAGGTTTATAATCCACACCACACCCCTGATATGGTGAGGGATCAGCAAATCTGGTAACTGTTACTATTGAAAGAGACTGGCATTAGAAATCTGAATGTAGGACCTGTCTCAAGGTTATAAAAAAATCAGAAACACTGGGGGTACCAAGACTCTCCCCAATGACTGTAGAGGTGCTCTGAGCAAAGGCTGTGGGATTCAATCCCCATCTACTCCTCTCTGTCCCTTTCTCAACTAGGGGAAATGTCTGTGGTAGGGCAGGGATACCCCCATCTTGGCTCTGGTTGACACCAGAGTATAATGCTAAGGGAATTTAAAGATCTTCCCTGGCCCTTAATGGGCCTCAAGTGGAACCCAACAGGAGGGCCTTGATTGGAGGGAGGTTTGTGTTTTAGGAAGGCCCATACCTTTTGTTACTTTGTAAGTAGGCAGCAGATCATGAAGACTCTGATGTCCTCTGATCCTGAAGAAGGGTATATACACTCTGAGGTGAGGTTTTGCTTTGGGGCTTACTTGTGGGAAAATTTGTGTGATTTAGCCAGATGAGGCTTTGGGTAGCCATTAAGCCCCAGGCTTTCCAAACCTAGATGTTGGTACTTCTCTCTCTTTATGTATGTATGTAATGGTCAGACAGCTAGAAGCCCTGTCTGTTAAACTGAGTTATATTCTCCATTTGTATTTTTTGTTTGCTTGTAATTTCTGTTTGTCTTTTCTGAAGTTCAGGGTGCTGACCTTTCCCCCTAAACTAAGTGAATTGTGTGTGTGTGTGTGTGTGTGTGTGTGTGTGTGTGTGTGTGTGTGTGCGCGCGCGCGTGATATTAAAGATTGTTGTATGAGATGAAAAGAGTTCAGAGTCTGAATCTAAGGTCAGAAAAGGTCTTTATTCTTTCTCATGAGAAAGGACTCTTCCCCCACCACCAACATGGCAGCAGGGAGAGAGCAACAGGTAGGAGCCGGCCCATGATTTTTATAGTAAACCCAACCCCCCAACTGGCCTTCACTCTCATTGGCCAGGGGGGGCCTACCCATGACCCAAACTTGGGAATCTTTCTGAGACAAAGGACCCCGAAACATGTGGGTGTCTAACGAAAGCAGTTTTAACCTTATTTGGCTTATCTTGTGCTGAGCTAGCTCTGGGGGAGGGTCTCCATTGCTGTAAGCTCCAGATTGCTTGATGGTCAGGTGACCTAAACCTAGGCTTAGTGAATACTGAAGCCATTCTAGATTTGATTTTTCAGAATGGGGAAACTTCACTATAAATTATCACTCACAAGTCCCCACTTTCTTTTTTTTTATACTTTTTGAAGTTTCCCCACTTTTCTTAACTCTAATTACCCTTGCAGCCCTCATTGCATTGACAACATACAAGGGGACAGTCCCCTTTATGAGTACAGATACAGAGATTCAAAAGAAAACAATTGTCTTTTCAAAGTCCAAAAGTCTCTTTTCATGCTGCTGTCTGGATTTGAGGAAGCCCTCTGGTCATGTAGGGTCATCCATCTTCAGCCCTGCATCCCAGCTTCTCTTCCTTCTGCCTTCTTTCATTCATTTACCTACAAGAGGAACCTTGAAACCAATGTAAATGACAACTCCAGAACCCTTATCATTCTTACAAAACTCAAGTTGGAGTCTTAGTCAATTGTCATGGCCACACATTAGAGCCAGTTTCTTATATTTTGCATTAATCCATTATTAAGTCCTCCACCAGGAGGATGGGATTTCACTAAGCTCACAATTAAAACAATTAAAAATGTTTCCAAGTAGTCCAGAAATTATCCTCTTTTTAACATTGACTAATTGTAACAAAGTTGAGACAAATGTGATGCTAACTGAATAATGGAATATTCCCACAAATCCTTGACCTACTTGTCATATTATTACAAAGAACTAAAGGACTCTGACTCATACAGAATACCTATATACTAAACTCTAAGCCTAGCAGCTTTATCTTATAGTAACTTAAGATGTTCCAGAATCAAGTAGATTTGCT
>CM053596.1:15344678-15360086 GCA_028646575.1 Pseudocheirus occidentalis | reverse complement strand
TGTGATTTCTTTAAATTCTTGAATTCCTGATAGCTTGATAAAAGAAGTGATGTATTTGTAAGTGCTACTTCCTTATCAAGACGATTAAGCTATTTGGGACCATTCTTGTCACTCGAAAAATAGTTCAAATGCACACACCGTTGTGAAACCCGACAGACACTAATTTGAAGTGTCTTTAATTGAGATTGTTTTGTTGGGTCATGTCAGGGAATCATCACTATCTTCAATATTTAAATTGGTTTTCTTCTTATGCTTTTCTGTCTTAAACCTGGATAAATTTTTGATTCTAAGGTTTCTTCAGTATTACAGTTGAGTTATAACCATTAATGAAATTATATCCTAACACTTAAATGTATTTATACTCAATATTTTTCAGAAGGATATAATTTAATAACATTTCCTTCCATTGAAAGGTTCCACTAAAAACCAAAATTTGCCAATGACGGTGTGTTGTGGACAGTGATAATATGGTAGGAAATGCACTAGATTGGGTGACGGGAGAGCCAGACCCAGGGCTGTGTTTGCCAGCTGACTAGCTCAGTGACCTGGGATTGGTCATTTTATCCGGGCCTTGGTCATCTTATCTGTAACAATTAAATGAATTAATATAGAATTGTAGGTTTTAGAGCTGGAAGGGATCTAACCCATGATTTTACAGATGAGGAAACTGAGACCTAGAGCAGAGAAATGAGTGGCCCAAGGTCTCACGGGATTCTAACCACAAATCCGGTGTTCTTTCCACTATACTGTGCCACTTCACATACATGTTCAGTAACATATGAACACGCTCTTTGTAAAGTATTAATACAAACATAATGTTTCTATCACATTGTAGGTGCTCAATAAATATTTGTTGAATATACATTGCTTGTGAGAAAAAAAAAAAAGAACCTTAGAGCTATTCACAGCAGCAGCAGCCCTCTGGAAAACTGCTTGTGCTTGGCTTTGCATAGGGGAATAGGGAATAGGCCTGGGGAACCACTCTAGAAAAGAAAAAAAACCTACTCACACACATTGGTGCTTCCTCTACAAATTACAGTCTTCAGGGAGTTGCCTAGGAAAGAGGCATCAGATCTATGATCAGCCGGCTGCATGAGCCTCCAACACTCTGGAGCGCTGTCCAAACCAGACAAAAATGGGAAATATTTAACAAATAAATTAAAAATACCACAAAATATAAGCAATCTTAATATGGTCTTCTGAGTCAACATGCTGTAGAAGGGAATGGTGAACCACTTCAATATCGTTGCCAAGAAAACCCTGTGGACACAGTCCATGAGGTCCCAGTGAATCAAACACCACTCAATGACCAAACAAATAAATCAAGTTTGCATGTTGCCTGCAGGGATCCTTATGCTTATGGAGGGGTTAGAGGCCCCTGTTTCTATTTGAATTTAATATCACTGTTCTGGAAAACTAAGGTTAAATTACATGCCTGAAGTCACATAACCAGGATGAGTCAGAGACTAAGTTTAAGCTGAGAATTTAATATATTACATCTCATTTTGTTGTTGTTCAGTCATATTTGGCTTGATCCCATTTGAAGATTTCTTGACAGATACTGAGTCATTTGCCATTTCCTTCTCCTGCTCATTTTCTGGATGAGGAAACTAAGGTAAACCGGGTTAAGTGACTTGCCCAAGGTCACACAGCTAGTCAGTGTCTAAAGATGAGATTTGAACCCAGGAAGAGGGGTCTTCCTAACTTCAGGCCAGGTACTCTATCCCACTGTGTCACCTACATCCCATCCTACATCCCAACAAAAGAATGCTGCCCTGCACTGGGCTAGGACAGTCTTTCTCAAGGATCTTAATGTCATGGATTTAGAAATGGAATTGACCTCACAGGTCATCTTTTCCAACCACCAAATTTACAGGTGAAGAAACTGAAACAAATGGAAATGATTTTTCCCAAGGTCATGTGGGTAGAAGAAGAGAGACCAACATTCAACCCTAGTTCTATGACACTGGGTTAGCATCCTTTGCACTACACCTTGACCATACTTCCTCAAGATGCAATGATCTCAATATCAGTTCATTGATGTTCCCAGAGGAAGGTTGGTGCTTGTGGTTACAAAAATTGTGAATGGCAAATGCACACTCACATACAGCCCGTCCTGACTACCAGCTTCCCTGAAGTGGTTGTGTGGATTCAAACTCACACTACTTGAAGTGATGATCGTGTAAAATATGGTCATTTGTTCTAGCCCAAAGGAGACAGAGAGTGCAAGTTCCAATGACTGGGACCTAGCTGTGGGTTAAAAGGAGGTGTTGAGACCAAATATTATGGGAAACACTCCAGCTGTTGCGATGTCTTGGCTCTGTTATAAGGACAAGACAGCCACTGGGGTTCAATTAGATGGTTACAGAGGAGACATGCCTGCCGCATATCTGGAAAGAAAGGAGACAAACCAGCGTATATTAAATGCCCTACTATGTGCCAGTACCATGCTAAGCATTTGACAAATATTATCTTCATCTGATACTCACAATAACTCTGAGAGGTGGGTGCTATTATCCTCTGCCTTTTACAGTTGAGGAAACTGAGGCAGTCAGAGAGGTTATGGCTTGCCAAGGGTCATACAGCTAGGAAGTGACTGTGGCCGCATTTGAACTTAAGTCTTCCTGAGTCCAGGAGCAGTTTGGTTGCAAGGTGAGCCTGGAGTTGAGACTATCTGAGTTCAAATCCTGGTCTCTATGTGACCTCAGGAAAACCACTTAACCTCTCTTTGCCTCAGTTTTCTCATCTGTAAAATGGCAATAGACTGGAGAAGGAAATCACAAACCACTCCAGTATTTTTGCCAATAAAACCTCATGGACAAAGTGCATGGGGTCAAGATGCTTGCCTGAGTCCTCCCTAATAGGCTGATCCTTCCCCCGGAAGATTGTCATCTACCTGATAACCAATGTGTAAGGCCCAAGGGGGGCGGCTAGGTGGCGCTGTGAATACCGCACCCGCCCTGGAGTCAGGAGGACCTGAGTTCAAATTCGACCTCTGACACTTAACACAAAATCTAGCTGTGTGACCTTGGGCAAGTTACTTAACCCCAATTGCCCTCCAAAAAGCAAAAAATAAAGATTAATAATAATAATAATAATAAAATAAAAATAGAAAGGGCCAAGGAACAGTTGATAACAGTGTTTTCTGCCTGACAACTCCAGGAGGAAAGCCAGGAGCAGGAGTCAGAAGGGCTTATGGAAAATTATGTCAAAATGTGGTTGCCTAGAGAAGTTCATCAGCACTATACGTCAGTTTTATGGCGACATGCTTGCCTGGTTCTGGATAATGTCTAATGCTTTCATCCTTTCCCAGGCACCAATGGAATGAAATAAGGCTCTGTGCTTGCTCCCATGCATGTTTTCCCATGATGTTTTCAGTCATGTTGTCACACACTTTTGATGAGACCAAACGTGGTGTCAAGGTCAGCTACCACACTTATGGTATTCCCCTATCCTGGCCCCCTTCCCTTGAAATCACCGTCTCAGACCCCAAACCCTTATAAATCTGAATAATTCATATGAACCTGAGGAGCCTTGTATCTTATTCTGCTTGTTCTCTACTTGCTAAAAATTGGCAATAAAGCTCTTAATGACTTTCTGGGGCTGTGTCTCGCCCTTGTAGCAGAGCCAAAATATTTTCATAGCTTGAATGCTTTCAATAATATCTGGTCTCTGTAGTTTAACATCTCCCTTTAACCCCCAGCTGGGTCCCAATTCTTTAAATTCATTCCATTGGGCTGGAACAAAAGACCATATTTTATATAATCATAGCTTCAAATTTAAACTTGGGACAATTAATTATTTTGTCTTTTGTAGTTTTCATTTGTTTCTTGAAATATAGCTCTGGAATAATCAGACTTTGAAGAAACCCATTGGGATTCAAATGGAGCTCCTTGACTATGCCCTTAAACCCTGATCACTCTGGCTTTAGTTGAAAGGCCAATAACAGATTTCAGCCTAAGCCTCGGTTGCTCATCCTTTTGGGTTTTGATGGCTCAGAGTGAGTATAAATAACAATTGTTTCTGTTCTTGATAGAAACCCTGAGAATCTTCCACTCCCAGACTGATTCTTTTGAGAAGGCAAACTAGACCATTTTTTGCCTCAATTCTTACCTAAGCCTTTAATCACAGAAAAACTGAGACCTGGGAAAGACCTTACCTTCAAAAGACCGAGATTTCCCACTGTATCCAGGCCATCTCAAATCATCCTGACTTGTGCCTTGCCACTGAACTCCAATGACACTGGAGGAGAGAGTGAGGGTAGTGACTTTGCACAATTCACTTGCAAACCATGGCATCACCCTCCTGATGTCATGGTCCTCTTGGAGAACAAAGGACAGCAACAACCTGTGAGTAGTATGAGATGCCACACTGGGGAACCAACCGATCAGTTCCAATAGTGCAATGCAGTCCCTTCCTCTTTCCCTTCCCTTCCCTTTCCTTCCCTCCCTCTCCCTCTTCTTCTCTTCCTCTCCCTCTTCCTCTCCTCTCCTCTTGCTCCCCCTCTCCTTCCCCCTCTCCCTCCCCTTCTCTTCCTCTCCTTCTCCCTCTTCCTCTGTCCACATAAGGTACAACACTCTTACCTGGGGGGGGCAGTCTAAAGGAATATAAAATTTAATCACTGAAACTTCTCATGGTATCTTGGGATTTACCAGTTGGATTTCTTTCCTATGAGGGTTAACATCAACAAAAGAAAGAAAGAAGTGACCTAAGGCTGGAGGCTTCTGACCCTTCTCCGTATACAGTCTTGGACTTGCTTCTTCACATGGGCTGTGTTGTTCTTATCAGTTCTTTCCACTTTTAGTGCCATGGGGGTATCAGGGGTTTAGAGTCTAAACTTAAATTCAATTTTGTGTAACCAGAGTCCCAAGGCCCATTAACATGGAACTCTTTCTTTCTTGATGGAGAGCAATGCTCCACACTTAAGAGATTGAGTGGGAGACTCTGGTTACATTTGTAGTCATTATTCTCATAGAAAGTGTTCCTAGGACTTTGAGAATATATTCTTGTATACCTAATGGCCCAAGATAGCAGGAAGGACTCTTTGGAGGTGCCAGCTTGTCTTTGGGGCCATAATTTTTGTGGACAGAGAAGGCCCCCCTAAGACTTAGAATCATCAAAGATCAACAAAAGACTACTGAGGGATTTTAAGAGAAGTACTCTCTCTCTCTCCCTCCCTCCCTCCCTCCCTCACTCTCTCTCTCTCTTTTACTCTCTCTCTCTTTTACTCTCTCTCTCTCTCACACACATACACACACACATACACACACACTCACACACACCCCTTCCTCTGCAGGCTCCATTCCTAATTCTCTATAGGACTTTCTTCACCATGCCAGAGAAATCTCTCCACTGTGGAAGTTCACTCCACCCCTGGACTCAGACTGGGGTGTAGGGTGTGTTCTGGGAGGCTTAATACCTCTGGTATGAAGGCTGCTTTCTACTTTGGCTTTCTACCTGATCCATCTAACTCTCTCCTGTACCTCCAAGAAGCTGTGGAATGCACAGTGGCCACACCCCAATAAAATGTTTCAGCAGACGAACTGAACCAGGTTGAGGGTAACCAAGGGGTCTTGGTATGTGAACACTTCCCCTGGTAGAATGGGAGGAAGAGAACAATTTGCTCCAGTGGTCATGAGGGCAGCTAAAGCAGGCACAACTTACCAAAGACCCCAGGGGCATCCATTGCATCTTGAGCCATCACTAGCTATTTTGACTCTGTCCTGCCACTGGACTGTGATGACTTTGGAAGAGATAATGAGGTCAATGGTGATTTTCTTTCATCATTTTCTGTTTGCAGATGATTATGCACTCAATGCAGCCTCTGAAGTTGTGATGCAACAAAGTATGGATTGATTCTCTGCTGCTTGTGCTAATTTTGGCCTAACAATTAACACCAAGAAAACACAGTTGCTCCATCAGCCAGCCCCACACCATACATATGTGGAGCCAGGGGTTATGGTATACTACATGCAGGCCTGCCTGCCTGCCACTTGTGGTCAGCCAAAGGATTTCAAGCAACCCAAGAAAAATGTAGAGGACATAAAAGAAAGAAAGAGTGACAAGTGCTTTGTTCATACCCTTCTTAACCTGCCTTCCACTAGTAACTGTTGGGCTGGTCATATAACTTGGCAGGCAGATTGCCACTGTGCATTCCCTCCTGTTTGTAGCATGACCCACAGCAACCAATCATTGTCAGTCTGTCTCTGAGAGAAGCAAGAATTTTATCTTTTCAATGTGTTTTTGGTTGTTGCTGGTGTTGAACTGAGACAAAATGAGTACAGCCATGATGCCCACTACACAAGAGGCAGCAGCAACAGAAGGGCTTCTGTGGCCACCCTGCAAGTTACTTGAGTGTCTGTCTCTCTAAGGTCAGACACTCAGTTCAGTATTTCTTTCTACATGAGCAGTTTGCTGGGGAGATTTTGTGGTTCTAGCATTAAAGTTTTGGGGGGTGATATTGTAAATTGAGTGATAAAAAGGAACACAAGATTGAATCAGAACATAGAGTGTTTAATCCAGAGTGGATAAATGGATATTTGTTTACCTACATGGGAGACATTATTGTACCTCATTTGCTGAGAAGTAATAGTCATTCTGAAAGAATACAGTCTTTGTCACCATTTCAAATCAAAACAGCCTAGCTTAAGCAAATTGGACACCAATGGAAAACAAATTAAAGCATCCAAATTGTTGAAGAATGTTGGTGGGGGGGTGTGGCTAGGTGGCACAGTCTTTTACAAAAGGTGACTTCATAAAAAAATGTTTGCTAACTGCAGTTTCTGGATTATGTCCTGAAAGAAAAAGTGTTTTTGAGAAAATAAGTTTGTCACATATGTCCACGCAGTGAAGAGTAGCTGATGATAAAATGATTGCTGACAAGAAGTGTAATACTTCCCCTTAACTAAATACAAAAAGCAAGAAAACCTGAGAAATGTACTAAAACTTGTACAGTTTAGCAAAGTAATTTTTTTAACATTAATGTGATTTCATGATAAATAAAAATCTTAAGTAATAGGTGTAATTAATGAATTGATATTAATTTAAATTTCCCTTTTTTAAAAATGTAGTTTATTTGCAAAATAGTCTAATCATTACTTATTCCTTTACTTGGAAAGTGAGCAGTTAAAAACCTGTCTGTGGCCTAAGGAAGTTTAGACCATTTTAATTTTGGTGCCTACCTGCTGCCAAGTTGTACAGGTCTGGATTACAGCAAATGGAGACGTCTTGAATGCTGTGGATAAGTTCAGTTATCTTGGCATTGTACTTTCCAGGGATGTACACATGGATTATGGGGTTGACACATGCATTACCAGAGCTCAGCATTTGGGAGGCTCCAAAGCAGCAGTTCTCAACCTGTGGGTCACGACCCCTTTGGAAGTCAAAAGACCCTTTCACAGGGGTTATAGGGGTCGCCTAAGACCATCAGAAAACACATATTTCCGATGGTCTTAGGAACTGAGGCACTGCTCCTATCTGTCTCCAGGCAGGTCTGCCCACCTGCAGATACACCCACATACAAGTATTAAAGGGTCATGGCATTAGGAAGGTTGAGAACCGCTGCTCCAAAGCAAAGTGTGGGAGAGAAGAGCTACTAGACTACCTATCCAGCTGAAGGTCTATAGAGCCTTGTACTGACTTCATTGTTGTATGCCTAAGAAGCCTGGACAGTCTACCAGTGTTGTGCCAGGAAACTGAATCTTTTCCATTTGAATTGTCTTAGGGAGATCCTGAAGATTACCTGGAAGGATAAGGTACCAGAAATTGAGGTCTTTTTTCTTTATTTTTTTTAATTTAAAAATTAATTTATTTCTAATTAAATCCTAAAGCTTGAATACACAATAAGAAAAGAAAGAGAAACACGTTAAAAACTTAAATAGAAAATAAGGAAAGAAAAAAAGCATTGCCATGTGCACAGCAGGACACAAGAGGATTCAAGTCACACAACAACAAATTTCCATTTCAAGAAAACCTATATAACAAACACTGCACGTTGTGTTTTCAACCGTCCATCTTTTCTTTGCTTTCTTGTAAGTTTTCTTTGTTCTTTGCTGGGCACTTTTTATTTTCTTCCTCCCCCCACCAGCTCTCCCTCTTCTCCCCTTCCACCAAGAAGGCTACAATTGCTATTGCCCTCACTGGATTTCTGCTGCTTCCTTCTCACCCAGGGCAGTCTTGGCAGAACAGTTGGATCTGATGAGGTTTCCTCACTCTTTTCCCACTCTGATACCCAAGTCCCAACACTGTTCTGGAGGGGCCAAGTCTAGCTAGTCCCAGGGCTCTCTACTTGCTGTTTCAGCAAAACTAGGCTAGTGGTTGTTTATTCTTCACAGGGACCAAACCTTGGTCTTGGGATTTTTCTTCCAATTGTCCCAGAAAGACCAGTGTTCTGTCCCAACTCTTATTTGTTCTTAACTGCTCTATATTCCCTCTGAGGTGCTGTTTTGTGTTGTTTGTGGGAGAAATCTGGAGAACTTGGAACTTTCTTTTCTTTTCTTTCTTTCTTTGTTTCTTTGTTTCTTTGTTTCTTTCTTTTGCTTTTTGGAGGGCAATTGCAGTTAAATGACTTGCCCAAAGTCACATGGCTAGTAAGTGTGTCAAGTGTCTGAGGTCATATTTGAACTCAGGTCCTCCTGACACCAGGTTGGGTGCTCTATTCACTGTGCCACCTAGCCGCTCTGTACTTGGAATTCTCTAATCTACTCTACCATCTTCCCAGAATCCTCTCCTGGTCCTTTCTCAAACTAAACTGCCAAGCATTCAAACTCTACTGCAGAGAGCACAGTTCTGATGGGCTGGCCATGTTGTTTGAGTGCCAAACATACGTTTGTGAAAAAACACTATTTTATGGAGAACTCATACAGGGCAAGTGTTCACGAGGCGGTCAGAAGAAGCAATACAAGGACACTTTCAAGGTCTCTCTTAAGAACTTTGGGATTGATTGTGTGACATGGGAGACACTGATCCTGGACAGCTCAGCATGGCATGTCTACATCAGAGAAGGTGCTATGCAGAATCGAAACAGCTCAAAGCAAATGCAGGACATGCAAACATTCACATGGACTATTTGTGCCTGACCAGTGGTAGAGCATTCTGAGCTCATATTGGCCTGATCAGCCAGTCCAACACAGTGTGTAACTTGACTCTAACAGAGTGATGTCATTTTGGTCATCTTCAAGAATGAAGGACCACCCCACCCACAGCCACACATGCACTGGCCCACACATGAACACACACACATGCACACTTTTCACACTGGAAATACTCCATCGGAAGAAGTCTCTGCTTCTGTCTCTGATTATCTAGTTATTCCTTGTACCACCATTTTAAGGAGAATATCTAGGCCAACCATATCTTCATTCAGCTTCCTTTTTCATGTTGCCTTCTCCCACTAGAATGTAATCTTCCTGAGGGCAGGGACTCTCTTCCTTGTTGCTTTTTTATTTATCTGTGTTCCCAGTACTTAGCATATACTCTGACACATAACGAGTGCATCATACATGCGTAATGTAACACACATATATTCATACAAATACATGATTTTTCTTTTGGCAGAGTAGGGAATTCCTGGTGAGCAAATCTCTCTGCCAGTGCAGACTGGCAACTACCATCAATCTTATAGTCTTGGAGTAATCTAGAACATCTAGAGGTTGTGACTTATCCAGAATCATCAACCAGTATGTGTCAGAGGTGAAACCTGAACTTAGATTTTCTGGACTCTGATGCCAACTTTATATCCACTCCTAGATCCTACTTTTTCGTTATCTTAATACTTTGATCATTTTAATAATAATTTGATAATTAATGTGAGAGGTAGCAAAGGGTTAAGTTTCCACAGGACAGCAAAAACTGCTGAAAGAAGGCTACTGATTGGAGTAAGGTTAGCACACCAGACAGTAGCAGTGGAGAGAAACTGGATTCCGACTTCCCATAATACTTAAGTAAAATAAAAAGACGCTGACAACAGCAGGTGGGTCTGACCAGTTAGAGAGCAGACAATGGCCTGGAGACTCTCAGGACAAGATGAGGACAGGTCTGCACTAAGCTGATGAGAGGTCAGTATTCCAGGGTTATTACTGCATTTACTTAATGAATCACATTTGTTATATATATTATCTAACAAGTCCAGCCTAGAATTAGAGACTCATTAGTAATAATGTATGATAACGCGTGATAATGGAAAAGGCTCACCCTAAAGAGGATAAGTTCTCTGCAGGGAGTGTCTACAACAGACTGATGGCATAAAAGTTGCTTCATTTTTGTATCCTCCACTCCTCCTTCCAAAAGAAGGGTGGAGTCCACTTTTGGCCAGAGATGTTCAATTACTCTGCGTTTCTCCTTAATAAACTTCTTCTGATATCCAGATTTTTGGTATCAATTCTGTTTTGCTTTTCCAAGTTGGCATTTCCAGCATTAATGATTTGAGTTTCTAACTTGAGTTATAGGGATTGCAAAGCATCCAGTCCCGAAGGAGTATAGTCTCCAAGAGTTCATTAGTTTAATACGCAACAAGGAATCTCCATTAGTTATTAGTAACTATTAGTAAAATATGCCTTTAAGAAGGAACCAATGACATTTATTTCTCTTGCCTTTGACAAGACTGGTTTAACAGAAAAAGCAGAAGAAATATTAATGACAAAGACAAAAACCCTACAGGATTCTGACATTTGTGAAGGCTATGCCTGAGGCAGAGGGGGTCCCCTAAGAAGGTGACGTGGCCGTGTGTGTGGACTGGTGGTGTCCTATATTTAGGACATATCTTAAAAAAAAGCAGCATGCATGTATAGACACAGGCAACACAACTATTGATTTGGTAAAATAGTGTGTGTATAGATATATAAAACTAGCTTCCTACCCCAAACCATTTTGAGCCCCCCACCCCCCAATCCCTGAGAAAGGCTTAAAAGCTGAATTACCCAATCAGGAGAAGGACATTTTTCACCCACCCTGAACTTAAATGACCATAATGCTTTGTATGCTCTGATTTAACAGTGGGTGAATCCAAGCCTTCCTTCTAGAATTTGCTAATTGGGAACATTTTTCTGCCAAGGACTTGCTCCTTCAGACATTTTCCTTATCTTTTTATGGCCCTCTGTTCTTAGAGGGACTATCTTGACAACCTCTATTTATGACATCCTATGTTTGCAGTTGGCAGAAACCCAGACATCATGGGGTCACATTATTTGTTTTATGAAACTAATTTTGGCTAACTGGTGTCCTGAGTCAGGGGTTGGAGGGGGTAGGGAGATATGGTGGTGGTAAGTGAGTTGCTCTATGGATATATAATCAGTGTAGCCAGAACCCAAAGTGAGTTCATTTCTAATGACTCCCATATACACGTCACCAACTTTGAGAGAAATAAACATGTCCATGGAGTCTAATTTTGTTTGTTTTTCTAAGAACAAACTCTGTAATGGCTGACATATATGTATGTTCATATATGTGTGTATATGTATACATATATGTGTGTATGTATGCATGCATTTAGACTGCCTGCTCATTTATCAAATCTGTCTGCAAGGATAATTGTCTCCCAGGAGGCATGAGTCACAGAAGACACAAGGAATTGTATTTTTTCCAAGCTGAGCAGAGACGACTCTTCCTGTGAGCTCAGGACTTGAAGGCAGTGCTCCTGATCCAATGGAAGTTTTGAAAAGGTCTGGAAAGAAGTGGAGGAGAGAGTAGACAGACAGTGTAGTCATAGACCTCTTCCCAGGGGGTTTGGAAGCCTCTTAACAGTCTGAATGGAGTCATTTCTTGCCCAGGCGTGCAGCTCCAGCCCAATGTAAGAGAATCCAGCAGAGACAGATGGAATCCCTGACAGTTCTGGTGAATTTACTCCCCTTGTGTTGTGGTCTGAAGTAGTAAGAGATAAGGTTAATCACTAAAAATCCTTTAATATTGTGCCTGCTGTTTTCTTTTCCTAACACTGGCTTGATAAAGATCAGATCCTTTGAGGAGCATCTAGAGTGTGTGTCTTGCTATAGAAAGTGTGGAGAGAGAAGGAAAATCCAAGGCTATTTGATTGAGGTTTTCCACTATTAGATTGTAAGCTCCTTGAGAGCAGGGAAGTCTCTTCGTGTATCCCCAGCACTTAATTGGATGAATAATACATGTTTATTGATTGAAATTCACCTGGCTAGGAGATTACAATCCTAGTTTAGCAATTGAGAGGTTGCCTGAACCCATATAACAGAAACGGATAGCAGATTAGAAATTTGAATTCAATAATATGTTGCTTTCAGGAAACATCATAAAAATGAGAGACATGCACAAAGATAAAATAAAATTCAGGAGTAGAGTTTAGTATGCAAAAAAAAAGCAAGGAACGTTATCATGATCTCAAAAGTAAAAAATAGAGAAGCTACATTATGTGTCAGTAATATTATTCGATAGAGTTTTTAGACTGTGTGGGACAGAGACCACTACAAGATTTTCAAAATCGAAGTCTGAGTCAGAAAGCAGAAAGAGTCCTTTATTCTTTCTCAAGAGAAACGGCACAACTCTCATTGCCCAAGTAGTGTCAGTTATGGAGTGCAAACTGCAGAAGCCCCCAGGCTTCTGTTATCCTAATCCTACCCCAGCCTGCTCCCCTGGGCAGTCTCACCCATTGGTAGGTGAGGTGTGCTCACCATCTCTTCACAAGCTAATCAGCTAATGAGTGCAAAGCAAGCTCAAGCCTTCATTACCATAATTGTTAATAACGGTGCTTTCCATTCCCTCATTATGTACCAGATTTGGAGACAGCGGAAGAGAATTACAGTTAACGATCCTTTATTATCATGTAATTATGCGTCTGATCCTTCTACCTAATCAGAAGGAAATATCCTTCAGTCCCTTACTTACATATATCTACACACCAAATGTGGGGACAACCAATGAGAAGAAGGCTAATGTTGTTTTCTTTCAGTTTGCTTACCTCGTTTTGGGGAAATCAGAGTTACTCAGGAAAGGGAACTGAACTTGTTTGCAACTTGTTTGCAGAGAGATAAGGGTGTAGCAGGGAGATACTAGTGAGGTAACTTCCCTGAGGGCCGTCTCTCACAAGACCATTTAAAGTACCTGTCAAAACAGACACAGGAACTATATGAGCATAAACATAAAATACTTTTTATATGAATAAACTCAGGTCTGAACAATTGAAGTAACATTTATTGTTCATGAGCAGGAGAAGTCAATATAATTTTTAAATGACAATTTTACCCAACTAATCTATTTCTCAATGTCATCCTAATTAAGTTACTAAAAATTATTTTACTGAGTTAGAAAAGATAATAACAAAGTCCATTTGGAGGAGCAAAAGGTCAAGAACTTCAAAGAAATCAGGGAAAAAAGATGGAAAGGAAGTAGATTTAAGCAGTATCAGACCTTAAACTATATTATAAGGTAAGAGCGTTAAATGGATATTGCTATATTCAATTAAAATATTTTTGTGTAAATAAAACCTGTGTAGCCAAGAATAGAAGGACTGTGGAAAACTGGGGGAAATCTTTCATAGCCAATTTTTCAGATAGGATGTGATTGGGTTGGAATATTGCTGTGGTATAGGAAATGATGAGCTGGTTGATTTAGAAAAACATGGGAAGACTTAGACTTATGAAGGAAGACGCCATCCACCTTCAAAGAAATAGATTATAGGAGGAAATAAGCATAGTACGGTCTTACACATATGTGTATGAGTCTATATGTGTATATATTCACATGTTTATAGATATTTATGTATAGGCATATAGAGCCATACTTAATTGTAGCCTTCTTTAGAGTGGTGGGGGGTGGGGGCAGGGAGGGGAAAAATAGACTAAAAAGTAACAGCAGAGAACAAAAGAAAACTGACAAGGGAGCAAAGAAAAGCTGGACAGCTTTGAAAATAATGTGTAGTATTGTTGTGCAGAGAAACAAGAGCAAGCTGAGATGTGGGTTCATGATAAAATTTTAGTGTGGATTTATTAAGCAAGCATGCGACTGCCACAGTTCTCACCCAAACTGGCAGCGCTTTCTGGATTTTCAGATCTTGGTTATATAGGCCAAAACCATAAAATTATAATAGGGAGGGGAGCTAGCAAAAGCTGTGACATACGGAAGCAAAGATCAGCCATTGGTCAAATCTATATGACTCAGGAGTATGGTACAAGGGTACAACGGGTCTTTCATAGAACTGGATGGAGGACACAGGGTGAAGGGGCATGGTATTGAAATGGCCAGGAACTGGTTAAGCTATGGACTCAAGACAGGAGTCAAGAGATTAGCCAGGAAACAGTTAAGTGATACTTTGTGAAATTAGAAATCAGTGAGCTCAGTGTACTCAAATCGAACCAAGAATCAGCAGGCTCAGTAAACTCGGAGTGAACCCAAGATAGAAATCAGTACACCTGGGTAGTCTGTCTTATTTTCTGCTATGTGCCTAAGTCTGTATTTCCATGCCCAACTCCTCATTCACTCCCCTGGTTCCCATACTCAACTCTTCATTAATCAATACTGAGGTAATTACACTCTCCTGATTCCCATATACAACTCTTCATCACTCAGCAAGGTGTTTACAATCCCTTGAGACAAAGAACAGATCCCCTGTGCCTTGATGACAACTAGTTTTGGTAACAAATCATAGACAATTAGGGAGAAGGGTATAAAAGGTTCTGTACTTCTGCATTACTTTGCTGTTCTCTCTCTCTCCCTATTTGGCTTATGAGACAGCCCAGCTAATAAATCAATTACTCTTAAAAGCTCTTTAAACTTTTATTTGGGTTCTGTGGTCACTTTGTTAAAACTTGCCATTTCAGTATGAGGGGAACTGGAATTCCCCAGGTCATGTTCCGGGCAAGGGAGGTGAAGGCCCTGCTTGGTCATCGGGGCAGGACAGGATGGTCCTTAGATAAGATCCCTGCACCGTAATGAGCCTGGTACACTATAATGATTCAAGGAGAAACAATGAAATGTTGATCAGGGGGAACAGAGTCAGGGAACACCTTGAGCAATATGCCCAGACCTGCCTTAAGCAGTTTCAAGCTAAAATATAAAACAAGGACAAAGACAGAAATACAAGAGGGGCTTCATGGTGGGCCACAAGTCAGGTGGTGTGTAGTGACCTGGGATTTGTGTACAACAGTATTTATTATATAGGTTTTCTTGGAATGGAAATTTATTGTTTTATATTGAATCCTTTCTTATGGTCTTCTGTGTACATGACAATTTTTTTTCTTTTCAATTTGTATTTGAGTTTAAAATTTAAACAGTTACAAAAATTAAAACAACAGACTCACAGAGGCAGAGAGAGAGGAAGAGAGAGACAGAGAAAGAGAGGAAGAGACAGAGACAGAGGCAGAGAGAGAAGGGCAGGGGGAGAGAGAGAGAGAGAGAGAGAGAGACAGAGAGACAGAGAGACAGAGAGACAGAGAGACAGAGAGACAGAGA
>CM053596.1:15330816-15344578 GCA_028646575.1 Pseudocheirus occidentalis | reverse complement strand
GGTTGGGTTCAGAACCCCTGAATCATTCCAACTGCTTTGCATCTCTGTCTTTTTTCTCCCAGCTCTGCCCACACCCACTCTCTTTACTAAGTCTGAGGAAATTATTACAGAATTAAAGCTTTGGGACCAAAGAAGGACAGAGTGCATACCAAAATGCAAAATAGAAAATCTTGACTACATGAAATTAAAAGTTTTTGCACAAATAAAACCAAAGTTATAAGAGTAGGGAAATGATCATCCCACTGTACTTAATGTCAAGGTTCAGAGTTATGAGGGCGGGTTCAGATTTTTGAAAGAATTCAATCAGACCTTCTCTTTATCCAAAGGGAGCTGTATTAATGCAAAAGCATGCACACCTAAGACTCAGCAAAGAGCTAAACAAAGGCATTGATATAGGAAAGGGACCAGACTGATGTACACAGAAAGTTACCCAGCCTATAGGATGATGATGTGATTTTAGGGCTTCTATGGGGGTGGAGATTTAGATAGGATGAGGAAGTGAATGACACAGGATGGGGAACATAGGATAAGGGAATCAAACGCAGTTCGTTTGGTACAAGTCCCATGGTATTTCAAGATAAGAGGAAGGGGCACTAAGGCACCCTCAAGTTACAGGATTGACTAAGAATAAGCCTCAAAACCCCTCAGGGGTTTGGGAAAATAACCCTTACTATTAACCCTTAGGGCACCTTTGTATCCACATCATTAAGACCTCATGGCATCAAGACGGAGTCCAACCCCAAGAATGCCCCTGCTTCTCACCCTGTTGAGCTGGCTGCCTTTCCCCTTCACTCCCACATTCTTCATAAGTAATCTCTAACACTCCTTGACAATCCCAATGACATTCCCCGATGTCAGTGGCTGGTGGAATTTTGGGCGAGGGGACGGTTCCATGGGGATTCTAGTACAGGGTTACCTGTGCAATGGGGGCAGGACTCTTTTGGTGTAAAAGGGCAGGCTTGGAGAGAGTTTGGGTCTGCTACAATCTACCTGTCTGTCTCCCAGTAAGTCATCTTTGGTAGTCATGTACAGGCTCTGAGATGCTTCCTTTCACCTTGGCCCCAAGTCACCAGCTGATGTGAGGTAGAAGGATTTGGCATTGCCTGGATAGCTGTTGGAAAGCCACCTCCTTTGCAATCCCTAGGAGTTACCACCCACCCCTTCCCCCACTAGACTCTTGGGGAGATACTGCCTTGCCCCCTTCCCTTAACAGCTTGATCTGATGCTCCAAATCCCTGTAACCTTATAAACCTGATCGACCTGGAACAATTCACATGGACCTGAGGAACCTGCCATCTTATTTCCACTTTTTCTTTACTTGTTACAAGTAAGTCATAAATCTCTTAATGAACCCCTGAGCTGTGTCTCACCTTTGTAGCAGAGCCAAGATATCTTAATAGCTTGAATGCTTTCCATAATGTCTGGCCTCTAGTTCAGCCTCTGCTTATAACCCACAGCTGGGTCTCAATTATTCATATAAGTTCCTTGAAACAAAAAACCAAACTTTTCATAATCATAGTTTCAAATAGTGCCAGTTTGAATAGGCACAACCACTTCTTTTTTCAGTTTTTTCCAACTCTACGTGACTCCATTTTGGGGTTTTCTTGGCTAAGACACTGGAGTGGTTTGTCATTTCCTTCCCCAGCTCATTTAACTGAAGCAAACAAGGTTAAGTTTCTTGCCCAGGTTAGTCACCCAGCTTGTCAGTATCTGGGCTGGATTTGAAGTCAGGAAGAGAACAGAGTTTTGCTGACTCCTGACTTGGAGCTTTATCCACTGTGCCACCTAGCTGCCCTAAGAAAACTGAGGTCCAGGTAAGTAACTTACTGCAGACCCCATGGGTAGTGAGTAGCAGAGGCAGGATTTTAACCCAGGTCCTCTTACACCAACAGGTCCTGGAAGGAGAAGATGGGTTGTCATATTGGGCTAGTGAAGTCTCTGACTCCCACACAGTCCTCAGCTGACAATTCCTAGGTGGCCATGGAAGACTCCAGTTCACCTCTCTCTGATCACAGCCTGTTTAAAATTGGAGAACAAGGAGAACTAGGCTAATCCCAGGCTGAATGAATTGTCTTTCCTGGACCACTATGGAACTAAGTTCTTCTAGTTCTCCTGGGGGCCACAGCAGCACCCCATTGGTCTTTTCAGACCTTGCACTGTAATGATTGATACAATTAAGGCTGCAGTGGATAGATGGGCAGGACTTGGAAGCAGGAAGATCTCAACCTGCATCTTGCCTTAACTACTTGCTAGTTGTGTGACCCTGCCTGTTTCAGTTTCCTTATCTGTAAAATGGGCACACATTGTTTCTGTGAGGACTAAAGGAGGTTTTCTATATATGGAGGGCTTTGTGAACTTTATAAATGCTGCTTCTCTACCTTTGATCCTCATAACAGCTCTGAGGTGTGTGCTCTCACTACTCCCATTTTACAGATGAGGAACCAGAGTCAGATAATGATGAAGTAACTTTTCCACAGTTACATAGCCAGTAAGTATCTGAGGCTGGATTTGGTTTTCCTGAAACCAAGTCTAGCAATTTATATCCTGCACAACTTCACTTCTGCTCCTTCCTTGCTGCCACCCTTGTTCCTGCTGCCACAGCATTGAGTACATGATAACTATTGAGTATGGAGTAAATTTACTTTGATTTACCTGCCTGATACACACAGATTGTAGGAAGGTTTACCTACATTTTACAGGTAAAGAAACTGAAATGAAATACAAACTGATTGCTAACAAAGGATTAGGAGGGTCTCACTTTTCCCAACCCACCTGCAGCCCCCAGGCAGAAAGTTGCATTAGTGTGTTATGCAGAGAGGAAAATGGAGGGGCTTTTTTTTCTTTCAGCACAAGATAACATGCTACAGTGTGTCATCCTTCACTATAGCGTTCCAGAGTCTCATCACCGAGGTGATGCTGGGCTCTAGCCAAGGAAGCATGTCCACTAGCAGGTTGGAGCAAGCTAGAAAGACTCAGGCCCATAGTCAGTGCCTGAGACTGTGTGCCTACCTTGGGAGAACCAACGTGGCTAAAAGGAGGGAGGGGGGTGTCAGAGCCCATCAGGCAAATCAGGAAGATCACATTCTCACGGGCAGTGGCCTTGTGATCTGAATTCACACTCAAAGAAATCTCAGAAATGTGGAACCAAGGCATTATTTGGAAAAATCTGATTGGCTTTTTTAAAAAAAGAAATATGGTAACCCAGTGGATGGAGTATTTATGCCCATCTTGTGGCAGAGACTTCTGAACTCTTGTCGGTCTGATCAGCCACAGTCAGACACTATATCTTGAACCCAACTTGTCATTCTGGTCCTCTTCTAGGGCAAAAGAGCCGAGAGCACAATTATTCACAATGGCTGGAATTATAGAATCTTTTTAAGTTTGCAAAGAATTTTTCATAGATTTAAATACAGGTATCATTGTCTGCATTTTACAGATGACTTGCCTAGGGTCACATTGTAAGTGTTGAAGACGGATTGAAACTCAGATCTTTTCGAGTCCAGGTCTGGTGTCCTGTGGCACTGTGCCGGATAGCTTCCACAGGGTGTCCAGAATGTCTAATAGGTTTTTTGCATTCTGGATTCCATTCTGCTCATTCATGTTATGTTTCCTGTCTGTGGTTAATGTGGCTTTCAAGCTTACTCCTGTGATTCCTCTGCTAGATAAGGATATAATCTACATTTTTCTGCAGGTCTATTACAGTTTTCTCAAGCCTATTCTGCCATAACAATACCTGATACCTTTCTTTGGGAAGCCCCCTTTCCCCCAGTGGGCCTCACTTACAATGGCCACAGAATAATTTTACATTTTCTTCTAAGTGTTGCAGAAGAATTCATTCAGCCTAAGTCATTATCATTGGTTGCTCTGATTGAATTTGTGCTGTAATATTTGTTATACTTAGGCAGTAAGTAGGGGGAAGTGGGTGGTTGATAAGTGGGAGTGAGAGATATACATGAAAAAACCAACAAAACATGTTTAAAGGCCCAGAAGAAAACAAAAAAGTGCAAGACACTCTATTATATATTATATGTGGTATGATTTTATATTATCATTGGCTTTGAGATATATATATTGAATTGATCAAATTAATAATATATATATGATGTATGCGTATGACATAATTATATGTGTATATATGTATGTATATTGTGTGTATGTTGTCAGGATATTAGGAGGCACCCTGCTTTCCAGAGCCAAGACCCAAAAAACAAGCCATGTCCTGAGCTTTGCGTAACAATTCTTTGCACTCACCCTCTGGAAGATCTCATCTTCTGGCAAAAATCACATAATTATTGTATTGGTTTAACCAGCACCTGGTGTTCTCTCAGCTTGGACAAGCACCTGCCGTACCCCTGTTCCAGTCACAAAACCCTGCTATGAACTTGTCTCATTGTTGCTGCTACCCCTCATTATCAGGGCTACAACTCACTGTGCAAATATTGGTATAAATGTTGAGATTTACCCACATTGCCTCTGGCCCCCCCTCCAGGGGCACTCCCCTCACCCAAGTCTCTAATCTGACTCCTTGCTTGCAAATCATTTCCATCACTTTGAAATTAAACTTTTGTTTGATTCCTGACTCTTCCTGTCTTTGGCCTATTCTGTTGGGCTCCAGCGGTGCACCCACAGGTTAGAGGATGATTCGGTCCATTTGACACCTAAAATCTACTCTCTCCTTACCTCCACCTCCTAGAATACCTCTCTTTGTTTAGGATGCATCATTCAAGTCCTATCTTTTATATGAAGAGCCCTCATTACTAGTGTCCTCCTCCCAAATTACCTTGGATTTATTTTGTACTTATTCTTTTTTAAAAAATAAGTTTTTGAAAAATTTCAACACTAATACATTGTTGTAGAATTGTGAACTGACCCAACCATTTGGAGAGCAATCTGGGATTATGCCCAAAGAATTATCAAACTGTGCATACCCTTTGACCCTACTATTTGATCTGTTTCAAGGAAATCAGGGAAAAGGAGAAAGAGTCTATATGTTCTAAAATATTTATAGCAGCTCTCTTTGTGGTGGCAAAGAACTGGAAATTGAGGGAAATGACCATCAGTTGGGGAATGGCTAAACAAGTCATGGTAAATGATTGTGATGAAATACTATTGTGCTGTAAGAAATGATGAGCTGGTTGATTTTAGGAAAACATGGAGAGACTTGCATGAAGTAATGAAGAGCGAAAAGAGCAAAACCAAAGGTAATAGTAATAGTAAAATTGTTGAAAGTATAACTGAATGACTACAAAGGACCTATAAAGGAAGATGCTGTCCACTTCCAGAGAAAAAAACTGGTATTTAGAAGTATGAATAGTATGGTTTTACATCTATCCATCCATCCATCCATCCATCCGTCCGTCCGTCCATTTGTCTGACTGTCTGTCTATCTATCTATCTATCTTTCTATCTATCTATCTAATCTATTCATCCTTTCATCCATCCATCTATCCATCTATGTATGTATTTCTCTCTCTGTATCAAATAGTGGTCTTCTCTAGAAAGGCGTGAGGCGGAAGGGAGAGAAACAGTTCAGAATCTGAAATGTAACCAAAAATTAGTAACATTAAATTTAAAGAATAAACATTAAGTTTTATTGATCTCCTTTTTTACATTACCATAGTTTCCCTCAGAATCTCTCCTCTCTTTCTTTTTCAAAATCCATACCATGTAACAAATAATAGTTTTTAAAGACAAAAAAGAAAGAAAAAGAAGAGGAAAATTTTTATATAATTGATTAATACATCAAAAAAGTCTGAAAATAGGTACAATGTACAAAACTTATGGACCTCCCATCTCTGCAAAGGGGTGGGGATGGAAGTATCTTCTTATGACTAACTCTTCTTCAGAGTTATGTTTTTTTAAAAAATAATTTTGCAACATTTACTTTTGATTTTTTGTGATTGTTCTTTTCAGTTACATTGTAGTCATTGTGTATATTGTTTTCTTGGTTCTGCTTCCTCCGTTCTGAATCAGTTCATAGAGATCTTTCCACACTTCTCTGTATTAATAATATTTATCATTTTTTACAGTGCAGTAATCTTCCATTACATTCGTGTATCTCTATTTGTTTAGCCATTCCCTGGTCAATGGGAATCCACTTTGTTCCCAATTCTTTGCTATCACAAAAAGTGATGTTATAAATATTTTGGCATTTATGAGAAATTGTTGTTATTGATCTTGTCTCTCAAAGCTGGAAGCCAGAAGAACCAGAAGAGACTGAAGAACCTGGAAGTCTCTTCTCTCCCACTTCCACTGATTCTACCTACTCCTCACTCAGGAATGGTGCATTGAGTAATCTATTCCAACCAATATGGAGAGAGTCCCATACCAACAGGCTCTGGGGCTCAGGTTACATAAATAAACTATCATATCATCAACAAATAGGAATAACTTTATCTCTTCTTTACCTATGTCTATACCTTTAATTTCTTTCTCTTGCCCTAATAACTGAGTAATTTTTAATATATGTGTATATATAACACATATGTGTGTGCATTTACATTCATACATATATACATATATGTCTATTAATGAGAAGAAAGGAATTCTTCTTGAGGGATGACATTTTGCTTAATTGGGTTTCAAAATTAGTATTCCTTATCAATTTTGATAAAATTGATGGCAAAGAACCATCAAATAATACTGCTCTTTTCTGAGATTTTTATGAATTATTTCATCTTTGAAAAGTCCTTTCATACAGAGAGATACCGCCAAATACAGATGTCAGTCTGCAAGCATATGATTTTAATTGAGCACATTGATTACATCACTTAGGAAGCCTTTGCTTGGGAATCATACAAAATCAGTTGGGGGACTGGATTTGGCCTACAGTTTTCTAACCCCAGAAATATTTGAATATTTCACGTAATCCGATTTTGTTCATGTGCTACTGATAGCCAGGTTAGAGCTGTTTCAACTGTTTGCCATATTTTTTTTCATCACTTTCATTCTTCTAATTTTATGTTAATTTTTAACTTTGCTCTAACAAGCCAATCAGTTGACTTGTATATATAGATTGCTGATTCAGGAATGACATCCATCAGAAATGAGTTGTTTCCTCTCTGTTTAAATATAACCAATTGTATTTTGTTCCTTTAAATATGTGTGTGTGTATAGAGAGATGTCTATATACATATATGTGTGTATATATTTATATAGAATATTCCATATGTATCTATATCACTCACTGCTTATTTTCTTCCTGTTTTCTTTTCCTCAAAAGAATGAATTCATGACTTACATAGAAGAGGCCATATATGCACATATGCCTACACACATATATGCATACACATACATGTACACACATATGTATACACACATATACTGCTGGATCTTGACTCTGGAAAGCAGGGTGTCTCATAATATCTTGATAATATATGCAATATATACATACACATACACATGTGTCATTATATGTCACATATATTATATGCATATGTGGATATGTATTTTATTTTTAACAGTCTTAAAAAAATTTTTTTAGTTCCAGATTCTCTCCTTTCCTCCCACCCTCCACCACCCACTGAGAAGGCAAGTACTATGATATCAGTTATACATATGAAATCATGCAAAACATTTCCATGTTATCAAATGACAAAAAAGGCAAGAAAAAGAAAGTGAGAAATCGGTTTCAATTTGCAGTCGGAGTTAATCAGCTCTTTCTCTGGAGGCGGTATTTTTCACCATGAGTCCTTTGGAATTGTCTCCATCATGGCCCTGATCAGAGCAGCCAAGTCTTTCTCAATTGATCACCATTACAATATTGCCGTTACTGTGTCCAGCAACCTTCTGGTTCTCTCATCTCCTTTTGCGTCAGTTCACAGAGGTCTCATCACGCTTGTGTGAGTCTTTTATGGGAGAGGATTTTGCCCACTCTGCTCTTTCTCCCCCCCTGCCAGTGCGTCTCTTTCTCACCCATTCATTGTTTTTTTAGATCATCCTGACGTAACTGACTCACACCCAGACTGTCTTTGTAGACTACTTGTCACTGTCTTAGTAACAATAAAATCACTAGGAATTTCATGCATCATCTTCCCATATAGGAATGTAAATAGTTTAATGTTGGAGAGTCTCTTATAATTTCTTTTTCAAGTTTACCTTTTTATGCTTCTCTTGAGTCTTATGGTTCAGTTCTGGTCTTTTTGTCAGGAACACTTGAAAGCCCTTTATTTTGTTATTTTATTTATTTTTTTTTTTGCAGGGGAGAAAGGCAGGGCAATTGGGGTTAGGTGACTTGCCCAGGGTCACATGGCTAGTAAGTGTTAAGTGTCTGAGGCCGGATTTGAACTCAGATCCTCCTCACTCCATGGCTAGTGTTCTATTTGCTGTGCCACCTAGCCTCCCTGCCTATATTTCATTAAATATTCATTTTTTCCCTTGAAGGTTTACTTAGTTTTTGTAATTTTAGTTTACTAAAATTAAAAAATTACTAAAATTTTAAAAAGTTTTAAAAAATTACTAGTATTTTAGTTTACTCAGTTTTGCTTGGTAAGTCATTCTTGGTTGTAATCCTGTCTCCTTTGCCTTACAGAATATCATATTTCAAGCCCTCTGCTCTTTTAACATAGAAACTGTTCAGTCTTGTGTGATCCTGAGTAGGTCCATAATATTTAAATTGTTTCTTTCTATCTGTTTGCAATAGTATCTCCCTGACATGGATGCTCTAGAACTTGACCATAACATTCCTGGTAGTTTTCATTTTAGGATTTCCTTCAGGAAGTGATTGGGGGACACTTTGAATTTCTTTTTAATTTTTAAAAACTTACTTTTTAAAAAACATATTTATTCTTAAAACATTTTTTGAGTGCCAAATTCTCTCCCTCCCTCCCACCACCTCCCCCATCCACTGAGAAGGCAAACAATATGCTATCAATTATCTATGAGAAATCATGCAAAGCATATTTCTATGTTAGCCATTTTTTTAAAAAGCAAGAAAGATAAAGTGAGAAAATTATACTTCAATTTACACTCCGAGTTCATTAGTTCTCTCTCTGGAGATGGATAGCATTTTTTTCATCATGAATCTTTTAAAAAATTTTTAAAAATTAAATTTATTTGCTTACTTTTATTTTATAATATGCAGTTCCACAATACCTTGAGCTTCAAATTTTCTCCCTCTTATCATCATGAGTCTTTTAGAACTGTCTTGGATCATTGTATTGATCAAAGTAGCCAAGTTGGTCATATTTGATCATCATTACAACATTACTGTTATTGTGCACCATGATCTCCTGGTGATTCTGATTTTCCTTTGCATCAGTTGAGAGAGGTCTCACCATGTTTTTCTGAAACCACTCTCCTGATCATTTCCCATAGTACTCCATCAGAATTATATGCCACAACTTGCTCAGTCATCCCCCCTACTGATGACCATCACCTTGATTTCTAATTCTTTCCCACCACAAAAAGAGCTTCTATGAATACTTTTGTGCATATAGTTTTTCCCTTTATCTTTGATCTCTTTTGGATATAGACTTAGTAGTGGTATTTCTGGGTCAAAGGGAATGCACAGTTTTATAGCCCTTTGGGTCTAGTCCCAAATTTTTCTCCAGAATGGTTGGACCAGTTTACTACTCCACCAACAATTCATTACTGTGCTTGTCACCTTCAGCATTTGTCATTTCCAATAGATGTGAGGGTGTACCTCAAAGTGGTTTTATTTTGCAGCTATGTGGTGCAGTGGATAGAATGGCAGCCCTGTAGTCGGGAAGATTCAAGTTCAAATCTGACTTCACTTCCTAGCTAAGTGACCCTGGGCAAGTCACTTTATCCTGTTTGCCTTGGTTCTTTATCTACAAAATGAACTGGAGAAGGAAATGGCAAACCATTCTAGTGTCTTTGCCAAGAAAACTTCAAATGGGACCACAAAGAATCAGATATGACTGAAATGACTGAACAATAACAATCAATAGTGATTTTTGACATTTTTTCATATGATTATTGAAAGTGTTGATTTCATCTTCTGAAAACTGCCTATTTATATGCTTTGATCATTTATCAATTGGAGAATGGCTTTTATTTTTGTTTGAATTAGTTCTATATTCAGTATACATTTTAGAAATGAGACTTTTATTAAAAATTTGGTATACAATTTTTTGATATTACTTCATTGTCTGTTTTCCCTGATTATCCTTTTTAATTAGGTCTACTTTTGCTTTGGCTTTGTCTGAGATCGTTTCTCCTACCCTTTTGTTGTTGTTATTGTTGTTTGTTTAGCTGAATTAGATTCTTCTCCAGCCTTTTAACTCAGTCTGTGTCTTCCTGTTTCAAGTGTGTTTCTTGTAAACAACATCTTTCTGGATTCTGGTTTCTAATCTGTTTTATGGATGAACTCATCTCATTCAAATTCATGGTTATGATTACTGTGTATCTCCCCCCATCCCATTTTCTTCTTCTTCTCTCTATCTCTCTTTTTATCCTGTCCCTTCTCAGAAACCTATTTTGCCTCAAACTACTGCCTCCCTTAATTGATCCTTCTTTTATTCCTCTCTCTCCAGGCTCTTCTCCACAGCCCCCCCCCACCCCCGCCCCATCTCTCTTAACCCTTTCCCCTCCTATTTCTCTATTAGATAAGTTACATTTCTATATACAACTTGGTTTTCATATAAATTATTCCTTCTTTGAACCAGTTCTGATAAGAGAGGTTCAAGTATTGCCCACCACTCCTCTCCCATCTTCTCCACTGTAAAAATTTTTTCCTTGTGCACTTTTTTAACATGAATAAATTTGCCCCATTCTACTTTTCCTTTCCCCCTTCTCCCAATGCATTCTTCTTTCTCACCCTTTCATTTTTTTTGGAGATCATTCCAACATGATCAACTCACATCCAGACCCTCTGTCTATGTAAACTCCTTTGTACTATCTTAATAATGAGAAAGTATTTTGCAGTTACATATATATCTTCATATATAGGAATGTAAACAGTTTAACTTTATCGAGACCCTTATGATTATGCTTTCATATTCACCTGTTTGTGCTCCTCTTGAGCCTTGTCTTTGAGTGCTAAATTCTTAGTTCATCTCTGGTCTTTTCATCAGGAATGCTTGAAAATCTTCCATTTCATTAAATGTTCATTTGCCCCCTAAAGGATTATGAGTTTTTCTGGGTAGATTATTTGTGGTTGTAATCTTAGTTTCTTTGTCTCATAGAATATCATATTCCAAGTCCTTGATAATCTGGAAGCTGGAAAATCTTTTGTAATGCTAACTGTGGCACCACAATATTTGGATTGTTTCTGGCTGCCTGACAATATTTTCTCTTTGGCCTGAGAGCTCTGGAATTTGGTTATCAATTCCCAGGAGTATTCTTCTTGGTATCTCTTTCAGGAGGTGATCAGTGAATTCTTTCAATTTCTATTTTGCTCTCTGGATTAAAGACAACGGGCAGTTTTCCTTTTAATTTCTTGAAATATGATGTCTAGGCTCTTTGTTGTTACAGTTGTTGCTCGTGGGTTTCAGGTAGTCCAATATTTCTTAAATTTTCTCTCCTTGATCTGTCTGCTAGGTCAGTTGTTTTTCAGATGAGATATTTCACATTTTCTTCTATATTTTAATTATTTTGGCTTTCATTGTTTCTTGATATCTTGGAAAGTCTTTCATTTTCATTTGCTTAATTCTAATTTTTAAGGAATTATTTTCTTTAGTGAGCTTTTGCATTTCCTTTTTCATTTGGCCTTTTTGTTTTTAAACTTCTTTTCTTCAGTGAATTTTTGTACCTTTTTTATAATTAGGCCACTTCTGTTTTTTATAAAGTATTATTTTTTCCAGTACGTTTTTTGTACCTATTTTACCAAGCTGTAATTCTCTTTTCATAATTTTCTTGCATCACTTTCATTTCCCCCAATTTTCCTCTGCCATTCTTAGCACTTTCTCTAATGCTTCCAGAAATTCTTTTTTTCTTTTTTATTATTAAAACAAGTATATGATAAGGAAAGAAAATAAACACATTATAAACTTAAATATTGTACCTTAAGCACAAAATAAGAAAAGAAAAAAACATGCCAAGTGCACAGCAGAATGTAGGAGAGGATTCAAAATATATAGTGATAAATTTCCATTTCTAGAAAGCCTATATAATACATACTATATATTGTATTGATATGTCCATCTTTGCTTCCTTGTAAATTTTACTTTGTTTTCCCCCCTTCTTCCCACCAGACTACAATTAAGTGGGAATATATTTACATATAGATATACACATATACATACATTCATACATACATATATTGAAATATATTTCTCCTAACAAATTCTATTTCTGATCCTTGTATTTATATTTGTGTGTGTCTTTTATTTCCTATCCTTCCTAACTCCTCTACTTTACTTCTACTTTGCCCTCCTATTACTTAACCCCCAGGATCCCTTACTTATCCTCACATTCCAATAAATTAAAACGCTCTTCTATACCCTGCCCCCCCAACCTATTCCCTCACCCTGCCCTCTAGAGATTCTCCTTTCCCCTCCCTATCCCCTTGTCATTTTATTTCTTTCTGAACGTAGAAAACTTTTATACTTTTCCAGACATATATGCACTCTTGAATCTATTCCCAATGAAAGTAGCTTTCCAGAACTAACAGCCCTTCCTCTGTGTTGGTTCTTCCTCTTGGACCTCATTTATATAGGATAACTACTCATTTCAGATTTTCCAAAACTATTTTACTTTTAAAAGTTGTATCATACTCAGTTCTACTCCCATCTTTTTTTATGAACTACCCAATTACCAATAACAGTCTTAGACATACATTTTAATATACATAAAAGGTAAAAAGTCTGTCCTTATCAAGTCTTTTAAATTAGTCTTTGGTATGCACCTTATATTTTTCTTGACTCTTGTCTGTCAAATCTTCTATTAAATTCAACTTATTTTTAAAACAAAGACCTGAAAGCCTAATAATTCATTAAATATCTATTTTTTCCATTAAGGATTATGCTTAGCTTTTCTAGGTATTGTATATATATATATATAAATTTTTTTTTTACCAGAACCCCAGTTCTTTTGCTCTTTGATATATAGCATTTCAAGACCTGCAGTGTTTTAGTGTTGTTGCTGCTAGGTCTTCTGTGATTCTAATTGTGGCCATATTTGAATTGGTTTTTTTTTCTTGTTACTCATAATATTTTCTCCTTGGGCAGGGGTTTTTGAAATTTGACTATAATGTTCCTGTGGGTTTTCCTTATAGGATCTCTTTCAAGTGGCAATTGGTGGATTTTTTCTATTTCCACTTTCCTCTATTGTTATAATGCTTCAGAACAATTTTCTTCAATTGTTTCTTTTATTATTGTATCAAAATTCTTTTTTTTAATCATAACTTTCATAAGTTAGCATAGGAATAACTTAACATAAGTATAACTGATTATTCTTATGTTTTTTCACCTTCATCTGTTCTCCAGATCAAGTTTTTTTTTTGTTTTGCTTTTTGGAAGGGGGAGGGCAGGGCAACTGGGGTTAAGTGATTTGCCCAAGGTGTAATGGCAATTAATTTGTTTGATCAGATGTTAAGTAGATCCTAGTAACCTAGTGTTAAGTATAGAACTCTGTCGTTGGTGAAAAGGTGTGAATTCCCAGAACTCTGTCCATTGGTGAAAAGGTGTGAATTCCCCTATGACTTGGAAGAATGCTATTGGCTGAGACACTCCCCTGAACCATGTTGACTTGGAAAAAGGCCAGTGCTTATAAGGAAGAATTTTACAGAGACAGGACAAATCTTGGATTTGGTTCCTGCATGGCTGACTGAAGATATGAACAGGATGGGACTTTGTTTGTT
>CM053596.1:15300274-15330316 GCA_028646575.1 Pseudocheirus occidentalis | reverse complement strand
ATCTCTGATTAGATTGATTGAATCTTTAAGTGTTAAGCTGGTTTCTCCCTTAGGGAAACCAGCTGATTCTTCTTTTGTTCCTTGTTCTAAATATTGTGTCTTTCTGAAATAAGATATAATACAGAGACTTTCCTTGTTCTGAAGATTGTATATAATATTGTGAACTGTTGAAACTGTGAACATTGTACTGAATAAAGATTTGTAATGGAATAAACAGAGTGTTCACTAATACTGTGTAATCCAATTCTTAAAAGCTCTTCACAGTAGCATTCTCTCAGGAATCTACTGCTGATTGGCTTTACACAAGGTCACACAGCTAGTAAGTGCTAAGTGTCTAAGACTAGATTTGAACTCAGGTCCTTGTGACTCCAGGGCCAGTGCTCTATTCACTGTGCCACCTAGCCTCCCCAGTTGTTTTTCTTATGAGATGTTTTGCATTCTCTTCTATTTCTTCATTCCTTATATTTTGTTTTATTAGTTCTTGGTCTCTTATAATTTCCCTGACTTCCCCTTGCCAATTCTGCTTTTCAAGGAGTCATTTTCTTCCTTAAGATTCTGGATCTCCTTTTCTAATTGGTTGTCTTTCTTTTCATAATCTTCTTGTTTTCCTTGGATTGTCCTTATTTTTTAATTTTTTTTCCTCCAACTCTCTCATTTGATTTTTAAAGTCTTTTTAAAGTTCTTCTATTACTTCTTTTTAAGCAGGTGACAATTTGACATTGTTCTTTGGGGTAGAAGAGGATTTCTTTCCTTCAGTATTCTTCTCTGAAGATGAACTCTGGTCTTCTCTATTCCCATAATATTTCTCTCTGGCTGAATTCTTTCTCCTTTGCCTGTGCATTTTTAAAATTTGTAATAAAAACTTAGTTTTTGTAATAACCTCTAGTCCTGGGGTATGGGTTATGGTGCCTCTGGCCTCAGATCCTCCCTCAGTCCTCCTCTCTGCCCTGGAACCTTAACCAAGACCTCCAGCCTCCTGTAAGTGCCCACAGTCAGCAGTGTTCCCATCCCACTGCTTCTACACTCACAGGATGTGTGCTGGTTCCTTCTTGCTCAGAGCTACATCTCTGCAGCACAGCTTGGTCTGATGTTCCTTATCAGCAGAGGTTCCCTCAATTTCCCCCCACATAGACACCCAACTCCCCTCACTGTCCTGGGGGGTAAAAGTTCCTGTGGCTGGGGCTGAGGCAACCTCCCAACACAGATAACCCCAGGCTTATTGTTATTTTTAACAGTCCCTATCCTGGAGGTATTTACTCTTCATAGAAACCAAAACTCATCCTGGGATTTTTATTCAGATCTTCTCTAATTGTTCCAGAAGGACCACTCTTCTGCCCCTACTCTTATTTATTTTTTACTGCTTTATGTTTGCCTTGAGGTGCTATTTTATCTTTTTTTGTGGGGAAAAATCTTGAGAGTTTAGAATTTTCTGATTTACTCCACCATCTTCCCAGAATCCTCTCCCTCTTTCAGAAATTCTTGTCGGGCTTGTGTCCAATTAACAATTTTCTTTGAAGCTTTGCTTGTAGTTGTTCCCACTTTGTTGTCTTCTTCTGAGGTTGTATCTTGGTCTTCCCTGCCATTGTTGTATATTTTTATGATCAAAGTTTCGTTGTTGTTGTTATTGTTTGCTCATTTTCCCAGCCCATTTCCTAAAGGGTCCTTGGTAATCTCTTTCTAAATAGTTTTTTTTTAACCCTTTTACTATCTCTGGGCTTAGAGTTCTCAAAGCAGTTGCAACCTCTGTTGCAGCCACTTCCAAGGTCTTCTTCTGGTGCTGCCACCAGGTGTGCTTTGGGCCAACCCTCATCCTAGTGTCTCAAACCACTTCTGCAGACCTCCTAATTTGTCTAAGGCTGCAAAAAAGTCTCATTTTGATCTTTTGTTGGCTCTGCCACTCCAGAATTCAACTTTAGGAGTTTTTAAAAAGTTTTTTTGTAGGGTAATGTTGGGACAATTTGAATTGGTCTCTTCTTCTGATCCACTATCTTTGCTCTGTTCTGCCAGGAGAAGCTTTTATATAATCCATAAATAAATCTTAGGCCTCTCTCATTCCTTACCAATGTCCAGGCACTCCTTCTCTATAGGTTCTGGAACATTCCCATTAAGAGGGTACTCTGATAGGATTCTGGGAAGATGCTAAAGTTGGTCAGAAAATTCCAAGCTCTCCAGATTTTCCCCATAAACAAGACAAAATAATGCCTCTGGGTGAACCTAGAGCTGTAAAAATAAACAAGAGTTGAGGCAGGACAGCAGTCTTCCTGGGAAAACCAAAGCAAAATGGGAGAAAAATCCCAGAACTGAGGTTTGGTCCCTAGGAAGTGTAAATACTTCAAAGCTAGTTCTGCTGAAACAGCAAGCAGAGAGCCCTGGGGCTAACTGGGTTAGGAGATAATCTTGACCCCAGACATAGGAACTTTCCCCTCCCTAAGAGTGTGGGGACTTGGGCATCTGAGCAGGGGAAGACTGAGGAAACCTCTGCTGATAAGGGATGCTGGGTTCAGCTGTGCTGCAGAGATGCAGCCCTAGGTGAGAAGGAACCAACACACTCCCAATGAGTGCAGAAGAAGTGGGGCTGTGAATGTTTATGGAAAGGTAGAGTTCTTCATTTCTGTCCTAGGCCAGAGGGGAGAACTGAAGGAGGACCTGATGTCAGAGGCACTGCCCCTCCTATACCCCAGGACTAGTGGTGATTACAGGTTGCTATAAAATTTTTTTTAATGAGCAAGTAGAGGAGAAAGTATTCAACCATAGAAAGTTACTATAGAAATAGAGAAGAGAAGGATTTGTCCTCAGAGCAAGATACTGAAACAAAAAAAGCCTCTCTTACCCTTAAAAGTAACATCAAATGGTCACCTCCCCAAAAAGAATTCATAGAAGAAATTTAAAAAAACTTTAAAAATCAAATGAGAAAGATTGAGGGAAAAAATCTAAGGAAAACAAGAACATTATGAATAGAAAGTTAATCGATTAGAAAAGGAGATCCAGAATCTTAAGGAAGAAACAACTCCTTGAAAATCAGAATTGGACAAGGGGAAGCCAGCAAAATTATAAGAGACCAAGAAATAATCAAACAAAATATGAAGAACAAAAACCAGAAGAGAATGTGAAACATCTCATAAAAAAAAACCCAACCAACTGATCTGGAGAACAAATCAAGAAGAGAAAACATAAGAATGATTGAACTACCAGAAAGTTATGATAAAAAAAGAATCTTGGGGCAGCTAGGTGGCACAGTGAGTAGAGAACCAGCCCTAGAGTCAGGAGGATATGAGTTCAAATCTGGCCTCAGACAGTTAACACTTACTAGCTGTGTGACCTTGGGCAAGTTACCTTAACCCCAACTACCCTGCCTTCTCCCCTCTAAAAAAAAAAAAAGAATCTTGATGCAATAATACAAGAAATAATGAAAGAAAATTGTCCTGAAATGTTAGAACAAGCAGGGAAAATAGAAATAGAAAAAAAACCCCATCAATCACCACCTGAAAGAGATCTTACAAGGAAAACCTACAGGAATATCATAGCTAAATCCTGAAACCCTCAACTTGATGAGGAAATATGAACAACAAGAAAAAAAAGCAATTCAAATATGGCAGAGTCACAATTAGAATCACAGACCTAGCAGTGGCTACACTAAAAGACTGCGGGTCTTGAAAAATGTATCTCAAAGAACAAGAGAACTGGGGTTGAAATATATCGGAAGATGTCAAACCCAGGAAAGTTAAGCTTAACCCTGAATGAAAAAATATGGACATTCAATGAGTTGCCAGACTTTCAGGATTTCATTGCAAAAAGACCTGAACTTAATAGAAAATTTGACCTATAAGATCCAAGAAAAGTATAAGGTAAACATCAAAAACTAATTAGAAGGGACTTAATAAGGACAGACTGTTTACTTTTTATATAAGGAAATGTTAAAAATGTATGTCTAAGATTGTAACTAGTAATTGGGTAGTTTGGAAGAAAGATTGGGGTAGAGCTGAGTATGATGTGATTCTAAAAAGTCATACTGTCTAGAAAAAGGTAAAAAGAGTAATTATCTTATACAAATGAGGTGCAAGAGGAAGAATTGACACCAAAGAATTAGATGGGGGAGGAGGACTGGTAGTTCTGGAAATCTACTCTCATTGGGAATGGGTTAAAATGGAAAGCATACATACATGTATGTGTGGATATACATATATATACACATATGTATATATGCACACACACATAAATACATATATACATGCATAAAAGTCTTCTAAATTCAGAAAGAAAAGACAAAGGAGATAGGGAGATGGGAGTGATGGGAAAACCATCAGAGGGAAACCTACTCACATCAGATCTAGGTTAAAGAGAGAACAATACACACATTTAAAGGGGAATAAAAGTCTTCTAAGTTTATAAAAAAATAAATAAATAAGGGAATAGGATAAAAGCAGGGTACAGAAGGGTGTCTAAATCAATGGGAATGGGATAAAGAGGGAACAAAATATATATACTTGGAAGGCTATAAAAATCTTCTAAATTCAGATAGAAATAACAGGGCAAAGGAAAATGGTGGGGTGAAGAGGGTAAGGGAGGGATTCCTGGAGTGGGAGTAGGTTAAGTAATAGAGGAAGGTAGAAGTAAAGTAGAGGAGTGAGGATGGATAGGAAATAAGAGATACACACAAACATATGATAAAGATCAGGAGTAGAATTTATTGGGAAAAAATCAGGGGAAGTAATCATGATCTTACACAAGGTTAAAGCTAAAATAGATTTAATCATAAGAGAAAAACAGCAAAACTACACTATATGTCAACCATGTTAATCAATATTGTTTTAGACTATTTAAAATAACTAGACAGTATAAGGTTTGAATATTGCTGTGGTGCAGGAAGTAATGAATTGGTGGATTTAGAAAAATATGTAAAAACTTGGACTTATGAAGGGAGATGTTATTCACCTTCAGAGAAACAGAGCCCAAGCAAGTATAGTATGGTATTACATAGATTCAAATGAATATATATATATATATATATATATATATATATATATAAGAATGATTCTAGTTATCTATGTATATGTATACATATTTAAGTGTATGTAGGTATGCCTGTGTTTGTGTATACATGTGTGTATGAACAAAATAAAAAGTGCACAGCAGAAAACAAAATGAAACCTTCAAGGAAGCAGAGAAAAAATGGACAGCTTAGAACACAATGTGTAGCATTATTGTCTAGGCTTTCTTGAAATGGACATTTGTTGTTTTATAATCTGAATCCTCTCGTGTTCTGCTGTGGACATGGCAATGTTTTTTCTTATTTTGTATTTAAGTTTTAGTATTTAAATTTGCTTTTTTTCTTTTCTTATTTTGTATTTAAGTTTTAGTATTTAAATTTGCTTTTTTTCTTTTCTTATTTTGTATTTAAGTTTTAGTATTTAAATTTGCTTCTTTTTTTCTTTTCTTATTTTGCATTTAAGTTTAAATTTTTTTTAATTACAAAAAAATGCCCTGAAATAGGACTTTGTTGTACCAATCAACATTGACTAAGTACCTAACAATGTACCAGGCATTGTACCAGGCTCTGTAGATACAAAATCAAAGAGTGAAATGACTCCCACTTATAAATAGCTTATATATTCTTTTTTAAATTAAATTTTATTTTATTTTCAGCTCCTAATTCTCTGTCTGTCTGTCTGTTTCTTTCCCCCCATCCACTGGGAAGGTAAAAAGTACAAAAAACATTACAAACATGTATAGTTGTGCAAACAAATTCTGGCACTAACCAGGTTGAAAGAAAGAAAGAAAGAAAGAAAGAAAGAAAGAAAGAAAGAAAGAAAGAAAAAGAAAGAAAGAAAGAAAGAAAGAGAAAGAAAAGAGGGAAGGAAGGAGGAAGGGAGGGTGGGAAGGAGGAGGAAGGGAGGGAGAGAGGAGGGAGGGAGGGAGGAAGGAAGGAAGGAAGTGAAAGAAAGAAAGGGGGAAAAAACTTGCTCCAATCTGCACCCGGAATTTATCAGCTTTCTATCTGGACTGGGATAGCAGGCTTCATCATGAGTCCTTTGCAATTATGGTTCATTACCATGCTGATCAGATTCCCTAAATATTTCAAGGTTGTTTATCTTTGCAACATTGCTGTTATCTAGAAATCATTTTCCTATTCTCACTTCACTTTGCATCGCTTCATACAAGTCTTCCTAAATTCTTCTGAACCCCTCCCCTGCTCCTCATTTCTACTGGCACAATAGTATTCCATCACTATCAAACCACAGCTTGTTCCACTGTTCCTCAATCTATGGTCATTCTCTCAGTTTCTTTGTTCCCACAAAAAGAGATGCTATAAATGTTTTATACGTATTGGTCCTTCTCTTCTTTATTTGATCTCTTTGGGGAGGTATAGATCTAGCAACAGTATCACTGGATCAAAAAGTACACTCAATTAAATAGATTTTGGGGCGTAGTTCCAAATTGTTTTCTAGGATTGCTGGAGCAAAGGAGTTTACATTGTAAAGGGAGACATGGGCTGGCCATGTATGGAGAGGAGCAGTGATAGATAGGGGACCCATTTATAAAATGGATATCAGTGTAATATTGGAGAGAGAACTTAAAAGAAGGCCCCCAGCACAGATGGATGGCTTCAAGACAATTTGTGGAAGGCCACGGACGGGTACACCTTGCAGAGGAAGCCATGGATGGGTTGCACCACTTTGTTGGGCAGGTGCCTATATTGATAAGATGATAGTTCTTATCTAGTTCTGCCTTTTACTGGAAGATGAAACAAAGTATTTTCTTGATGAAATGAATTCACACATGTTACTTCTAGCTCTTGGCTTCCAAAACTAAGGATTAGTCTGAGAACAGATGTTTAGTTCAGGCCTTGGAGCCATCCAGAAGAGGCAATTATTTATCTCTCTGTCTTATCTTGGTAAACAAGCTAATAAATCAGTTCACCCTAGAGGAGTGCTAAGTCTAAACTCCAGGGGACGGAATGAATGGAAGTGAATTTTTATACCACCTTCCACTCAGGAACATTTCATATTTTGTAAGTTTTGTACGTCTCAAACACGTTTCTAGATCTCACACACAATTGTGTGGCAAGTCCCAACCAGAGAGAGCAACATGGCTCAATCCTGAGGGTCCTTCAATACATCAAAGGACTTAGGTTGGTATTGCTATGGTGTGGCTCCTAATCTAGCTGAGCTCGAACCTATACATCTATAATGGGAAGCTTTGAAGCTCTTTCCTGCCCTTAGACCCTTTGATAAGCTTAAGTGGCTCTGAGAATGTTCCCTGATTTGAAAGTATACTCTGCCCCCTAGTAGGCTGAATGTGGTCACATGGAGCCTGTGGTGGGAGGCTTGTTTTTGGGAATGGCCACACCTTGTTACTTTGTAATTGGGCAGTGGGTCAAGAGGGCTACGACATTCTCTGACCCAGGAGAAGCCTATATACCCACCCTGATGTGAGGTTTACTTTGGGGCTCACTTTGAGAAGAGTTGTGTGATTTTGCCAGATGTGACTCTGGGAAGCCGTTGAGCCCCCGGCTTTGAAAAACTCAGATGTTGATGCTTCCCTCTCTGGTAATTTGAATAGGTAATGGATGTGATGGTCAGATGGTTGGAAACCCATCTGCTGATCTGTTTTTGGTCTGCTTGTAACTTGTGCTTGTAACATGTGATTGTATTCTCTGGAGTTCAGGGTGCTGACTTTTTCCCCTGAACTAGGTAAATGATATGTGTTTGATTGATTAAAGTGAGATTGTTAACCCATTTTGAGTTGCTTTCCTTTAGAAAAGCAGATCTAAGAACCTGTGCTAGCAGCTACCCTAGGTATGCTAGGGTGCTTGCTGATACATCTTATCCACATTCTTCCACAGATCCTCCAGAGAACAGCTGCCCAACATACTGCCTTTCCTCTAGGGTTTAAAAAAATTTTTTTTGGTATCAGCAGAGCCCTCTGGGTCTCCACCTTTCATGTCTCACCCTTGAAATATGACAGGCCTACCCCATTTTATGATAATACATTTCCTTGGCAATATTCCTTATCTCATTTTTGTTCATGGGTCATCAAAGGCATGGGGGTAGGAAATTAAATATGTATGAAGAAGGGTAAGCAAGCCAGTTTGGTTAGAACATAGGATTCCAGGTAACTGGAGCCAGAATGAGAAGGGGGTTAAAAGCCAGAGGGGTTTTTATTTCATTCTCAAGGCAGGATAGGGATCATTAAAGGTTATTGAACTGGGGAGTGTAAATGTGGGGGAATATCAAGATTGTGGCTGTGTGGAAGATGGACTGGAGTGGGGAAACCAACTAGCAGGCTACTGAAATAGCGTAGTGTAGAGACAATTAGGGTTTGAACTTGGGCTGTTGTGGAGTGACCGAAATCAAGGGGATGGATGCAAGATATAGTGTGGAAGAGGAACCGACAAGTTTGCCAATGGATTAGATACTCAGAGTGAGGAAGAGTCAAGGATTATTCTGAGCTTATGAACATAAGTGACTGAGAGGTTGGTAGTACCCTCAGCAACAATAGAGAAATTAGGAGGGTAGAGTTTTTGGGGCAAGGAAGACATTACATTGTTTTTTTCTAGACATGTTGAGTTTGAGATGCCTACAAGATACCCAGTTGGACATATCCAAAAGAGAGTAGATGTTATAGGAGAGATATTGGAGCTGGGTATATCTAGGAATATCTAGGAATCTTCTCTATAGAAGAAATAAGATCATTGAGAAAGTGTGTAAAGAAGAGAGCCTGGGACAGGACCCTGGCGTCCACCTACAATTATGGGGTCCAAAATGAATGATGCTCCATTCTGAAGCATTCCAAAGGTGATTGAGAATGAATGGACAGATTGGAGAGGAGGGAAACTGAGAGAAAGTGTCAAATCCAGGAAAGAGAGGGGGTTTTGGAGGAGGGAATGGTTAATAGAGTTAAATACTCCAGAGAGATCAAGAAGGGTATGGATTATGGAAAAGCTATCAGATATGTTAGTTAACCTTCTCTCCTCCTCCTAAAAATATTTGGGATGTGTAGGTGGGTAACCAAGATCCAGAGTAATAGGGATTAGAAATGACATCAGGTGTTGATGGAGTTAGGTAATTTCCCAGTAGAAAGAAAAAAAACTATAAAAAGCATTGCTCCAAGTGATTCCAGCAGAACGCTCAGACCTGGTCCCAAATCCAAGGTGCCTCTACAGACTGAAGCAGTGGATCCTCTTTCCAGTCCCATGGCTCTTACATTTATCTTCCTTGGTAAACCTGGTCTGTGGGGACCCATTCTACAGCTTCCTCAATCTTGGCAAGCTAAGAGGGTTGGGGATAAGGGACCAGAATGGATCTCTAGCAGGCATTGGCTACTTACAGATGGCTTGGGGAGGTGTTGGGTAATGGACAGTATGATTCATTTAACAGTTCATTGAGGGCATTTAAAATATCTTCCCTGGAGTTCCTGGGGGATTTGGGTGAGAGGGACATACAGGAGAAAATGACTTTCTGGGGTCTGGTTGTCATACGCTCCCCAATGTGGGGTGAGATTGGGGTAGCATTTGAAAGAGAAGAGAAGAAGGTTGTTCTCTAGGTAGTCCTGGGAGTGGGGCTCAAGATGCAGGGGCTGTGGTGGACTAGGTGGAGACAAGGAAAGAATGCTAGATTGTGAGCCAGAGGTCCTGTGTGACCTTGGGCAAGTTCTTACCCTTTCTGGGCCTCTGTTTCCACATTTGTAAATTGAGAGTAAATTGGCCTTTGAGTTCTCTCCTATCTCTAAGGCTGTGATTCTATGATCTTATGAATCCTAGATCTGCTGTATACAACCAATGTAGCTTTGGACATCCCTATATATGGAGGGAGTTAGACTCGATGGTCTCTGAGGTCTCTTATGAGAAGATGAATCATGTATTATTGACACACACCACAATTCAGTGAAGAAAATTATTGGAATAGGCTTGGGGCAGGAGGAGGAGAAAGAAGAGGAGCAGAAGGAAAAAGAAAGAGAGACCTCACTGGGATCAGAGATCACCTCTGACCTTCCTATGTTCACTGCCTCTCCCAGGTTCCCTGAGAGCAACCTTTTTCTCTTCATCTTCTTGTAGAAAAGAGGAAGGTGGCTGAAACCATACCTAAAAGACATTCTCTCTGTCTCTGTCTGTCTCCATCTTCCTTTTTCTTTCCCTGTCCCATCACCATCTTGACAATTGAAAGATCAAGAATTAATCGCTTCAGGGAGGGTACTTTGAAATCAAGCTAGTAGAAAGTTGACCACAAGTCTCGTGGGCATAATTAATGCCACCTAAGGGTGAAGAGAAAGAGAAAAGGGTAAGATTGGTAGTTACATGCCAGCAAAGCCTCTAGAGTCACATTATCTCGGTGACTTGTGCTGTTATTCCCATTTAAAGGTAAGGAAAGCCTCAGAAATGTTAAGTGCTTTACTTATAATTTCATAAATAGTGTCAGAAGAGCAATGTCTCTACTCCTCTTTATACAACAGCTTTGCCTTTCCATGTGACTACTGACTTAGTTATTAAGAAGGATACTGAGTTATATCTAGGGCATTTTCTTCCTTCCCTCTTTCCTTCCTTCTCTCCCTTTCTTCCTCCTTTCCTTTTTTCTCCCTTCCTTCCTTTTTCCCATTCTGTACATCCATCTTCCTCTCCTTCTATCTCTCTGCCTTGTCTGTCTTCCTTTCTTCCTCCTACACATATTATTAGAAAGATAAAGGGACTCACCAGCAGTCACAGCCAATAGTGGTAGGAACAATATAGCTTCTCCCAATAATCCCTATCCCTAGACATCCCCAACCCCAACACTTCTCCATCCTGGGCTCTCACTTCTCTCCCTCTCTCCCTTCTAGCTGGATGCATCTTGTTCTCATCTTTCTTAGAGGGGCAGCTGATTGACACTCAGGATGAGCCTCCCATAGGAAGTCCTGAAGACACAGGTCAGTGAGATAAGTGGTAAGGAGTATGGGAAGGATCTAGGAGGTGATGGCCAGGGGGCCAGTATTGGTAGTGATGGCCTCAGTTTATCCATCTGTACAATAACAAGGCTGAACTAGATGATTTCTAAGGACCGTCTTAGCTCTGAACTCTATGGTGGTCTTGGAGGGGGGGGGAAGAGTTGGAAAAATCAGAAGAAGGGAGGAGAAGACCAGAGGTTCTGGACTCAGATGGCCAGATCCAGCTGGGGACTGACAAGACTCCCCCATATCCCTCACAGATCTTCAGTTGGTGTGGTTAATCCAAAAATGGAGACTTTGTGGAAACATGGCTTACAACCCCCAAAGCCACCAGTGCTGTGGCCGGGATCCTAGCCCTGAGAATTCCTGGAGTGGCCACTTCATCTTCAACAGGGACATCCAACGATGCTGCTTTGACTATGAGAAATTCTTTGTCATCCTGAAGAATGAGAAGAAGTCAGAAAAGGATGACTGTGAAGCCCACTCCAAGAAGGTGAAGGTTCTGGTTAATTATATCCACCCCCTGGGTTCTCCTTTCCCCTTTAGAGTTGCTTGTCCACATCCACAGCCATGGTCATTGGAGTTCCAGGCCCCTCTGCCTAGAACATGGAAGGCAGAAAGGTACAGTGAAATCAATACTGGATTTGGACCCAAGCTAAAAAATGGGCTCTGCCGTTCTTAAATGTCTGCCATTGAACAAGACACTTTTCTGGACCTCAGTGTCCTCACCTGCAAAATGAAATATTTGAACTGAATGACCTGAGATTCCTTCCAGCAATAGATGTGATCCTATGACCCTCTGATCCTCTTTGTAGGTGGTTGAGAGACTCAGGATGGGGGAGATCCGGCTGTTGCTCCATATCTCTCCTAAGGGATGATGCCACAGGGCCTTGGAGGGACATGGGATTGGAGTTCTAGTCACAGGATGACAGGAGAGTTGTGTCACATTCCTGAGACTGACTCTGACTTGTAGTCAGAACCTTGGGCAAGTCTCTTCTCTACTTTGGGTCTCAGGTTCTTTATCCATGAAATGAAGAGATTGAATGGGGTAGATGCCTCCCAGCTCTGATATCTTTTGTTCTAAAGCCCCTCCCAGACCTGACACACTATGATTTCAGGTTTCCTTCAGGCAATGATGATTTTGAATTTCCCCAGATCTCTAGTCCCTTCCCCAGGATGATGTAGTGGTAGTGGTGATGGTAGTGGCAGGGATGGGAATGGGCTAGTCCTATTCAAATGAGAGTAACCTTGAGGGTTTTCTCTGTTTCCAGGTGAAAGAGACAAACTTCAGATTTTGGGGATAAAGAGGCGACCCCCTCAGGCATCTCTGGCTCTCAGTTGGTGTGAAAAAAAAACTTCCCTTTCCTCTGGATGGTAGTTCTATGTAGTTTATGATTCTCAGTTACTGTAAAACTGTAAGAGGGAATGTGCGTGTGTGTATGTGCACGTGTGTTCATCCAAGTGTGCAAAGAGCTTTAGATTAGACGTTAGGAGACATTAGTTGTGTGGTTTTTGGCTAAGTTGCTTCCCTAAGTCCCAATTTCTCCATCTGTACATTGAGGGGCATTGAGTAGCTGTTCTCAAAAGGTGCCACCCCACTCTGATTCTCTGGAGACTAGAAAAGGAAGTCACTTCCTCAAGATCACAGAGCCAGTAAGTGGTAGAGATGACTCTTTTGATTTCACATCTGGGGCCAATTACACAACACCACACTTTCCCCAAGGTGCCTTCTTCCCTTCCCATCCTTTGGATACCCGAGTTGGGTGCTCACCCCTTTTGAGAAATTCCTTTATAATCAGGTTTGTTTATCTTCTCAGAAGTGACCCCATCCCTGACTTCCTGGGCCCCTCCACAGGCCTTGAGCTCCCCCTGCCTAGAATTATTAGCTTCTTCTCATCGTGGGATATCCTGAGAAAATGTTCCAGTGCTCTATTGCTGAGTAATTTAGAAGGAACTCTTTGGTGATAGATTGCTCTACTTTGGCTTAAATATTAATAAAACTTAAAAGAACCTAACTATTATTTCCTGTGTCTTGAGGAAGAAAAGGGGAGAATGGAGAGAAGGCAAATTCTAGGTGGACATAGATATTAGTCTGTCTCCAGAAGTGAAAATATCAGGAGGTGGGAGATGAAGTGTCTTTGATGAACAGCAAGAGACCAACATCTCTGGACTGAAAATTATGTGATTGTGGTGGTGGTAGTGGTGTGTGTGTGTGTGTGTGTGTATGTGTGTGTGTGTGTGTGTGTGTGTGTGTGTGTGTGTGTAGGAAGTAGTATAAGGTGTGCAAAGCCTGGGGCTTTCTATTGAAAAACTACACTTTTATGCCTTCGATTTTGCTCCCATAAAATTGATAATGAATCAACAAAAAATTAAGTGCCTACTATATGCCATGCACTAAGCCTGAAGGATACAAAAAGAGACAAAAGACATCCCTGCCCTCAAGGGGCTTACAATCTAATGGAAGAGACAAAATGCAAACAAATAAATACAAAGCAAGCTAAATGCAGGATGTTGGTAGTAGTGGTCCTTCATTTTTGAAGAGGACCAATGACATCATAGGTGACATCTTGACTTGTGTGTGAATTGGATTGAAGTGAAGCAGAGTTACACAAAGTCTTTAGTCTCACTCTCTCTTCCCATCATCAAAGTCCAGTGGCAAGATAAAAGTTAGAATGACTGATGATGGCCCAAGATGCAATAGATGACCGTGGGGATGCAGCGAATACCTCAATGTCTGGCCAAGCTCTAAGGGCTCCATAACACCTACCTGAGCCACCTTCAAATGGTTGTCATCCGTTCTGCCAGAGGAAGTCCTCATATGCTCGGGGTATGCATCCCCCTAACCTTTTGCTTACCCTCAGCCTAGTCTAGCCTGTCTGCCAAGATATGTATGGCTGCTGAGCATGCTTCAGCTTCTTGAAGTCACAGGTGAGAGTTGAGTGCCAGGTGGACACTAAAGTCGGCTGAGCACCCCTGAAAAAGTCTCAACAAGCCCTTATACTTCCTGAACACCCCATGTACCACTATATTTAGGATAAATAGGAAATAAAAGAGGGGAAGATGCTGGAATTAAGAGAGGTTGGGGAAGGCTTCCTGTAGGAGATGGAATTCTAGTTGGATACAAAGAAAGTTCATAGTCAAAGTAGAGGAGGGAGAGCATTCCAGGCATGAGGGACAGACTGAGAAAATGCCTGGAGCTGAAAGATGCTCTGTGAGGATCAGAGGAAGAAGCAGAAGAGGTTTATTCTGGAGAAGAGAAGACTCAGGGAGGGCATGATAACTGCCTTTAAGTATTTGAAGATCTGTCCTGTGAAGCAGAAATTAGCTTTGTTTAGGTATTAGCAATGTGGGTGTTGGGGGGAAGGCAAAAAGAGGCAATTAACAAGGAAATTATCCAAAAGTGAAACGGTCTCCCTCTGGATGTAGTGAGTGCTCACTAAGACTTTACTCATAGGCTGGATAACTACTTAATAATAATAATATCACGCATTCATGTGGCACTTTAAAATTTATGAAGCTTTTTACAAATATTGCCTCATTTGATTTTCACAACCCTGGGAAATAGATGCTATTATTATTCCTATTTTTCAGATGCATAAACTGAGGCACAGAGAAACTTAGAAACTTCCTCAGGGTCACATAGCTAGTAAGTATCTGAGGCAGGATTTGAACTCAGATTCCAAGTCCTATGCTCTATTTATTGTGCCACATAATGCCTTTATTTTAAGAATGCAAACAGAATAATTAAAACCAACCAACCAACTAGATTTTGTGATTGTTTAATGGACATCTTTAGGAATATACCTATTTTTCAGTATTGCATAGCATTTTCACACACAAAAAATTGATCATATGATCATAAATTGATCATAAACAAGTAAAGAATAAATGCAGAAAGATAAAAACACTAAATACATTATTTGTTGGCTACAGTGCAACAAAAATTATTATTATTATTATTATTATTATTACTTTTTGGAGGGCAATTGGGCTTAAGTGACTTGCCCAAGGGTCACATGGCTAGCTTTTGTGTTAAGTGTCTGAGGCTGAATTTGAACTCAGGTCCTCCTGACTCCAGGGCTGGTGTTCTATTCACTGCACCACCTAGCTGCCCCTAACGAAAATGATTAATAAGGGAAATATGAACATAAGATACAGGCCTAAATATAAACTTATCCAAAAGAACAAATGATTCCATGCTTCCTGCTGCTTTCTTTTTTGGCAACTTTTCTATGCTGTATTCAGAGGTTGAAGACCCCCTGGCTCTGAGAAATGGGCTTAGAGATGTTTGTTGCTGCTTTGTGTTGTTTGTCCTCCTCAGTTTCAGGTGCCGGAGGTGATCCCTATGGGACCCAGGAGTTCCATCTATGGCAACCTTGGAGCCAGAATTACAGGTCGGGTGGTACATCCCTGAGAAATCAGAGGGCCTTGGCCTCAAGTCTGGAGGGTGTGGGTTGGAACTTGGGACTGAGATTGTGCTCTCTGGGAAATGAGCTAAACACTGAATTTAATCCCCTTCCATTCCCCAGAGACTGAAGTGGTGCAGGGGAGGGGGGAGGATTATGTCTCCCACATGTTGGTGGATTAAATTTGTATATTTGTAATTATACCTTTTAAAGTAAATATTTCTATGTAAAAGCTTAAGAAGAAAATTAATGATTCAAAACCAAGTCATGTTTATTCAAAAACAAGTCAAGTAATAGTAATGTGTAAAAAAAAAAAAAGAAGGAAAGAAGGAAGAGAGCACTGAGAAATACTAAAGATATATTTTAGTGAACAAAACTGAAGTTCAAAAGGGGATATAGATACACAGGTCAATGTTGGTACTATAGTGTTAAATATACCATGCGTAGGCTTGTTTTCCAGGGAAGCCACTGAGAAGAAAGTTCCAGCATAAACTAAAATATAGTAGCTCTTTTTGTCATAGCCAAGACTTGGAAACAGAGTTGATGCTCATTGAGTGGGGAATAGCTAAAGAAATTATATATACATGCATATACACACATGCATACATATATGCACATGTGCATATACACATGTATGCATATGTACACATATACATGCATGTATATATGCACGTATATGCATGAGTATATGCATACACACAGATAGAATATAGCTGTGTTGTAAGAAATGATATTTGTGATGAATGCAGAGAGGCATGTGAAGATGTACATTAACTGATGTGGACTGAAGTAAGCAGAACCAAGAAAATAATATATGCTATTCCCTACCTAGCCTTAGTCACTGAATGGGTACTGCCTCAGTCAAGCTGAAACCAATAATGGAAATGGAAAAAACAACTACACACACAAATCCAAATATGAATGCTGCAAAATTATAGATTAAGTATGATTAGAAAGAAAAGATATTAGAGGAAACAACCCATCCTTTCATGGAGGTAGAAGGTCCACATTGCGCATGTTTGTGGACTTTTTCAATGTATTGCTTGTTCTGCTAATTTTTTCTCTCTTTTTAAAATTTAAAAATACTTACTTGTATTAAATAGTATTTGTATTAATAGTTTTAAAATACTATTTTATGTTCGAGGTACATGGACTGATACAGCATGAATTGAGCAGAATCAGAACATTGTACACGGTAGTAGCAATATTGCGCAATGGTCAACTGTGAATGACTTTAGCTATTCTCAGCCATACAATGATCTGAAACAATTCCAAAGGCTTTATAATGAAAAATGGTTTCTGCCTCCAGAGAAAGAACTGATAGAGTCTAAATGAAGACTGAAGTCTATTATTTTTCCACTGTTTTTTTTGTTTGAGTTTTCTTCCACAAAATGACAAATGTGGAAATATGTTTTACATAATACTACATATATAACCTATGTCAGATGGTTTACTGTCTTGGAAGGGGGAAGGGGAGGGAGGGAGAGAATTTGAAACTCAAAATTTAAAACAAATAAATGTTAAAATGTTATTAAAATACTATTATATTGAAAATACTATTTGTCATATTAAAATACTACCTGTTACATTAAAGATACTGCTTGTTATATTGGATGGTTCTCTGGGAGGGGAAAAGGGAAGAATCCTCGGAAAAACTATGGTAATAAATAAAGCAAAATGTACCAATAAAAACTTATTTCTTTTGGGTCTCATCAACAATAAGATGGAGAACTAGACTTTTTTTCTATCATCGCAACCTCTCAGATCTTTCTAAAACAGAAATTATGTGCCAAAGGTAAAGCAACCTCAGTTGTTTCCATTATCTAGGTGACCTAGAATCCAAAAGAAGGTAAAAAAATAATAATCCAAAAGCCCATGAAATGACATTCACTGCCCCTCCCTGACTCAGCATTCCTCTCCTACCTCCCACACTTTGGCTACATAGTGCTAGCATAGCATAGGCTACACTAACAGATCGAAGGACAAGATACAGGCTTACAACAATACCTACCCTTACATCCTGTTCCACGCTCCCTCTTTCCATTTCCATGGAGACCTTGAATCCAGGCTTCGGAAATTTGCGCTGGCTAAAGTAAGGAGCCATAGCCTCTCAGGAGCAAAAGCCTGCCCTGGGTCACAACTTTGTGGCACTAGTGCTGCAAAGCTTCAAAATGCTGTTGACACCCAATGAACTAAGGAGCAGAGGGAATAAGACAAGACTGCAGGACAGGATACTGTGTATGTTGGGGTGGGAGTGGGTGGGGGATAAGGAGGGCTGTGCAGCATTCTACTAACCCTGAAGGAAAGAGCAGCATTCAGCTGGGGTCAGTTCTGACCACCTAAAAATTCAACTTTGGCAGATATCTAGGCTGGTGAACCATGAATTGTACAACATGGGAGGGAACTAAGAAGCTTTGAGATCCATCCCATAAGGAAACCACAGAGGGGAAGTAGCAAGAAAGTGAGTGACAGGGGAAACTAAAGGGAAAAAAGACTGAAGTTACTAAAGATTTTAGAAAGAAAAAAATCCAAAGGCATTAAGCATAAACTGATAAATCAATGAGAATAAAAATTTATTTTAAAAGCACTGTATAATAGAGTTTCATTTTTTTCATAAACAATCCTTTTCCTGTTGTCCTTGTTATATGGAAATAGTAATTATTTGTCTCTTTTATAATTTTAAAAGAAAATGATCATAGACCATTATACTGATTATATCCAAACACATCTGAAAAATTAAACAGATAAATATTAATGTAACTCATAGGTAGTCCTCTAGAGTCATGGGATCACCTGGATTAGGTTCAGTCTTGGAGGAGTTGCTCCAAAAATCATAACAATGTAGCTCACTTTACCCCCACTCAGAATTGTCCCTAAGAAATCTCGGAGTACAATTCAAACAGACCTCATATTTAGGTCTCCATGGGTAAAGGTAAAAGAGTCCTTAGTTTCTACACAAGTACTCAAGGTAAAAATGTATATTAGGTATAGGATAACTTCTATTTTCCATTCTCCCCAAGATGCTGACATAACATAAAGAACAAACAGTAGTGCATAAATACTCAGTACAATTTTTCTCCTTTCCCAGTAACTTTCACCTTTCTCAAAAAGGTCTATACCAGTGGTTCTCAACCTTCCTAGTGCTGCTACCCTTTAATATTCATATGTGAGCATATCTGCATGTAGGTGGACCCACCTGGAGATGGAAAGAGGAGTAGTGTTTTGGTTCCTAAGACCACTGGAAATATGTGTTTTCCGATGGTCTTAGGTGACCCCTGTGACCCCTGTGAAAGGGTTGTTTGACCCCCAAAGGGTTGTGACCCCCAGGTTGAGAACTGCTGGTCTATACAAAGTCTGCCACTCATAGTGCCACTACTCTGGGGGATCTGGGGGGCTTTTTGGAGGGAAGATAAGTAATCAAGCTCTCCTATTTGAATTTGCCACCCTTTAACAACAAACGCTTTCTAAATTATTGCTTTTATGGTAGATCTCCTCATCAAGCTGCTAACTCAGCTTTTGATGCTTAGCACTTCCCCATCTTCCCTCAGCCTCCTCTCCTCTCTGATTAGAGGGCTGGAGGGTAGAGCACTAAACCCTCTCCCAAAACCTTCCTTTACAGAGGTCAGGATTTGAACTTTCCAGTTAATTTTTTTTTATTTTCCAGCTGCAGCTCTGTTTGGCTTCAACTCTACAGAACATAATTCTCCCTGTTTTCTCACCCCTTTCCAGCTTATTTTTGCATGTCATCTTCTCCCATTAGATTGTAAGCTACTTGAGGACAGGAGTTCTTCTTTTTCTTATTTGTAGCCCTAGCACTTAACAGAGTGAGTGACACATGACAGGTGCTTAATAAATGTTTATCATATTATATTGTATTGTAAATCAGTAGCAACCATGCCAGGAAATCATAGCCCCTTCCCAAACCTATTCACTGGGTTAGAGCTAGATGATTCTCAGAAAGAATCATGGGGCAAAGAGACAGAAAAGCTGTTGAGAGCGTTGAGGTTTAGGGGAGCTGGGACCCTGAAATAGTGACATGCCAGAATAAATTCAACCCATGCCTTCTTTCAGCCAAAGATAAACAAGGCTTTATTAAAGATTCACCATATTGGTCAGACTTTTAGTGAATCTGTATCCCTAGTACAAGCAGGAGAGATTAAATCTGAGCATTTTCAGGGAGGCAAGATGGATCTTATATACAGAAAGATTGTAGGAGGGATCTAGAGTTGGCCAAGTGGTCTGGGGGTGACTAGAGGAGGGGTTTAGGAAGGGTCTTGACGAGAGTGGCAAGTAGGTTGGGGTGACTAGAGGTCGGAAGCCAGGAGCCAAAGGACTGGGGTTTTAGATAGGATCAAAGGTGGGAAGTAGCTGAAGATAACGGTGAAGGCTAACAGAGAACTGTGAATAGTTATAACAAAAGGCGTACAGCCTCCGGCAAACACCAGATCAAGTGGTAAGATTCAAGGAAAGTTCAAGGGGGTTTTCAGAGACTGTACCCTATCACTAAGACTAAGTTAATTAATGATTAACTAAAGATTACTGAGGGATTTTAAGAAAACTATACACACAAACACACATATGTACTCTGCAAATATTTCATTGGAAGAAATCTCTGTCTCTGATTCTCTGTTTCCTCCCTTAAGGAGAATTCCTAGGCCAATATCTTCATTCCAGCTTCCCTTTTCATGTTATCTTCCTCTGTGGGAAACAGAGGAAGAAATTCTGTTTCCACAGGATTAAAACTCCTTCCAGCTCTGAATGACCGCAGAATGTAAGTCAGGGGTGACTGGTTCTAATCAGAGGGCAGAACTAGGCTTCTGATAGGGTCAAAGCTTGTACACATGCTTAATGCCTGTTTGAGGAGAACCTATCAGGGAGGAAAACATGAAGTGGGAAGTTCAGGAAGTTGCATTTAGCCAATGGAGAACAAAGGGGGTGGGGATTTGAATTGGGAACAGCATAAAATGCCTTACATTTGTCTGAGCAAATTCATTCACTAGGAATGTAATACAAATGTAAAAAAAAAAAAAAAAGAACTTTCTGGGCTTCACAAAGAATATTATTCTTCCTAGAAGTGAGCATGTTTCTCATACCCCAATAGAATACAGCCTCCCTGATGGCAGGGACTGTCTTACAGCCTATATTTGTATTCCCAGTACTTAGCACTATGTCTGGCACATAACACACACTCACACACACACACACATACACACTCACACACACACACAAATAAATTATTTTTTTTTTCATCAGAGTAGGGAATTCTTGGTGAGGAAACCCTCTCTATCAAGGCAGATTGGCAACTACTGTCATGCAGAAAAGAGTGAACAAGACCCAGAAATAAATTTAAAAGTGGATTTATTCAAGCATGCAACTGCTCAGAGTATAGACTCAAATTGAACAGCCCTGAGCAGGGGCAGAGCCAGAGTGTTTAAAGACAAAAGCCACAAAGTGAAATCAGGAACTTATAGAAGCAAAGAAAAGCAATTGGTTAATAATCACTTTAGGGCCTTATATGGAATATGGTTAAGTTTTGATTTCCCAGAACAGGGTGGGTGACTATACCTTGGGCAATTTTCCCAGGAATATGACTTGGGTGGTGGTGGTAAAGAGCTTACCCAAAGACGGTTAGGGCTGCCTGAGACCCCAAAATACCAGCATGCTGGGTCCTGCTGAAAGAATTCGACTCAAGTCTTGTCAGCCAAAGAAAAAGTAAAGTTTATTAAAAGTTCAAGTTCACCATGTGGGGTAGACTCTTAAGGAGCCAGTCTATGCTAGGTTGTTCTATGGAGCTTTCACACAGAGCAAGTCTCTGCTAGGCTATTCTGTGGCACTCTCTCAGAGCAAGTCTGTGTTAGGCCATTTAACGGGGCTCTCACGAAGATGGAGGGAAAATGGGGTCTTACATACAGTAATTCTAATTCAAATTAAAAGGATTGCAAAGCATCCAGACCCACAGGCAATGAAATCTAGGGGTGCTGGGACCCTGAAATTCAAAGGTAAGCAATGCAGGTTCTGCCTTGAATGAATTTGACCCAAGCCTTCTTTCAGTCAAAGACAAGGTTTATTAGAAGAGGGATGAGGGTGGGCAAGATTTTATGCTGAGTGGTAGACTAGACTGACTCTTTTTTATAGAAAAAAAAGGTTTGTGAGAAGATCTGGATGAAAGTGGCCAGTAGGCTGGGGTGACTGTAAGAAGGAGTCTAGAAGGAACTAAGGATGGGAAGTGACCTGGGGCCATCCAGACAATGAACAGCTGGGATAGGTTAGAGAACTGGAAGTTTGGGTGTGGGCCACAGAGAAAGACCAGTTGAAAGGATTATTTGGATTGGTCAATACTTCAGGCAAATGCCAGAGATTTGACCAAGTGGCAAAGTTCAAGGAAAGTTGGGAGGTGGGTGGGTCCCAGGGCCTGTATCATCACAGAGTATAGCTTCCAAGAGTTAATTAGTTCAATATTCAACAAGGGGGGAGGCTAGGTGGCGCAGTGAGTAGAGCACTGGAGTCAGGAGGACCTGAGTTCAAATTCGACCTCAGACACTTAACACTTACTAGCCATGTGACCTTGGGCAAGTCACTTAACCCCAATTGCCCAACATAAAGCAAAAAATAAATAAAAATAAAATATTCAACAAGGAATCTCTTTATTAATTGTTAGTGACCATTAGTGAAATATTCTTTTAAGAAAGAAGCAATGACAGATTTATTTCTATTGCATTTGATAATGATAAGGTACAGGCTCTGGGAGTCCCCTTGAGCTCTCCAAGAATCTTCCCACTGAGGCATTTGCCTGAGGCCATAAGCCTTTCATTGTGATTCTGCCCAAATCTTTGGCCTACCACTATCCAGCTAGCCCCCACCTTTGCTCCTCCCAAAATATCTATACCAAAATCTGTCCCACCCTTGAACTGGCATGGCCCACCATTGTTTGTGGTATCCAGGTAGCCTCCAACAACTTCCCACCCATTATCCCAATAATCTGTATATCAAACCCCATCTTGCCTTGCTGAAAGAGGGAAGGCCAGAGAATGAATTATAGCACAGACTTACTCTGTCAGATGATTCTGGCCCTCTTGCCCAATGCAAGCATCACAGATAGTAAATCTCCTTAAGAGTCTACCCCATAAGGGAACTGTTAATAAACTTTACTTTTCTTTGGCTGAAAGAAGACTTGAGTGGAATTCATTTGGCAGGACCTGGAGTGCTAGTATTTTGGAGTCTCAAGAACTCCTAACCCCAACCCTCTTCAATAAGATTAGTTTAATAGAAAAAGCAGAAGAAATCTTAACAAAGAAAAAAAATCTCACAGGATTCTGACATTTGTGAAGGTTGTATCTGAGATAGAAGAGTCCTCTAAGAAGTGGTGTTGCTCTGTGTGTGTGTGTGTGGTGATGGTGGTAGTAATACAGGACATATCTTTTAAAAAGCAGCATGTCAAGTAGAGATGGGCAACACAAATCTTGATTTGCTAAAATAGTGTGTGTTTATATGTATGTATGTAATACTTATACAATATATATGTGAATATGTTTATATGTGTGTGTATATATATATATGCATGCATGTATTTAGACTGTCTGCTCATTTATCAAATCTATCTGCAAGGATGACTGCCTTCCAGGAAGCATGAATCACAGAAGACACAAGGAACTGTATTTCTTCCAAGCTAAGCAGATACAACTCTGCCTGTGGGCTCAGGACTTGAAGACAGTGCTCCTGATCCAATGGAAGTTTTGAAAAGGTGTGGAAAGGAGAAGTGGAGGAGAGAGTAGACAGACAGTGTAGTCATAGAACTCTTCCCAGGGGACTTGGAAGCCTCTTAACAGTCTGAATGGAATCACTTCTTGCCCAGGCGTGCAGCTCCAGCCCAATGTAAGAGAATCCAGCAGAGACAGATGGAATCCCGGACAGTTGTGGTGAACCTACTCCCCTTGTGTTGTGACCTGAAGTAGTAATGAAGAGGTACCCAAAGAGGGTTAGGGCTGCCTGAGACCCCAAAATACCAACCTGCTGGGTCCTGCTGAAAGAATTCCACTCAAGTCTTCTCAGCCAAAGAAAAAGTAAAGTTTATTGAAAGTTCAAGTTCACCATATGGGGTAGACTCTTAAGGAGCCAGTCTATGCTAGGTTGTTCTATAAGAGCTTTCACACAAAGCAAGTCTCTGCTAAGCTACTCTATGGGCTATCCTCACAAAGATGGAGAGAAGATGGGATCTTATATACAGAGGAATCTAGGAGTGGTCTAGAGGAGGAGCCTGGGAGGGTCTTCAGGAGGAGTTAATGAGATCAAACTCCAGTACTTCAGGTGGAGTTAATGAGGTCAATGCAAGATATCTTGATAGTCTGCAGGGTAGGAAACAGATGGACAATGGAGGGCCAGGCTAGTAACAGGTTTGGGCCAAGCCACAATGAAATACGTATGGCCTCTGCAAATGCCTCCTGAAGATTCAATCAGACTTCAAGAGCTTTCCCAGAGCCTGTACCTCAAAGATCCAAGGAGAGCTCAAAAAGGGATGGGGGGTCCCAGAGCCTACACCTCATCAGTAAGAGATAAGGTTAATCACTAAAAATCCTTTAATATTGTGCCGGCTGTTTGCTTTTTCTAACACTGTCTTGATAAAGATCAGATCCTTTGAGGGGCATCTAGAGTGTGTGTCTTGCTATAGAAAGTGTGGAGAGAGAAGGAAAACCCAAGGCTATTTGATTGAGGTTTTCCACTATTAGATTGTAAGCTCCTTGAGAGCAGGGAGGTCTCTTTGTGTATCCCCAGCACTTAACTGCATGAATAATACATGTTTATTGATTGAAATTAACCTGGCTAAGAGATTGCAATCCTAATTAAGCAATTGAGAGGTTGCCTGAGGACTCAAGTATCTTTGAGTCCTCATATTTGCAGTTTGAATTTTTAATTTGTTTTCTTTGTAGATGTGTGGAATGAGTGAAAAGTCTCAATCTGGGGTTGTTAACCTTTCCTTCCCCCCGCCCCTTCCATGGCTGCTGTCAATCACTTTTACCTTCCTTTGTCTGTTTTCCTGCCTCCGTGGGACTCTCCCCCCATCCTCTTCTCTTGCTGTCCCAGTTGGGAAGAATTTGGTGAGGTGAACTTCTCCACCAATGAGAGACAAAACAGTTGGGAAAGGGGGCTTGACTAAGTTAAATTATAAATTCTGGTCCTACCCTTTGAAATACACCCTTTCCCCCATGCCCAGGCATGGGGGCAGATTGCTCTCTTCTCCCAGGGAAGAAAATAAACTGCTGTTCTTATCCTAAGACATCTCTGTGTTTACTTTTTTTTTTTTTAACTACATTAAGGATGAAGGGTATTTTTCAACCCAAACAGTAGAGAAAGGAAGTCAGATGGAAATGGTACCCTCTCCATAGACTCAAACTCTTGCCAACTAATCTTATTAGCTCCAAGCATTCTGATGGATTTGTGCCAGGGACCTTTGGGATATTTTCCTTCCATCTACTTAGGGAGAGGCAAGAGGAATAAAGACTTCAAGAGAAGGTCACACTCTGAAGCAGCCACAGTGATCCCTGCTAGGCAACATTTCAAAATTTAGGTTAATTAAAGAAAATCAGACATAGAGATAAATGTCAGGCACTGCATGGGCTTCTCAATACTGCACTTAAGAAAAGAGATGATGGAAATCTGTAAGACCGAAGGGAAAAGAATCTCTTCTCTCCAGCTGCTTGTAAAGTCACTTCCAGGAGAAAGATCAGGCAGTCTATAAACATTCATTAAACACCTACCATGTGCCAGGGACAATGCTAAGTTCCTGGGCATACAAAGAAGGGCAAAAGACAGTCCCTGCTTTTAGAGATCTCCCATTCTGATGTGGGGAGCCAATATGCAAACTGTGGGAATTGAGTGAACCCCACTGACTCCATCTTTTGAGTCTACTCTGGAGGCAGCTCAGTTCTCTTTCTATTCAATGACGGGTCCACTTCAATTTCTGTCTTGTCAGAAAATTTTATTCAGTTTTGGGAACTGTGAGAAAACTTTATTGCATTGTGGGTTGCTGGGAAGCTGAACCACCCCTACCTGCTGCTTAGAGACCTTTAACTAAGAACCTATGTTATGCTGAGCAGAGAAATCCAGTCAGACCCAAAGACTGATGCAAGGAGTTTTCTCATAATTGTATGTCTCAAGCAACCCATATGCCTTATCTGAAAACTGGCCTTGCACTAGTCAGTTACTGCTTCCTTGTTGAGAAGGATGAGACACCTTTTCACTGATTCCAGGAAATCTCACCTATTCACTACTATCCCCCCTCCCAGCTACTGAAACTCATTCATTGCTCTCTCAACTTGGCCCCTAATCTTTTCTCCAATTAGAAATCAGAAGACCTAATCTTGTATCCTGATTTATGTCCTGTTAATTGCTTTCTTTTCATGTGTAAAAATCTGTCTCCCTCTGTATCTTGGGGTCCACTTACAAGCTGAGGAGAGCTGGTCCAGATTTGTTATGCAATTGGCATGTGTTATTTACTGAATAGATGTGCACAGAAGCTCTCCAACCTTTGTCTGTTCTTCATCCTTCATTTTTGAAGAGGACCAGTGACAATCATGGGGTAATGTCTTGATTTGTGGGTGAATTGGATTTAAGTGAGGCAGTTTCACAAATTCATCAGTTGTTTCTGGTTTCACCAGTCACAAAACAATTACACAAGCAAGCTGTAAGAGCTGTGACTTGAAGGAAGCCAGGAGGAAGAGATGCGATCACTTTAGCCTTGTGATGTTCTGTCATGGGTTGGAAGTGATACTGGGGTATGCCAAGAGAGCACATCCTTCAGCAGATTCAAGCAAGTTGGAGCAAGGCTTTGGTTCCGAGTCCTGTAACAGATTAAGAGTCTTTCATCAGAGCTGAGTTCCCAGAAGTTCATCATAGAATGGTACTGGCCTGCTTAGTCTTCTCATAGGACACTCCAGCTCCAGACTTTTTCCACTCTTATCTCTTTTTTTTTTTTTTGCTTTTTTTGGAGGGCAGTTGGGGTTAAGTGACTTGCCCAAGGTCACACGGCTAGTTTTTTGTGTTAAGTGTCTGAGGCCGGATTTGAACTCAGGTACTCCTGATTCCAGGGCCGGTGCTCTATTCACTGTGCCACCTACCGCCCCTCACTCTTATCTCTTAATCTTGTTCTGCTTTGCCCTTCATTCTCAAAGAGGACCATGCCTTGCTAGGGAATTGGATTTAAGTGAGGCAGGGTTGTGCAAAATTACCAGCCTCACTTTCTCCTCTGGAGCCACCTGGAGATGCCCCATCCTCTTAATCTTGGGAAACATCTGAAACACAGTCCCTCTACCCTCTCAGAATGCTTCTGTTTTCTTCAAGGCTTAGTTCAAAACCTTCCTCTTCCTGAGGTCTTTCTGATCCCCTCAGCTACTAACCCTTTCCCTTCCAATTCTCTTGTGGTGATTGTGGATCTTTTCTGTGTAGGTTTACATGCTTACATCTTGTTTTCTCCAGTAGAATGAAGATTCCTTGAGCTTGGGGACTATCTGATCTTCGCTTCCCTTGTATTCTCAGCACTAAGTGCAGGCCTGGCATGTAGAGGGTGTTTACTAAATGCCTGTTGACTGACTGATGGATGTATCACGTACTCTCGTACTGATGCTTTTTTTCTTCTTTTTTCCCCCGCTTTTTGGAGGGAGAAGGTAGGGCAATTGGGGCTGTGACTTGCCCAAGGTCGCAAAGCTAGTCAGAATCTGAGGCTGGATTTGAACTCAGGTCCTCCTGACTCTAGAGCTGGTGCTCTATTCACTGTGCCACCTAGCGGTCCCTTCTTCTTTTTCTATCTAGACCTGTGATCTCTCCCTATCTCTCTGTCCCTGTCTCTTTCTCCTTCTCTTTTCTCTCTCTCTTCATTCTCTCTCCTGTGTAGAAAGTGCATGGTCATAATAGGTAATCAAATAAATATAGAATGCTGAAAATAACTCGTGGACCTCTATAACAAGAGGCAGCTAAGAGACAGAAAGGGAGAATTCTAGACTTGGGGTCAGAAAGGCCTGAGTTTGGATCCTGCCTCAGGCACTTACTGATTGTGCCGTATCACCCTGGGCAAGTCATTTAACCTCTTAGTGCTTCATTTTCCTCATCTGTAAAAAAAAGATTGAGCTTGATGGCCTTGGAAGTTCTTTTTAGTTCGAAGCCTATGATCCTATGTTTGCCCTGGAGAGAGGCCATTCTGGGCTACAAATATAACCTTGTCTCTTTGAGACATTGGCCTCCATTTTCTGGGAGTTGGTGAAAGCAGTTGAAATAGAGACAGACAGAGATGGAGGTAGAAGGAGGAGGAGGAGGAGGAGCAGAGAGACAGAGAGAGAGAGACAGAGACAGAGAGACAGAGAGAGAAAGAAAGAAAAAGAGATTGAGAGAGAGAGAGATTGAGAAAGAGAGAGAGATTTGAGAGAGAGAGAGAGAGAGAGAGAGAGAGAGAGAGAGAGAGAGAGAGAGAGAGAGAGGGAAAGTTATGAAGTTATGATGAGATACAGGCTGGGAACCCACTTGAGCTCTCCTTGAATCTCCCCATTTGATGAAGCATTTGCCTAATGCCATAACCCTTTCATTGTAGCTCTAAAATCTCTATTACTAGCCTAGCCCTCCTTTGTCCAGCTACTTCCCACCCTTGATCTCTTATTAATGGACTCTGACCTCATTTGACTCCTCCTGAAGACCCTTCCCAAATCCCTCCTCTAGAACACCCCTAGATTCCTCCCACAACCTTTCTGTATATAAGACCCATCTTGGCTCCATAAGGGAGCCAAGAATTGTCTAGTGAAGACTCACTCTGTGTCAGGTTATTCTGGCCCACTTGTCCAGTACAAGCATCACAGATACTGAGGCTCCTTAAGAGTCTATCCATTATGGTGAACCTTTAATAAACTTTGCTTTACTTTGGCTGAGAGGAGACTTGAGTCAAATTCATTGGGCAGGACCCAGTGTGTTGGTATTTTGGGCTCTTGCACACCCCTAAACCTTAAACCTCAATAGTTACAGAGAAAGCAAGAGAGGAAAGAGAAAAGAGGAGAGAGGTTGGAGAGAGACAGGAGAGAAGGAGAGAGAGAAAAAACAGGAAAGAGAGAAGAGAGAGGAAATAGAGGAGAGATGGTAGAGAGGAGGGCAGAGAGATAGAGAGAGATAACAGGTCTAGATAGAATAAAAAGAAGCAAAATCTACATGTAGGTAGATATGTGTGTGTGTGTGTGTGTGTGTGTGTGTGTGTGTGTGTGTGTGTGTTGGATGAAATGCCAAAGTTGGATTCTGGAAGACCAGGTATAAAGTCTTTCTTCTTTCTAACACTTACTATGTGACCTTGGGCAAGTCACAGCTTCCTATTGCCTTGGCAACTTTCTGTGACTTATCTAATGAGTCAGAGATCTTGTGATATTTGGGATAGGTCTATAGTTGGTGGAGTCCTGTCTGGTGATCGTGTAGAAAGTATTCTGGCCTCATTCTCCCAGAGCAAGGCTGGGAGAATATCACCTTCTTGGTTCTAAGGGTACCCCTGAGAGGTTGGAGGGTATCTCTTTAATGCTATTGGTTTGAGCCTCTATTATGGTGTGGTTCTCTCCCCACCCCTACCTCTGGCTTCCAGTGGCAAGATCCCAGTTCTATTTAACCAATTAGCATGGATTAACTTTACTGAGATATATTTCCTTTGAAGCTACAAGAACAGAAACACAGACATTTCCACTCCTCCGACTCTAAGACCTGGGGAGTCCACTCTCCCCTTGTATCATCTTGGTCACTGGGCACTGCAGGGTCAGACTTCATGCAGCTTTTACACAGTCTTGGTCCTGCCAAGTTCATATTCAAATGCAACATGCTACTAAATGAACTTTCCTTTCAGCCCTTGCTCAGCAGGGTCATTCCTCCATCCTCAGGTTCTTAACGCTGAATTGAATGGCTACAAACCCTGACGCTCTCCTCACCTTTCCAAACTCTCCCACTGTGTAGCTTCTAAGCTCCAAGTCTCCAAGCACCTCAAATGAAAAGGCCAATATGGGCCACATGTGGCCCAGGATGTGGAGGTCTTTGCGGATACATTCTGGGCTCCAGAGCATTGGTACTTTGGTACTGTGACAGACAGAGAAAGAAAAGGAGGAGCACTGAGTGACTGGTCAGAGATCTGTCCTCTTCAGATTCTGAGACTAGAGGCCACTGTCTGTAACTGTGACCACAAAAGGTCACTTCTTTCCGACTCTCCCTCCCCCGGGGCTATTAGTTGGCAGGGTGCTCTCCATACAATTCTCTCTATTTCATTAAGCTGTTTCTGGTTCCTGTTCTTGTTTTATATCACAATACTTGTGGTCAATCATTATGACTTTGTGATAGATGCCTTTAATTTACTCGTGTTCTGTTGTGTTGGACTCTTTGTGACCCCACTTGGGATTTTCTTGGCAAAGATACTGGGGTGGTTTGCCATTTCCTTCTCCAGCTCATTTGACACATGAGGAAACTGAGGCAAATGGGGTTAAATGTCCAGGGTCACACAGCTAGTCTGAGTCCAGGTTTGAACTCAGGAAGACGCTCTATTCACTGCACCACCTAGCGGCCTATCTCATAAATAGCAGGCATTTAATAATTTATTCTTTTTTTTTTTTTTAACTCTGCAAAAAGATAATCTCTATTTACAGAAGAATGATTTAAAGACATTTTGCTTTTCTTTCCAAATAGATGTAGAACAGGAATTGTCCATTAAAAAATACTCTTTACA
>CM053596.1:15283282-15299774 GCA_028646575.1 Pseudocheirus occidentalis | reverse complement strand
ATCCATGGTTTTAATAATTTCAGAAATAAAATATAAATACATGAAAACAGAAGTCCAACACAACCACCACATTTTTACAAGTCTTTCTTTTGTAAGACAGCAGGAATTTCAAAATCTTATATAGAGAAAATGCCTATTAAACAAATCAGCTTTCTAAATGAAAAAAAAAAATTGGTGTACTAAACTTTTTTAGGGAAAGGAACAAGAATATGCAAATTGATAATGGTGACATTGGAAAGGCAAAATATTTCCCAGATTTCCATAATTTGTGTTTATTTTACAGAGCGTACTGTTAGAGACACAGCTCTATGTAGCTGGAATCTGTGGTAGTCCAAATTCATCCACCAGCACACCATCCTTGTTCTTTGCATCACTGGGAACCCCTTCAGGAATGGCTGGTGCAGACGCTGCTTCATCTAAGTAAGAGCTGTCTTCATCGGCTAAGAGCTCATCGCCAAGTGTGTCCAATTCTGCCTCCAGGTGGTCCTCATCAATCTCCGGGGTCCTGTAGCTCCGGCTCAGTGCCTCCTGGATTTCATTTGCGTCCTCCATCATGTCTTCCAGCTGGTCTTGTATATCCTCAATCTGATCAATCTTGACTTGCTTGTATGCTTTCTTCATCTCTTTTACACCTAATTTCATAGCATCCACCGTTGTTTTGGTGTCTTTCAGTGACTGGATAGTATAGTTTGCTTGTTCCATATTAAAAGACTGCTGTGATAGATTGTCCCGCTGTTGTTCATACATTCGCTTCTGCTTTAATACTCTCAAGGCTTTCTGTTTCACTATATTCTTGGCAGGTCCTTCTCTCATCTTTTTTATCTGATCTTTATACTTTACTAGCTCTGAATCAAGTCTAGAAATCTTCTTGTCAATGGATTCTGCCCGGCTATCAACCGTGCCGATGCAGTCCGTCAGGCTGGGCAGCGGCGCCTTGGGCTTCGCTTTGCCGAAGAAGCGGTTCATGTTTTCCTTTTCAGCCACCGAGGGTCTCAGCTGGGGGAAACGGAAAGTTCCTGTCCAAGCCAGAAGTGAACTAGCTCTAAGGTTCTGATCACATATTATAGTGAACTCTCTACTCAGTAGTAAACTAAAGCAAAACATTCGCAGAAACCAAACCACAGCATTCACAATGATAGAACATAACACCTTATCACTAAAATGGCCACCTAGTTTTAAACCAGTGGTTCTCAAACTTCCTAATGCCGCAACCCTTTAATACAGTTCCTCATGTTGTGGTAACCCCCAACCATAAAATTATTTTCATTGCTACTTCATAACTGTAATTTTGCTACTGTTCTGAATCTATCTGATATGCAGGATGTATTTTCATTGTTACAAACTGAACATAACCCGCAGGTTTAGAACTGCTGTTTAAACAAAAGATATCATTCAGTAAGTCCTTAACCCAAACATCCTTAAGGAGCAATTCTCCCTAAGGGACACAAAGTACAAAGATCTAAGTTTCCCCACCACTAGATCACATTGTCTTAATCTCTCAGTCAAAAAAGTCTTCTTTCTTCTTGACTGGAGATTAGTTTCCACTCATCCTTACCTCAATCATCCTTTAGGAGTACAAGGTAGAGAGTACAAAGTTCTCCTACCCCTACATCACAGTAAATCATGATCTTGTCAAATCAGCACTAATTACCCAAGGAGAGCTCTTTTAATCTTGGCTTGAGGCTGGCTCCCAAATTCCTTGGTTCTTTTTCCATGGATTCAGCTCCCTGGATTCACAGTTCTCAGGCAGGCATCTCTCAGCTCCTTATCCAGCTCCTCATCCAGTTCCAATTCCATATTGAAGCTCCCAGTGTCCAGTCCACCTCAAGTACTTTGCTGTTTCTGTTTCTGGGGAGACAAATCTTAACAGAACCAAAACAACATATTCATGCACATTGCGGCACCATCATCAATTCACTATCTGCCTGTGAAATCAACACAGACCCACAAACAAGGTCTGAGAACTTAATACAAATCTCAGTATAGTCCCAGGACCTCTGAAACCCTCCTTCAGGACTTCTGTAAACAGACAACAAGAAAATCCTCTTTCAGGGTTTCTGTACAAAGTATCCCAACAGAACGGATGGAGTGCCTGACCTCCACAACCATTGCCCTTCCCAGTTCTGCTCTATCCCAGCTGTCTTCCTCCTTATATATGGTGATTCTCCTTGTTCCATCCCTTCTTGTTACATCATCAAGTTCCTTCCACCTTCAAATTACAAGGGGCTCAAACAAGGTGCTAAATACTTAAGTAGCTGAAAGTAGGCACTAAGTACTTCTTTGCTTGCCATTATACCCTAAGCCAAGGGTCCTGTGGTTTTCCTTAGAGAAACAAGCTTCAAGATCTTCCCTCTTGACAATGGTAAAGCAGGTTAGAGACAGGAAATTGGAATTGGGGGATTGTTTTTAGTTTTCCTTTGTCATTTCACTATTTGATCCTATATTCTGAAACTGTTGGAAAAATCTCTCCCTGCTTCCAAAATGGTGATGACCATCAGCTCAGCCTAAAGTGAGAGTCTTTGTCACAGGCTAGTTTGTCTACTAGATAGGATATTTTGTATCCTAAGCAGAGACAGGATGGATAAGCAAGTCTCCCTCCCCATCCCATTCATCCTTAGAATCCCTGAAAGCCTGAAACCCTTCTCATGTGTATAACAAGACTATTGTGTGTGATATAGACATGAGGGGGCTTCCCCTCCCACATGCAAGGGAATTCCAGGGAAGGCTCCCATTGAGGGTTTATAGAGTAGCAATGTCTTCTCATAATAGCTGAATTTTATAAAGTTCTTAGAGGTTTGCAAAGCATTTTACCTATGGTTTCTCATCTAACACTCATGTTTTATGTCTCTTTGCAGGGGACAAAAGGAAGTTGCCCAGGTGTATACCTGATATGTTGTTGTTTATCCTTCATCACAGGGTGATTGTCTTGATTTCTGCATGAATTGGGTTTAAGTGAGACAGAGTTAGCAAAGTCACCAGCCTCATTCTCTTCTGGAGTCATCAAAGTACAGTGGCAGGACAAGAGTCAAGACAACTGTCTATGATTGGGGATGCAATAGATGAGCTTGGCATCTTTGCTGTCTGACTGACTCTTACTGCTCCACAGTGTCTGCTTTAGCCCATTTCATGGTTGTTGGAACAAATTATTCTCATCTGCCCACTTTACTCAGGGAAGTCTTCACATGCTTGGGATAGGCATCCCCCTGTTTCAGGTTTGAAGCCTATCAATTACCCTCAAACTGGGTTAGCCTGTCTGCCAGGAGGGTTTACCAGGGTGTGGCTGTTGCACAAGGCACAGTTTTTTGGAGCCACAGGGGAGAGTTGGGTGCCAGTCAGACACTAAAGGTGGATGAGCAGCCCCAAAAGAGGTTCAGCAGCCAGAGGTGCTAGTGTTCTGAACCACCATAAACCCACACATGATACAGAACCCCATCAAAGCCAAAAATACCTTCTTTGTTTATTGGATTATAGATCATTTTGTTCTTTCTCCCTTAATTCTGGTCTCTCTTGGCTCATGACCCACTTATCTCCTGAGCTGTGGAAGGCAGGCATTAGCCATGACTTTTAGTCTAGGGAGGATATAACTGCAGATTTTTCCATTCTCTACTTCAGGTTTCTTATCAAATAGGGCTTTTATCCCAGAACCATCTGGTTTTCCAGCCTCTATCAGTGGGCTGCCATCAGATACAAGACAAAGGTTAGCAGCTACTGATTTCTTTGTTATACAGGAAAACAAGTAAGTCAAGTCAATAAACATCTATTGAGCCTACCATGTGCCTGGCACTCTGCCAAGCCTTAGGGATACAAAGAAAGGAAAAATCAGCCCCCACCCTAGGAGAGCTCAAGGCCTAATGGAGGAGAAAACAGTGTTGCAAACAACTAAACACAAAGAAACAAAATGGACAGGAGACAATCAACAGAGGGAAGGTCCTAAGATTAAGGTAGGTGATGGGGAAAGGCTTCTTAGAGAAGGTAGGATTATAACTAGGGCTTGAAGGCAACCGGGAAGCCAGGAACTGGAGGTGAGGGACAAAGGACAGCCAGAGAAAATGCAATGGGAGCAGAGGAGTGGCATAGGGATAGCTGGCTTCTTTTTTCTCTAGGCTTTCTAAAAACTGATTTTGATTGCCCCCGGCAGATCGGCTCAGAGCCAACTGCATTCAACAATGGTTAAACTAGTTCTGAAGAAGATATGGGGTTCTGAAAGAACCACAAATTCAATATGAGTCAACAATATGATGTGGCAGATATATACATACACACACATATATACATACACACAAACATACATGCATGTGCATGTGTATATATAAATGTGTGTGTGTCTGTGTCTGTGTGTATAATACAATCCTGAGCTGTATTAAGAGGAATATAACTTACAGGAATAGATAAATGATCATCGCATTGTGCTCTCCTATCATAAGACCTCATGGCATCAAGGCAGAGACCAATCCCAAGGATGCCCCTGTTTCTCACACTCTTGACCCTGCCAGTTAGCCCCACCCTCCCACCCCACATTCTTCAGGAATAATCCCTGAGACTCCCTGATGATCCCAGTGACATCCCATCATGTTAGTGGCTCATGGAATTTTGGGCAAATGTCAGCATTTCCATGGGGATTCTGGTGAAGACTTCCTCTGGTGGAATGGGCAGATGAGAACAATTGGTTCCAATGACCATGCAGGCTGCTGAAGCAAGAGTTGTAGAGAGTTTAGAGCTTGATCAAACACCAAAGACCCCAAGGGTATCCATTGCATCCTGAACCATCACAAGTCATTTTGACTCTGTCCTGCCACTGGACTGGGATCACTCTGGAAGAGAGAGTGAGGCCAGCAATGATTTTCTTTCATGTTTTCATGATTTTCTGCTTGCAGATGATTGTTCATTCAATGCAGCCTCTGAAGCTGTGATACAACAAAGTATGGATTGATTCTCTGCTGCTTGTGCTAATTTTGGCCTAACAATTAACACCAAGAAAAGACAGGTGCTCCATCAACCACCACCGCACTGTCCACACATGGAACCATTGGTTACAGCAAATGAAGCCTTGAATGCCGCTTGTCTCGGCAGTATACTTTCCAGGGCTCTACACATTTTTTTCCTTAATAGTATTTTTTTTCCAATGGCATGTAAAGATAGTTTTCAACATTCACTTTTATAAGACTTTGAGTTCCAAATTTTTTTCTGCTTTCCTTTCCTTCCCCCTCCCCAAGACAGCATGCAATCTGATACAGGCTATATATATACAATCATAGTAAGCATATTTCCCCACATCAGTCTCATTGTGAAAGAATCAGAACAAATGGGGAAAACCACAAGGAAAAAAAAGAGAATAATATACTTGGATCTGCATTCAAACTCCATAGTTCTGTCTCTGGATGTGGATAGCATTTTCCATCATGAATCTTGGAACTGTCTTAGATAATTGTATTGCTGAGAAGAGTTAAGTCTATCACAGCTGATCATTGCTACAATGTTGCTGTTACTGTATACAATGTTCTCCTGGTTCTGCTCACTTCACTCAGTACCAGTTCACATAGTTCACATAAGTCTTTCCAGGTTTTTCTGACATCTGCCTGCTCATAATTTCTTATAGCACAATAGTATTCCATTACATTCACATACCACAACTTGTTCCACCATTCCCCAATTGATGGACATCTCCTCAGTTTCCAATTCTTTTCCTCCGCAAAAAGAGCTGCTATAAATATTTTTGTATATGTGGTCCTTTCTGGGGATGTACACATTGATAATCAGGTTGACACATTCATTGCCAGAACTAGCTCAGTGTTTTGGAGGCTCTAAAGGAAAGTGTGGGACACAAGAAGTTTTAGACTGACTACCAAATCGAAGGTCTGCAGAGCCTTATGCTAACTTCATTGTTGGATGCCTATGAAATCTGGACAGTATACCAATGCCATGCAAGGAAACCGAATTATTTTTATTTGAATTGTCTTAGGAAGATTCTGAAGTTCACCTGGAGGATAAGATAGATATCAGATACTGAGGTCTTTTTTTTTCCTTTTTTTTTTTGAGGGTGGAAGGCAGGACAATTGGAGTTAAGAGACTTGCCCAAGGTCACACAGCTAGTAAGTATATCAAGTGTCTGAGGCCAGATTTAAACTCAGGTCCTCCTAACTCCAGGGCCAGTGCTCTATTCACTGCTCCACCTAGCTGCCCCGGCCCTTTTTTTTTTTTTAGTATTTTTTATTCATTTATTTTTCTACTTAAATACTAAAACTTAATATACAATAAGAAAAGAAAAAGAAACATATTATAAATGTAAACACTAAGACAAATAGAAAAGAAGAAAAGAAGAAATATTGCCATATGCACAACAGAACATAAGAGAAGATTCAAAGTATTCAACAATAAATGTGCATTTCAAGAAAATACAATAATATACAATAAATATTATCTATAATATTATACTTATATATTACATAATAATATAATAATTACACATAATAAATATTATATACTACACACTGTCTTCTGAGCTGTCCATATTTTCTTTGCTTCTCTATAAGTTTTCTTTTATTCTTTGCTGTTCACTTTTTACTTAGTTCTTTTCCCCCTTTACTCCCCCCCAAGAAAGCTACAACTAAGTACAGATACATTTGTATGTATGTATATGTGTGTATGTGTGTATGTATATTCACATGCATATATACATACATACATTTACACATACACACATATACCTAGATATCTATAATCACACTCATATATAGATATATACATTTGTGGGATTATTATTTTTATATTAATCTATATGATATGTGTAATGAATATACTGATAATTCAGAATTCTCAAGAATTGTCTTTTCCAGTTTCTGAATCAGAACTCCCAATGCAGCTTAAAATGAAGAACAATCAAACTCTGCCAAGTCCCACAATCACTGGCATCCTTGTGCCTGTGTATTTGAAGTGAAGTGAATCAAAGACTATAGAACCTGTCCCTGTCCCAGAGCTCTGGTTCTGTGATCCACCAACTAATGACCATTGTGTGTAATACACCTTCCCACTTGTGATTTGTGTATATAACCTCTGCCTTCACTTCAGCAAGGTGGAATTTTGGTCGGGAGAATTTCCAACCTGAAGATGTTTTCCTCACAATGAAACTAATTAATTAAATGGCTACCTAATTACTGGCATTTTGTTTCTAGTCTGCTGTTTCATTCTCTGGTTAGAGACTGGCTCAGTAAAATCCTGTTAACACATTCAGATGCATCTACGTAGGACCATACTATACTTATTTGTCCTCTGTTTCTCTGAGTATGTGTGAATAACATCTTCCTTCATAGGTCCAAGTTTTTTCACTATTTTTTAAGTCCACCAACTCATCCTTTCCTATACCACAGCAATATTCCAAACTTATATTGTCTAGTTATTTTAAATAGTCTACAACAATATTGATTAACATGGCTGACATATAGTGAAGTTTCCCTATTTTTCACTTCTGATTTAATCTATTTTAGCTTTAACTTTGTCTGAGATTGTGATTACTGTCTCTGCTTTTTCTGAATAACTTCTACTCCCAATCTTTATTTTATGCTTGTATTTATCTCCTATTTCTTATCCCTCCCGACTCCTCTGTTTTACTTCTACCCACTACCTTGCGCTCCTATCACTTAACTTACCTCTCCACCAAAGATCCCTCCTTTATTCTCTCCCTCGCACCCTAAAATCCTCCCTTTTATCTTCTCCCACCTCCTTATCCCCTAAATCTTTCTTTTCTTTCTGAATTTAGAAGACTTTTATGCCCATCTATGTGCATATAGATATATAAATATGTGTATTTATATATCTTTATCTATATAAATATCTATATAAATCTATATAAATATAAACTATATAGTTCCCTCTTTAACTCATTCCCCATGAAAGCAGGGTTCCAAAACTACCAACCCTCTTCCCCCATTTAATTCCTCTGTATTGATTCTTCCTCTTACACCTCATTTGTATAAGATAGTTACTCTTCTTATCTTTTCCTTGATGGTTTGCTTTTAATTTTTTTGTTTTTGCTTTTTTTGTTTTTGCTTTTTTTTTAAGGGGGGATGGTAGAGCAATTGGGGTTAAGTGACTTGCCCAAGGTCACTTTTTTGTGTTAAGTGTCTGAGGGCAGATTTGAATTCAGGTCCTCCTGACTCCAGGGCCGGTGCTCTATTCACTGCACCACCTAGCTGCCATGATGGTTTACTTTTTAGTCTCACATCATATTCAGCTGTACCTTGATCTTTCTTTGGAACTACTCAGTTACTAACAACAATCCTAGACAAACAATTTACATTTCCTCCTATAAAAACTAAACAGTCTATGCTTATTGTGTCCCTTGTAATTAATCTTTGATGTTTACCTTGTATTTCTCTTGGATTTTATTTGTCAAATTTTCTATTGATTTCAGGTCTTTTTGTAACAAAGTCTTGGAAGTCTGATAATTCATTGAATGTTCATTTTTTTCATTCAGGATTATGCTTAACTTTGCTGGGTATGGTATGTTCTTTTGTTCTTCAACATATGTTGTTCCAAGACCTGTCATCTTTTAGCGTAGCCACTGCTAGGTCTTGTGTGATTCTAATTGTGGCTCCACCATATTTTAATTGTTTTTTTTTTCTTTTTGCTCCTAACATTTTCTCCTTGAGTTAGGGTTTTCAGAATCTAGCTATGGTATTCCTGTAAGTTTTCCTTGTACGATCTCTTTCAGATGGTGATTAGTAGATTTTTTTTCCTATTTCTACTTTCTCCTCTTGTTTTTACATTTGAGGACAATTATTCAGGACATTATTTCTTGTATTATTGTATCAAGATTCTTTTTTTGATTGTAGCCTACAGATAGTCCAATTCCTCTTATATTTTCTCTTCTTGATCTGTTCTCCAGATGAGTTGTTTTTCTCAAATGTTTCACTTTCTCTTTTAATTTTTATTGTTTCATATTTTGATTTGTTATTTCTTGGTCTCATAACTTCATTGGCTTCCCCTTTCTCTGATTTTCAATGAGTCATTTTATTCCTTAAGATTCTAGATCTAGGGGCCGCTAGGTAGTGCAGTGAATAGAGCACCGGCCCTGGAGTCAGGAGGACCTGAGTTCAAATCTGCCCTCAGAAACTTAACACAAAAAACTAGCCATGTGACCTTGGGCAAGTCACATAACCCCAACTGCTCTACCCTCCTGTACTAGCAATGCAGCATTCACAAAGCCTACAGTAACTATAAGTATGCTGATATGGTTATTAATCACAAAATGTAACAGGCTGTCTGTAGCGGGTCCAGCCAGGGGCCAGCCTCAGGTGTGTGCGGAGATGTGGGTAAGAGGATAATTCAGGAAAGAACCATGAACTCCATTTAATGATTGTAAAGTTTATTGTTACGCTATTCAGTGGGCAGGAGGGCTTCAGAAGCCTGCCAAAGTACAGGACAAAGAAACACAGATTATATAGCCAAAATAATATAAATCAGGTATCAATTATGTGAACTAGGTGATAAGGGTGGTTTTAGGGAGGAGTTAAGGAGTGGTCAGTGCTTAAAGGGACATGCACTTTTCATATCTACTGCACAGGTGTATTACCCATAATTCAATGGTAAAAAGTGCAGGGGGCGGGGTCTATCAAAAGGCGTGGTTTTTGCCTTGAAACGTCACCTAAGTCAACTAGTGGTCAATTCTGACTGAGAAGTGCCCAGTCTGTTACCCATCAATGTCCTGTTTGACAAGATGAATGTTGGAAGCTAGACTAACTGGAGACTCAGGATGTGCCTAATTGGGGAGGAGTTAACTTACTGATAGTGCATTGAAGGATTCATAGGTGCAACTGACCACTACAACAAAGGAGCTACACATTTCTCTTATTGCTTATAGATGGTTGGGTGAAGGATTCAGAGGAATGGCTTCTTACCATAACAAGCAGGGATAATTGCAGCTAGGCAGAGTGTTGGCTTAGGGAAGAGGCAGAGTTGATGGTTTTATGGCTGGGGGAGGTGTAACTTTACAACTGAAGTTGAAGCTGGGTGTTACAAACCTAGGCACCCCAACAGCCATCAACAGGGCCAATAATCTAATGGGAGACTTGTCCTCCTAAAGTTTGGGGGGCAAAAGCCCAGTCGGAGTCAAGATCTCAGACAAGAGTCTTTTAAAGTGTATGTCCCAGGGCACCAGCCTTTTCAGGCTGCAGACACCTGGGGGGACACATCAAAATCTCTGAGTCTTGACCTCCATTTCTGAGGCTTGGCTCATTTCCCCCATTTTTAAGAAGGAATTTAAAGGCATGTACTTCCATACCTAATCTTTTGATATTACGAATCACAATTCTAAAAAGGCAGGGTCCAAGTGTACAACAGACTCTAACAGTGATTAGTATTGGGAGTATATGCATAGTAAGGACTGCTATGTTCTGAAATGGGGAGGTTTTCTTCAGTGTATTAATAACTGTTGATGCAACACCTTCTGGATCAATTCCAGAAATTTCACTGTGTTCGATATCTTCTGTGATCTGATGAAACTCTAACTTCCATGGTTACATCAGAGTCATGCCATGCTCCGAGTAAGCAGGCTCTGATCCTGTCCCATGAAGTATTGGGATGAGAGGAATGATATAGGCCAGGGGTGACACAAATGTATGCGTATCTATCATCACATCTAAGTAACAATTGACTTTTGACAACAATTTTGTCTCATATTTTCATCAACAATTTTAACTCATACCTAAGCATAATACTATTTGTTGTAATAAATAGATCTTATATATAAGAACCTTATCTATATCATGTTATGTCTAAAAGGCTTACAGAAACATTTTATAACTTACTGTGCAGTTTGGATTGCAAACACAGCAGCTGAAACCATTAACAATATTAGGATAGTGAATTTAGCAACCCAAATTCTGACAGACGATATTTCCCCCCCCCTCCCCGGCTTTTTTTTTTAAGACATCGGATATTTGATGTAATGCCTATGCTTTTGATGTCAGATACCAAGCATAAGTAAAATTATTTGGGAAAAGGCAAAATAGAGATATTAGATATACACAGAGCAAAAGTAAAATCAATGCAATGAACAGTTCATACATAGACAGGTGTATCCATAATTACATTGGAAAAAGAGTCTGATCTTAAATATTTGTAACTGTACCGGCAGATTAATTTTATGATAAATTGATAGTATGTTTTATCTATAGAATCTTGGGTTTTCAAAGCCAAGGTAACATTCTTTGCCAGTTCATTCATAAGTTAAGCAGTTTGTATCCCACTTAGCAGAGAAATAGAAGACACAGTTGCTGACAGTAAGAGGGAGGCAATTAGTCTTTTGATTTAAAAAGTCCAAAACCAGTTCTTATTAGAAAATCAGATAGTTCTTGAACTGCAGGCTCTTCTGGCGTCTGTGATGTTCTATTAGAAGACTGTATCGTCTGATGAAGTGTTAGGACACCAAGTCATTTCCTCTTGGGTTGTTCTTGTGAGGGCTCCTTGGATCCTCCTCTTCTTTTTTCTGCGTCTGTGAGGTGATTTGTGGAGCACACCAGGACAGTTTCTAGAAATATAAGCAAAACCTCTCCTCTACATAATTAAGGGGCAGGTCTTTTCCATTACTTTATTTGGGAATATATACTTTTTCAAATTGTTATTCTGGTGCTCTATACCCATTTTTAATGAGGCTTAAAATTTTTTTAGGGTGTACAGGGCAAAAGGTAATTGCCCTTGTGATACATAGGTCTGAATCTTATAATTTTTGTAAATAGGTTTCACAGAAAGATTGAAATGATTTGCCAGTGTAGACAGGGGCCTTACCAATTTTTATTTCTTTAGGGGTACCTTAGAGATGAAAAACAAAGGAAATGGAGTGAAAAGCAATTATAATTACAGGTGTAGTCACATCAGACTGAAGGACAATAATTTTGCTCTGTCCATATAATGTAGCCTTCTTAAGTTAAATGAATGGGAGGTTTCACAGTTACAAAGAAACAGAAAATGATTAAAATGGTTTTTTAAAATTTTTTTTGAATGGAAATGACTGTTGCCTTTTCATTTCTGAGGGATGTTACAGGGAGAGGACTCTCCATTATTTAATTACATGATCACATAGTATCTTATATCAGGGGAAAATATCAATCTAAAAATGTCAAATCTTGGATAAATGGCAACCAAAAAGAAATTAAATTAGAGGTTCCTAGTAATACACTGAAAATCTCCTTTCCCATGTCTCATTTGCTTTAAATAGGTATGTAAGTCACTTATGATAAATTGTTAACTTTCAACTTTAAAAGAACTTGAAAAAAAATTTTAGATTTGAGAAAACTAAGATTTCTTGTTCAAATTGCTTAGTTCACAAAAAAAATTTTAAACTGTGCTTGATATTACTTATCTTACTTCAAATATTAGTAGCGCCAATTCTTAAGAATGTAAGTAATTGGTAGTAGATATTCTCAATTCTTATTTTTCTTTAAACAGCTAAGATCATCCAGCCTTCAAAGTTATCAAAACAAAAGTGTGTGAGAAAAAAGTACTCATTTGTTACATGGATATATTGTAAGTTTCTAAGGAAGTGACATCTATTTGCCAAAGACTATTTAGGTTTTAAACTTGTAACATCAGTAAGGGTGTTTGCCTGACTTGTTCAAGAGTAAATGTGAACCTACTTGTTAACATGCTTGCATTATGAATGCAGAGATAAAGGACTAAGTTTTGGGTAAGTTTTCTATTGTTAATTTTCATAACCTTTTTGAATGTGCCCTGAGAGGTAAACATGAGAAGTAAAAAGGATTTTTTCTATTTCTTGCCATTTGTTGCAACTGCAAGAATAATTCATATAACTCTTGATTGTTAGAATATTTTATATTTGCAGTCTTCATAGTTCTTACAATATAATAACAATATTTACTATCTATAAAAATATTGAGAAGTTGAGATTGTTCCCTTGAAAGATATGTAATGGCATATATTTCATTCTTTTGTGTGGGTGACAGAGGAGGTGGAAATAAAATTTTTAAAGGTTTTTAAAACACATTGAAGAAACTTTGCCAGAAAGGGTCTCTTTAGATTAGCATTTCCATTTAGGCTTTAACATAAGGTTAGTGAACTTGTACAGGGAACACTTTTTTTTTATTTTGCTTCTTTTATTAAAGTTCAAGGAGAATGGAGATTTGGGTCTCCTCATAGGGTATTAAGTAAATGAATGAGTTGATATTTTCCAACCTTCAAATAAGGTCTGATCCAACTGATGTCTCCAAGTAATTTTTGGAAGTCATTTAAAGTTTTCAGACAAAATTTCAGACAAAAAAATTGTCTCTTTGAATTACTATTTTTTGAGGCTCAATAATTTTATTTCTCTCTTTATGACCTAAGTAATTGTATGGAGACTACAGCTAGATTTTTCAGGGGTTATGACCCATCATGAGATAACCTGAGTGGTTTGAAACATTTAAAAACCACTTTTGAAGGATGTACAGACAAGGTGTCATTCATATATAATATGTACAATATGCACATGGATATTGATCTCTTATAGTTCTAACTCATGTAACAAAGTTCAGGCACATTGTTAGACTGTTTTTTATCCCTTGTAATGGAAGAGAAAAGGCAAAACATTGACAAATCGTCTTTATGTAATGGGATATTTTTAAAAACAATATTTTAAACTGATTGTCCACAAAGGCCATTCTTTTGAAATCATAGAGGGAACAGGAAACCTGTTTGAAGGGCTTCTTAGAGTCTTTTTTCCATCTGAAAAGGGTTTAGTTTAAAGGAGACAAATATAAAATTACAACATTTATTCATTATTCCCTAAAAGCTAGCTTTACTACTACTTATACCAGCAGTGCAAGACTAGAGTCCTGACTGACAGACAAAAAAGATGAGAGAGCTTAAGTACGTTTTAGGGCCATCCCAATTAGGGGTGGCTGAGTTACACAAATATATGATCCCTATAATGGTTTAATCATTGCAAGAGAAAGGAATCTTTCCCAATTGAATAAATAAGTACAATAAAACAAGATAAATCTGACAAACTATTGATTGAACTTATAATCCAAAATCTCTATGTTTTCTTTACCATTAACATTCTCTAACATGATATATTGCCCAGAAAAATCTTAAGATAAGAAAAAGTTCCTTTACTAAAGTTAATGCCTTGGGTTGAGTGTCTCCTCCTTAAGGGCCATAAAGTTGGCCTCTTCTGGTTTGTTGACATAAGAAGAGGCATTCTCTGGGCTCACTCAGAGAAGCAAGACAAAGCTGGGTCTGAATTGGAAATTTATGATCTCTGGATGCCTGTGTTAAATCCTACTCACAGCCTTATCTGGGTTCTGGAGTGGCTGACATAGAAAGAGAGCCTTATTTTTGTAAAAAAAAAAAAAATGAGGCAGAGCAGCTTGTTTGATGATATCAAATGATTATCAAAGGTCAGTGGACATTCTTTATATTCCTGACTTGTTACTTAACAAAATTAGTTTAGATATCACAAAGTGTTTTAGCCAATATGAGAGAAGAAAAAAATATATATATATATAAATTGAATCTCAAACAATTAAGAGCTGATCATCTTATTTTTTTAAAAGCTATTAATTCTAAAATTCCTTTAGTCAATGGGGATATTTGGAGGTGATTTTTAAGTAGTTTGTATAATTTTCTGTACTTATCCTGATCTTAGGTGAAAAACATTAAATTTTTCAATGAGCTGACAAAAAATTTCATATCCTTTACTGATTCTTTTATCTGATCATAAGAATCAGGTCTAAGAGGGAAAAGATTAGAAATATCTGAATATGATCTTAAATGCTTTTTTATCTTAGCAAATTTTCCAATAACAGTGTAGGGTTAATTTTATTTTCATCTATCATAATAAACAATAAAGATCTACCATGTCTTTCAATAAATAAAGGATGTCATTTATCATTTTTCTTTTTGAAATTTAAACAACCTGATGCCATAACCAATTGTTTTACCTGTAGCCAAAACAGTAAACTTCAAATGAAGTCAGTTGACTTCCTAGATCATATAAAAACATTAATAAAATGATGGATTATTTTACCCAGTACAGCCAACTATTGGTTTTGTATCAGTAGCAGGGGTTCAGATCTTTTGTTAATCAAGCCCTTTTTCCCTTTTTTCCTTTGCCCAGTAGGAGAATGTGGGTGTCCAGGTGAGGGGTGTGCAGGGTGAATCATTTTTTCTTACTCTTATTTAGGATGAAAGAGTTCAGCCTCCTTTTGTAAGGTAAAGTTGCAAATACCTGACTTCCTACAATGAAGCATAGCTTTATGTCTATTTCTCCTACTTCTACTTCAGAGATATCAGATTCATGACCCACCTAAGGTGGAGGGAGGACCAGTTTCAAAATTTTGAGGAAATATTTAACAAAATAAAGATACAACAGAACTTAGATAATAGGTGAAATTTTGTTTCAAACTATTACATGCAAAATTTATTGATAGAGAATTTTAGGCTCTTTTATCCTCTTTGCAAAATCTGAACTGTGAATTTAGGGCTGCCAAGTTGGGGGAGGAAGATCTAAACACATTAATTGTCTTTCTTGCTTTAGTAAGGAAAGACTTTTTTTTATGATTTTCATCTCATTTACCTGCATGGCAACCATGATTCCTAAAATAATTTTTTTTCTTTTTTCTTAGAAAGTAAAAAGCCTTTAATGTCTAAGTACAGTATGGAGAAACTTCCAGTGGTGCCAATCTCTGTCCTGTACTTAGATTTAAAAGTATTGTCCCTGAATTTTTTTTAATGTTTATATGTTCTAAATTTGCTTTAGTGCCAAATGAAATTAACTTTCAGTTGCATCCTGATACACAAAACTTTTCTCTTTTTAGATGAGGCAGGAGAATGCTTGTTAGTCTGCCTTCTTCATCTAAGAAAAAAAAATTCCCTTTTTTACTTTTTACTATTTTTATTCATTTTTTGACAGCCTTTCCCACAATCAAACTTGGCCAGAGTAGGATCAGAGGAAAGGAGACTCTTAAACTTTAAGACTTCTGTTCACATTTTTCATGAAAGCAATTTATTGTTTTTCAATTTTTATCCTGATATTATATACTTTTTTGACTTGTTATAAATATTGTGTAAAGACAGCTGCATTATACCTGTTTGTGCCACCTTTGGCACTTTCCTTGCTAATGTAAAACATTTCTCTAATATATTTCATAGAAAAAGGCAGAAATAGGGAAATGCTGGGTTCCTTCTTTTACTGAATTTTTAAACTATCTGCTTCCTTCTGATTCCCATGCTATTGCACTACCCTTTAAAAACCCAGGGCAACACACAAAATAAAACTCCTCTAACTGTTCCTTCATAATAACAAAATTAATCTTTCTTACACTACTTTCTTTAATACTTAAAAATATTGTTCCTGATCTTAAAATCCCATGCATTTGACCCGTGGTGATAGAAAGCTTGAGAATCCCTGTAACAGCCTGGTGAAAGAGAAATGCTTAAGAAAAGGTTGATTGAAATTAGTTCCCTTACCCTGTGACTTGTGATTTCTGGAGCTCCTTTC
>CM053596.1:15260521-15282782 GCA_028646575.1 Pseudocheirus occidentalis | reverse complement strand
ACCTAGGATAAAAATTCCCAAATCTCAGAACCACCTGATTTCTGGGTTTGCTCTGGATCTGGGTCAGTCTTTATGGGCAATTCCTTCATTCTTGGTGGAGTCCCCTGCCAGGGGCTTGTGGGTATCCCCAGAGAGGGGCTGCAGCTAGAGAAAGGAAGGTGGAAGCAAGTTTGCTCTGGTTGAAGGCAAAATCGGAAGGCCCTCTGGTCCTTGGGAATCCCAGAGTGTTTTTCCAGTGACGTTGCAGATTCCTCACATACCACAATTCTCCATTCTTCAAATTCCTTTCTGCATTCCTGTCATTCTCCTTCCTGGGAAGGGGTTACCCTTTCAATAGGTTGTATCAGGTAGCCAAGATGGAAATAATCAGTATCATTTCTCCTCTGAGGGTGAAACCATGTAACTTGTAACAGTAAGGCCTGTTGTAGCAAGAAATACCATAAAGATGTTTGCATGTTGAGCTGTGTCAACATCCAGGGCTCCACCTTGAGAAAATGTGGGAATAAGCCAGGGATGGGAGGGGTGAAATCAATCTGAAGGAGCTTGGGGCTAAGAGGGACGTCAGAAAAATCATCTCCTATAGTGGAAAAGAAGCACTGACAGACTCTGGAGCAGGAGGACTTGAGTGCAGTTCCTGCCTCCTATCCTTACAACTTGTTGGTCTTAGTCCCTCACTGTCCCTCACTGGGCCTCAGTTTCCTCAGCTGTAAAATTAAGAAGTTGGACTAGTTTGTCTCCGCAGTCCTTTCCAGTGCTAGATCCAGGATCTAGGATTCATAGAATCTTTCCGAGTCTCAGTTTTCTCAGCTGTAAAATGAGGGAGTCCCAGCTCTAGGTCTAGAAATCTATGTTTTTACATTTATTTTTTAAAAATTTGAATTCTAAATTCCTTCTCTCCTTCCAGCCCCTTCCCCACCAGCTGAGAAGGCAAGAAACATGATACCCACTATACATATGAAGTCAAGCCAAACATATTTCTATGCCCCCCCCCCAAAAAAAGCAAGACAAATAAAGAAGGTTTTAAAAGTCTGTTTTGATCTGCACTTAGATCTCATCAGTTCTCTCTGTGGATATGGATGGTATTTTTCATCATGGGTCCTTTAGGATTGTCGTGTATCGCTGTATTGACAGAGTAGATAGCTCTTTCGTGGTTGATCATTATTACAATGTTGCTGTTACTGTGTCCAATGTTCTCCTGGCTTGACTTACTTCGATCTGCATCAGTTCATTAAGTCTTCCCAGGTTTTTCTGAGCCCATCCCCCTCCTCGTTCCTTATAGCATGATAGCATTCTATCACAATTGTACGCCACAACTTCTTCAACCATTCCCTAAATGATTGGCATCCTGTTTCCAATTCTTCGCTCTCATGAAAAGAACAGCTATAAATTTTTGTACCTATAGGTCTTTTCCCATTTTATTTGATTTCTTGAGGATATAGACTTAGTAGTGGTATTGCTGGGTCAGAGGAGATGCAGAGAGTTTGATAGCTCTTTGGGCATAGTTCCACATTGTTCTCCAGAATGGTTGGGCCAGTTCACAACTCCACCAATAATGCATTAGTGTTCTGTTTTCCCACATCCCCTCCAGTGCTTGTCATTTCTGATAGATGTGGGGTGGTCCCTCAGAGTTGTTTAAATTTGCATTTCTTTAATCAATAGTGATTCAGAACATTTTAATAACAATTGATGGTTCTGATTTTTCTTTAGAAAACTGCTGGTTTCTATCATTTATAGGTCTAGGATTCTAGAATTTCTCTTTGACATCCTGGAAACATGGCTCCATCCAGGCTCCTTCCAGACTTCTCTGAAAGACTTCTGGTGATAAAGGAACTCATAATCTCCTAAGGCTTCCCATTCAATTTTTGTTCAGATATTCCTCCCCTCATATTAAATTAAAATCAACCAATCAATCAACAAGGATTTATTAAAATGATTACTGTATACCAAACACTGTACTGATCTCTGGGGATGCACAGAAGAAACAATCACAATCCCTGTCCTCAAGGAGCTTATGTTCTATTGAAGGAGATACATCTGTCAGAATGCACAAAGTAAATACAGAGGGGATGGAAGGAGCCTAAGAGGGGGAGAGACTGAGAGAGGCCTCCTGGGAGAAGTGATGCTTGAGTTTAAGGAAGCCAGACAGTCTAAAGGCTGGAAGTTGGGAGGCATGAGAGGACAGTCCATGCAAGTGGGGGAGTGTGGTATGTGAGAAGCAAGTTATGACGGGGCATGAAGTGGAGTGATATGTTAGAATGAGTAGAAGGATGTGAAGGGGTCAAGTTGTGAAGAGCTTCAAATGCCCAACAGAGGAGTTTATAGTTGGTTCTAGAAATAATAGGGAGTCATTGAAGTTTATTGAGTAGAAGGTGACAAGGTCAAACCTGTACTTTTGGGAAATCATTTGGGCAGCTGTGTAGAGAATGGGTTGGATTCTCTTCTTTGTGACTTTGGCCCTCTGGGGCTCAAAAGAACAAGCCCGCTCACTCTTCAAACATGTGTAGACAGCTATCCTGATCTACTCTCCCCAGAGGTTCTTTTTTTTTTTTTTAGGACAAACATTCCAGGTCCCTGAAATCAGAGTGGCATCTCAGAATTAGCAGGGACTTCTGAGGCCAGCCAGTCCTGTACCTCACTTAATCCAATTTGTGACATCCCTGAATAAAGGGCCCTCCAGCCTCTACCCGAAGACCTCCAATGGGGAAGAGTGTACTCCCTCCTGAGGTACCCATTCCACTTCTGGAAATGAACCTCCAATAGTACGGCTTCAAGTCTCCTTGCCATTCTGGTCACGTGGATGCCCTAGACTTGTCTCTGTCCTTCCTAAAATGGGCTGCCCAGAGTGGAATGCAGTATTCCCAGTGTGACCCATCTGGTTTTTATGATAGCCCAGGCCAAAGGTGATGAGAGTTTGAACTAGTTGTGGTGATAGTCAGAGCACAGAAAATGGGAGCATGTATGAGAGGTTTCTGAGGTACAATTTATAGACCTTGTCAACAGATTGGATGTAGGTGTCAGGGAGAGAGAGGAGTCAAAGAATTCTCTGGTTTTGATCTTGATGACTGGAAGGATGGTGGTACCATCAACCAAGACATGGTAGTTTTCAAGGGGCAGGTTTTGGGGGAAAGATGACGAGAGTTTGGAACAAGTTGGATTTGAGGTGTTAGGGAAATGGTCACAAGTAGCCAATCACACAGAGCAAAGTTGGAAATGTGGGCCTGGAGACAGAGGTGGAACTGTGGGATTTAGGTTTGTGAAGAACCCAAGCCAACATTTATATAATGCCTTCAGAGGTGCCAAGTGCTTTACAAATGCTCTCTCATCTGGTTCTCACAAAAGTCCTGCAAGATAAGTACTATGATGATCTTCATTTTACAGGTGAGGAAATTGAGGAGGAAAGTCATTATGTGACTTGTCCAAGGTCACATAACTAGTGTCTGAGGCCAGATTTGGACTCAGGTCTTCCTGATTCCAGGTTCAATGCTCTACCTATTATATTACCTGGCTGACTAAAAAACTGAAAACCAAGAGAGAAAGCAGTTCTGGGCATCAGGAAGCCCCATTTTATTTTATTTTTTGTTTTTTTTTTAAATAAATAAATAAATTTATTTTCTTGTTTACATCATTCATTTCCACAAGATTTTGAGTTACAAATTTTCTCCCCATCTTTCCCCTACCCACCACCTCAAAACAGCCATCCCACTGCATAACCCCTCCCTGAATCTCCTCTCTCCTATGCCCTCCCCCTTGCCCCTCTGACTTTCCGGTAGGGCAGGATGGATCTCTCTACCACAGTGCCTGTATATCTTAAATCCCAGTTGAACGTAGTTAATAATAATAATAATGATAATAACAATAACAACAACAACAATTATTATTATTATATATCCATATATATATTTTTAACATTTGATTATAGAACTTTAAATTCTAGATTCTTTCCCTTTTTCCTTTGTCACCCACCCCTACTGGAATGACAAGCAATTAAATATAGGCTGTACATGTATAATTATGCAGAACATCTCCACAGTGGACATATTGTGAGAGATTATATGTTATATGATTGTATGTCCCTCCTTCTTATCCCACCCCCCCCACCTTGTTCTATTCTCTGCTCTATCCCTGAGGGTACATTTTAATGGAGGGGAGGACTGTTTATAGACTGTTTGTGCCAAACCTGGGGTAGAGCTTTCTGAGCTCAAATTGGTCTGATCAGCCACAGGCAGACACATTCTACTTTGACCCCAGTATAATGATGCCATTTTGGTTGTCTTTGAGAATAAAGGACAGTAACCACCAATGGACCACGGTTACAAAGATGGAGAGCAGAGCTGGAATGGAATGACTCTATCATTTCCTGTAGCAGAGGAAATATTGATCTGATTGTGGTTCTAGAACTGGAAAGGAAGGAGGAGGAGCATGGAGGATGCCTCCCCTGCTGTTGTGAGGATGCAAGCAACATATTGCTGGTGTAGCCTGGCTAGTGACTGATTGAAGGGCCTACCAATCATGACCTTGGGGGGTTCCAAGGCAGGAGTTTTGAAGCTGAAAAGGTTAAGCCATTCAGAGCATGATCTCTGGTCCCAGCAGCAAGGAACTGGCAGAAAGATGGCAGGAAATAAAGTGAAGTGTAAGTAGAGGCATATATGTCCCCTATATAATATATCCTTTGGACAGTTCCTTCAACTCAGAATCTAGCTTTGCAGGATGGGTCCTCAGAGAATGACTGCTACCTCAAGTATTAAGTAAAGGTTACCAGAACCAAATGTTCTAGCTTATGGGTATGCTTTTCATTAACAGTCAGCCAGAATGGCGGAAGCTAGGGGGCACCACAGTGGATAGAGCTCTAGGCCAGGAGTCAAGAAGACTCATCTTCCTAGGTTCAAATCCAGTCTCAGATAATAACTAGCTATGTGACCCTAAGCAAGTCACTTAACCCAGTTTGCCTCAGTTTCCTCACTTATAGAATCATTATAAATACGTATAGTCAAGCAGAATAAATAAGGGGAGGGGGAACAGCTACATGGTACAGTGGATAGGACCTGGAGTCAGGAAGACCTGAGTTCAAATCCAACCTCAGACATTTACTATCTGTGTGACCCTGGGCAAGTCCCTTTACCTCATCTATAAAATGAGCTGGAGAAAAAAAATTGCAAAACATTTCAAGATTTTTGCCAAGAAAACATTAAATGGAGTCACAAAGAGACATAACTGAAAACAACTGAGCAGGAACAATGAAAGTACACAGAATAGTAGCTGCAAAATATTCCCCTGGGGAGCACTCTTCTACAAACACACAGAGCAGCCAAGGGGAGAGTGGGCTCTAATTTAGAGTTCGATAATGGAGAGCCACACTCTTTCAAAATGACTTGTTAGCTGCTGATGGGGAAGTTTCCTGGGTGAGGAACTCTGCTGATAGATACCATGACTGCTGGGGAGGGGGCAGAGTGAGGAGGTAACCCCTCCAAGCCCTAAGAGGTCAATAGCTCTGTCTTTGCTGACTTCTGGCTCTCTTTTTGGCTCATCAAAACTGCTGAACTCTCCAAGAGCTAGTTTCCAGGGCTTAGCTATTCAAAGCCTCCAGGCATGTGGCCAGTTTTAAGCCCAACAAATCAGAGTGACCCTCCTGGTTGAGAGAGTTGTAATCATACCTTGTAATAGGTTCCCTGTCTGCCAACATATCATTATCAGATCAACCTCTCATTGTCTGTGATTATGTCAACTGAATTGGGAGAATGGAGGTAGAAATCAATTGCCCCTCCTCTATACTTCTCTCCTCAGTTAAACATTTTCTTTCTCCAACAAATCAACTGGGATGCTCTTTTTGGTATGTGTATGTGTGGTGGGAGCAAATTCCATGTTTCACAGATTACATATAATCTGTAAATTCACTGTTTCCCAAAAACATATAAATTGGCAGAGCTGGGGATCTCACTCATTTCTGAATTAAAACTTTTTTTTGGAAACTTTTTTTTTTACTGTGTCCCTCTTTTATCTAGGCTAGAAGTATGTGGTGAGGGGTGCTATTTATGTGCTGGTTCCCCTCTGATCAATACAGTTGTTTTGACCTTCTCCATTAATGACCTAAGAGGATTTGCCCCTCTCTAGCCAATCCAGGTAACTTCCCTCTTCTGGGGAAAGTACCACACTACTGTCATATTTAGGGCAGTCACCCAATTGGCTTAGCCCATTATATCTCAAGAAATCTGTCAACTTCAGCCTTGCTGGAAGCAGGGATTACAGGGTTTACCACCTGTAAATTGAGCTGAATTCAGATTATATTGTTTTAACAAGCAGATTTTCCAAAATTATCATACGTTGCTTCATGTTTCAGTACTTGCAAAAGGACTTCTCCAACCCAAAGATCATAAAGAGGAGAAAAAAGGTAAAGAGAGTCAGGCTTTTGTCCTCAGAGGGAAAACCACAGTCCCTACAGGGCTCCTCAAATATTGAGCAGATCATGGACCCAGTGGTGTGCTGAAGCATTGAAGTATGGACTAGATGTTTTCATGGGGCTATTCTGGCTCTAAGTGCTTATGGAAGCCCTAAGTCATGGCGTTTCTGAGTTGGAAGCATCTAGGTGGCCTTTTAGTCCAATTCAAACCAAAAGAATTCCCCTGGAATTGAGGCACAGAAGATGTGGGCTCTGTCACTTACTATACGTGACCTTAGGCAAATCAGTTAACTTTTCTTGACCATGTGTAAAAGGATGAGGTTGAATCAGAGGCTTTCAGCTCTGTCTCTAACCCTAAAACCCTCTACAGAACAACTAGAAGAGGCAGCTAGGTGATGTAGTAGACAGTGGGACAGGCCACCGTAAGGGAGACCAGTTCAAATCCAGTCTAAGATACTTACCAATTGTGTGACTTTGGGCAAGTCACTTAAGCTCTGCTTGCCTCATTTTCCTCATCTATAAAACTTCCACCTGGATAATAATAGCACCTCTCTCCTATGGTTGTCGTGAGAATAAAATGACATTAAATGCTTTACAAACCCTTAAACATTGTATAATTGCTAGCTGTTGTTATTATTTGACCAATGGTTATCCATCCTTTGCCTGAAGACCTCATTTGAAGGAAGGAGCCCTTTCGACTTGGAGACACTTCTAATTTGGGGGGAGCTTTGCCTGGCATCCAGTCCGAATTTGCCTTTTGTACTCCCCCCCCCCCATTGCTCCCGGTTCTCTCCTCTGAAGTCAAATAAAACAATGTGCACCTCTTTACACCCATGTCAGATCTTCAAATACCTGAAGACAGCAATCATATCCCCCCAGCATTTTTATGCCTGCCTTGTCTTATCCCTGCTCTCTTTTAAAGCACCATCAAAGCTCCCTCCTCCTACAAAAGGCTCATCCCAGTCCTATGTAGTGGAAGAATTCATTGGAAGCATTCGGTTGGCTTGGCATCCCCAGGCTCTCACTGTATGAACCCCTTTCCTCTGTTTGCTTTACTTGCCCTGAGAATTGTCATCAAATCAACGCACCTGTTGCCTCTGGAAAGAAGATGACTGACCCACCGGTTTTTCCCAGTGACCCCCTGGTCAATACTCTCCATTAGGACATTGTTTTCTCCTTCATTAGAATATAAGCCCCTTATTTGTTCTGCTTAATGTTACATATTTGACATGGCTTTGTTTTTCTTGTTTTCTCAGTGGGAAGGGGAGATGAAGGTGGGAAGGAGAGAAATCAGAACTGGAGATACAATGAATCTGAATTAAAAAGAGAGAGTAAGTTCTTGAGGGCAGGAACGGTTCCAATTTCCTATTTGTATCTCCAATGATTGCTTAACTCGGTACTTGACACAGCACACATTTACTTTTCAGGTTTTCATTCACTTAGTCAATCATTTCCTGGTCATTTCAGATCATGTCACCCACGCCCCAGCCTCTTCTTCAGTCTCCTCCCATCAGACTAGACTCTGGCTTTCCCCCATTGGATTGCAAACTTTTTGAGATCTAGGACTGTTTTTGCTCACCTGTGTCTGTCACTGATGTTTACCACAGTGCCTGGCTCTGATACGTGCTTTCATTGATTCATTCACAGTATATACCACACTGTAAGAGATTATTAATCAATGTTTATTGATGGATTACTCTGTACTGAGCCCAGAACCGACCACACAACTGTGTAACCCCAGGTTCTCTGAGGATCTCTGAGCTTTGCTGGATTGTAGCGGGAATCCCATGAGATAATATCATGCAAAGTACTTGGCCAACTTCAAAGCATTTTATTAACATCAGCTATTATGACTGTGATTATTAATTCTCATGACACCACTTGAAGCCAAAAGAAATAAATATATTCCCTCTACGAAATAAGATCATAGGACTTAGCGCTGGAAGAGATCAGAGGATTACAGTTTAAGTGGAAGTGACCTTAGAGGCCATCTGTGATCTCGTTCAGCCCCCTCACTTTAGAGATAAGGAAGCTGAGACCCAGAGAAGATCGTGCCATGGCAAAGGATACACAATGTGTAGAGCCAGGCTTTACACCTGAGCTCCTTGGCTCCCAACCCCAGGGCTCTTTCCATCACTTGGTACTGCTTCCTCCAGAGCTGACGACTCTTCACATAACCTGAAGGTAGGGACCATGGTAGCCAAGCCTTCTCTTTCCAAGCAAAACATTCCCATTAACCTTTACTCACCTTCCCATGACAGGGCTGCTCTTACCAGCCTCACAACTTGTTCTTTAGTGACAGGCTCCACTTTTTCAATGGCCTGTCTAAAACATCTGGGATAGAAGGGAAAGAAGTGAGAGGAGAAGAGGTGGAACCTGGGGGCTCAGAGAAGAATCTCCTGACATTGCATGTTCAAGTCAAGTCAGTGAGCACTTATTAATTCATATTAATCACTGTTATTATTTATCTATAAAATAATTATGGACCATTATTATATAGTTGAAAATGAAATGATTATTACTGTTTATTATTATTATTACACAGTGTCAGGCACTGTGCTAAGCTCTGAGAATACAGACACAATCAAAAAGGAAGGTATTCCTTGGCCTCAAGAACATTAGGACATTGTTTTCTCCTTTGTTAGAATATAAACTCCTTATTTGTTTTGCTTAATGTTACATATTTGACATGGCTTTGTCTTTCTTGCTTTCTCAGTGGGGAGGGGAGATGAAGGTGGGAAGGAGAGAAATTAGAACTGGAGATATAATACATCTGAATTAAAAATAGAGAGTAAGTTCCTTAAGGGCAGGAACGGTTCCAGTTTCCAGCTGGGGTACATAACACATAGAGGAAGGCTGAAAAGTGGAGGAGGAGATGGGACATGGGAAAGAAATCAGATTTGCTCTTTGTTTATTCCATAAATTAGGACATAGTTGCAACTGTAACTAAATAATATATATTTAGATATAATATTCATAGATCTTTATATATAAATTAAATTATATTCAAATATAAATAAAATACATTTACTTTCTAACAACATTTTAAAATAAATTTGGTGATAGTGTTAATACTGATCCCCACTTTAGATAGGTTCATTTATGTAATCTTTTCCTTTTGTCAATTACCCTTGGATTATGAAGACCTTCAGGAATAAATCAGGGTGAAAAAATCTAGAGGGTCAATTATAGAGCTGGGAGTAAGGGAGTAAGTCTGGCTGATCTGGGCATTTCCTCAAAACAGAACTTTAGGAAGGAACTCGGCAATTGGACAAGGGGGCCATTGGGTTGAGGAGCTCATCCAGGGTGAGGAGGACACAGGGACTGGGGCATCTTCTCAGTGGAGGAAGCTTCTAGGATATAGTAGAGAAGTACAGAGACTCAAGGGCAAAGCTAGGAGAGGAGTGAGGTGAAGACCAGGAGCAGAATGGAGAAGTTGGGGAGGTGAAATTTGGGGAAGTATTGGGAAAGAGGACTCTTCAAGCACTGGGTGGAAGGGCCAAGAGTTGGGAAGAAAGCTGGCTGCTCAGGGGGTGGAATGGGTACACAAGGACATTGGGAAAAGAGGGGCAAAGACTTGGAGAAAAAAAGGTTAGAGGTATCCATGGTTATCCCCTTCAAATATAGGAAGACTTTGGGGCATTCTGCTTGGTTCTAGAGGGAAGAACCAGGACAACTGACTAGAAGTTCCAAAGATGGAGATTTCAGCTAAGTGGAAACTTGGGGTGTGAGGCCCACATCATTAGAGAAGCTGGGGGAGCTAGGTGGCACCATAATGGATAGAGTGTCAAGCCTGCAGTCAGGAAGACTCATCTTCCTGAATTCAAATCTGGTCCCAGACAATTACTGGCTATGTGACTTTGGGCAAGTTGCTTGACCTTGTTTGCCTCAGTTTCCTCAGCTGTAAAATGGGCTGGAAAAGGAAATGGCAAATGCCTCCAGTATCTCTTCCAAAAAAACACCAAATGAGGTCATGAGGGGTTGGACATGATTGAAAAATGACTGAACAAAAAGCAGAAGATGGATGAGCCCCCATCGAGAGGGTTCAGGTTGGGTTAGACTAGAAAAGTTAAAATGAGGCAGCATGAAAGTCATAGGATTATACCTGGGATGGATCTTAGAGGTCATGCAGGACTGACTCCTGCATTTTCTAATGAAACCTTTCCTGATCACCTCAGCTCCTAGGACCTTCCTTCCCCAAAAGACCTTATATTCATTTTATATGTGTTGTGTGTTATAAACACATATGTTTACAAATGTTATGTGCATGTGCTTTCTCTTCCATTAGAATGTAAGTTCCTTGAGGGCAGGGACTATTTTGTTTTTGTCTTGGGAACTCCAATGCCTGTCATATAGCAATGTCTTAACATGGTTCCTGGCACAAAGTAAACTTTGAAGACATGTTTGTTGGTTAGTCATAGAGGGGGAGAAATGACTTGGCCAAGGTCACTTGGAGAGTCAGTGGCAATACCAGCATTAAAGTTCAGCTCTCCCAGTTCTTTTTCACTATGCCCCATGCCAGAGGGAATTCCCCTCTGCTGTTTCTTCCCTTAAGTGCCCCCCCCCCACCGCAGTTGTTCTGAAGAGAGAGTTGAACACCTGAGCATGCTTCACCCTCGCCTGGGCATGCAGGGAGGATGGCTGGGAGCCTAGACCCAAATTGTACTTGGCAAGGCAGGTCAGGTCTTTGGAAAGAAAAGATGATCAAGTAAAAAGAAGAGATGATCATTATCCAGGGTGTCCCCAAAATCTTGGTGCATTTAAAGCCCTAAGAACTTCAGAAAAATAAATGCTACAAACATGCCAGAACCAACATTTTAAAGATGGCTTATTTTAAATTTTAAGATTTTGATAAGTTTCTTATTATGATTGCTAATAACTACCGTCCTGTGCTGTTAAACATTCTAGTTGATTTTTTGAGCTTTGTAAAACCTTTCATCAGCTACTGTTCAGTGCAAGGACTACATTTTTAATCCTAGCCCCAAGATCACCCCAGAACAAGGTTTGGGTGCAAATATGACAGTTCTGATATGATCCCAAAGGGAAAAGTCTGATGGAAATGGATCAGGTGACAGTGATGGGTAAGCAAGAGAACCTTCTCTACAGATTTACTGGTTTGAGAAATTGTCATTCAGAAAAAGTAAACTAAAATGCATTATTAAAAATGAGCAAAGCTAAATAATTTTCAAAAATTTAAATAAATTAACTCTCAAATTATGTCTTTTTAAGTTTGCAGTCCTTATATTTTTGAAGTTATTAAACTGCACTAAGACTTTTGGTACAGCCTGTAATTCAATATCCTAGGTTTCCTTTACAATCCTTTATATTTTATTTATATTTATATATGCTTTTAAAAATTGAATTTAAAAATGTTCTGAAGGATGGCTAGGTGGCACAGTGAATAGAACACCAGCTGGGGAGTCAGGAGGACCTGAGTTCAAATCCAGCCTCAGACACTTAACACTTACTAGCCGTGTGACCTTGGGCAAGTCACTTAACCCCAATTGCCCTGCCTTCCCCCCTCCAAAAAGCAAATACATACACATACACGCATATGTATACACACATATGTATACATATGTATGCACACATAAATATATGTATATATACATATACATATATGTATGTGTATGTATGTATAGCTGTGTGTATATGTATATATGTATATGTGTGTGTGTGTGTGTGTGTGTGTGTGTGTGTGTGTGTGTACTGAGAAGAGGTCTGTAGTCTTCACCAGACTGCCAAAGGGGCCCATGACACCAAACAGTTTAAGCATCACTGATGTATTTCAACTCCCTCCCTGTAAAGATGAGGAAACAGAACGCAAGGTGGTGTAGTGGCTGGAATGCCTAATTGGTAGTTAGGAAGACCCAAGTTCAGATCGGGCATCAGATACTTACTAGCAATGTGACTCTGGGCCAGTCTCTCGGTTTCCTCAGCAGTAAAATGGGTGTAATAATGGGGCCTCCCACAGTTGTGGGAGGATCAGATGAAGTAATACTTGTGAGGCGCTTAGCACAGCACCTGGAACATAATAATAAATGATTGTTGATGGACTGACTGCCCAGTGAAGATGAGCACCAGCTGGCACTTCATAGCCTTAGGCTTGCCTGGGGACACTGAGTTTAAGTGACTTAACCAAGGTCATGATGCTAGGATAGATCAGCAGTAAAGACAGATCTTTCTGACTGAGGCAGGCTCTCTATCCACACCAGATCACGTTGACTCTTACCTTGCAGACAACAGGGGCTTAATAAAAGTTTGTTAAATTAAATTGAATTGAATCCAGTTCAACCTTCTAATTATATAAGTGGCAAGGCTTAGGCACACAGATGTTACGTGACTTATCTAAGGTCATGCAGGGGATGAACCTCTGAGCCAGGATGAGAGTCAGATGCTCAGTTCTGTGCCGCCTCTGTCCACTGTCCTGACTGTCTTTGAACCCTTACAGCTTGGCCTTTCATAGGGGATTTCCCACTGATCTCTCTCTGCTCCAGAAGGGATGGGAGCTTTATATCCAGCACTGCCCTGAAGACATGGTAGGCAATTCACAGACAGCTACACAGCATGGTGGACGAATGTGGTAACTTTTGGGTCAACAAGATCTGAGTTCAGATCCTGACATTTGCTAGCTATGTGGCCCTGAAGTCACTTAATCATCATCCTGTTTCTTCATCTGTTAAAGGAGGAGTAAAGCAGTGTCTACAATATATCACAGGGCTGTCAGAAAGCTCAGATCAGATCTCTATGTGTAAAGTGCTTTGTAAGACCTATGGTTCAGACAGCTATTTAAATGTTAGCTATCATTGATTATGATGATGTGAAAGGTAAAGAGGGGGGGGGCCGCACTCAGACCACCTAACGGGAGCCCTGCCTATGTGAATGTGGCTCTGCTGATGCAATCCCCATGTGGACTTTAGAGCATGCCCAGGTATTTTTTCTTACCATTTGAAGAAGTGAAGCCTTTTAATTGGCTGTTGAGCAGAAATGGAGGTTTACAATGCATGGATGACTCTCTTGCCTGGCTCTGTTTGGGGGGGGGTGCCCTGTAACCCTCCAGGGGGCAAAGGAGGCCTTGAGCCTTTATCTTCCTACTTGGGGCTCATGGGCACATGGCCCTGTTACTTCTCTTATCTCTAATGAACCTTTGTCCCCTTCTTTTGTGAAGGCATCTTGGAGTAAGCTAACAGCCTTGTAATCTTCAAAAGTTTGGGAGAGTGAGCCGCCAGAGGCTGGAGGCTGGAGGCTAGAGGCTGGAGTCCACAGCAGATTTTGTGGATAAATGAGCCTAGTGAGGAGTGAAGTCCCAAGGGGCCTCCTTGATCCAGCATAGAAATAGATGGAGGGTCAGCAGGAGATAGTGAGAGCAACTCGTGCATTGGCTAATCTGGAAATGAATGAGACAAATACTGGGTGGAAACTGATTTAAATTTGAGCCCACTCTCCCCAGGGACTGAGATGGTCTAAAAGAGTGGGTCCTTCAGGGTTGGGGCAGGGAGAATGTACTGATCTTGCCATGAAACTTCTCAGTAAATATTCCTTTGTAAAAACCAATTGATGTTAATTGGTTAAATGAGACTGGGGTACTAATTATTGGTAACCTTTATTGAGAAAACACACTGGAATCAGGGCTCAAGTTAGTAGCATTAGAGAAAACCCCAAAGCCTTCAAGGTTACCCGTAGAACCCTCAGGAAGAAATGTAGCCTTGCTTCGGAACAGTAGACTCATCAATTCAAGTAGGGATTCAAATGAGGATCCCCAGAGCATATAAAGGCCACACACACACACACACACACACACACACACACACACAGATCCACCTATATACTTTCCATTTCCATTCCCTTCTCCCCTGGCCCTGCCTCCTCCATTCCTACTTGGACTATTGTACCAGGCTCTCATCTCGATCTGTCCAAGATTTCTTGTGTAACCTCCCAGATCCCTCTCCTTAAAGGTTAGTTATGACCTCATCCTCTTGTCTACTCAGGAGTTGACAGTTGAGAAGGCTGGCTTGGGGAGTAATGAGCTTCATAGCACCTGGGACAACTAAACAGAAGCTGGATGACCATCTATTGTGATCTGGATAGACAAGATAACTTCCAGGTTCCCTCACATCTCCAAGAATCCATGATTCTTCACTGCCTATACAGAAGACAGGATCTGAAGTCAGAGGACCTGTATTTTAATCCCAGTTCTGCTACAGGTTACCTATATGACCCTGAACAATAATTTGGACTTCCTGAGCTGCAATTTCATCATCTGTAAAATGAGGGGGAATTGGACCCTATAATCTCTGAAGTCTTTTCAATTCTAAATTCTATTATAAACCTGTATCTATTATAAACTCCTTAGTCTAGCATTTAGTCTTCCACAATCTATTCCCAACTTGCCTTGGCAAGCCTCACTCAGTACTTCAGTAACACTGGTTCCCTGGAACCCACCACCAACTTGCCCTCCTCCATGCTCCTGCTTATGGTACTCTCCCTGTGTGCTATGCCCTCTGTCTTCCTCTCTGCACAGTATAAATCCTCTTATTCTTATAGATACCAACTCAAGCCCTACCTAATCCTCCAGGAATTATATCCCAACTCATAGTGTTTTTTCCTTCCTCTAAACTCTGAAAGTATTTACCTAGAATATTCATTTTGCACTTCTTATAAAGAGTTTTGTATTTTAAATTTTCTTTCTTTTTTAATGTAGAAGTTTTTATATTTTATTTTTTCCAACCACATGTAAAAATAATTTTAGTGTATTTAAAAAAAAACTTTGATTTCCAAAATTTCTTCCCTCTCTTCCCCTTCCCTTCTTTGAAAAGACAAACAATTTTATATAGATTATATATGAGCAGTCATGAAAAACATATTTCCATATTAGCCATGTTGCAAAAGGTAACTCAGACAAAAAGAAGAAAAAAGAAAGTTTTAAAAAGTGTGCTTCAATCTGCATTCAGGTGACATCAGTTATTTCCCTGGAGATGGGTGGCATTTTTTTTATTATAAGTCCTTTGGAATCATCTTGGATCATTAGCTGAGTAGAACTAAGTTGCTCACAGTTGATCATCATACAAAAATATTGTTACTGGGTCCCCTGGTTATGTTCACTTCACTCTGCATCGGTTCATGTAAGTCTTTCCAGGTTTTTCTGAAATCTTCCTGCTTGTCATTTTTTTATAGCACAATAGTATTCCATGACAATCATATTCCACAACTTCTTCAGCCATTCTCCAATTGATGGGCATCCCCTTGATTTCCAATTCTTTGCCACCACAAAAAGATCAGTCGTAAATATTTTTGCACATGTAGATTCTTTTCCTTTTTTAAATATCTCTTTGAGGTGCAGACTAAGTGGTGGTATTGCAGGGTCAAAGGATTTACAATTTTATGGCCCTTTGGGTATAGTTACAAATTGTTCTTCAGAATGGAGAATTGAATAACTTCACCTCTGCTAACAGTGCATTAATATTCCAACTTTTCCACATCCTCTCCAATCTTTGTCATCTAAATCCCCTTTCTATGTTGACCCTACAGAACATAGAATATCAGAACCAGAAGGAACCCTAGTATATCAAATGTTAAGGGACCTTGGAACCTAGAACTTAGAACATCAAGTTAGTAAGTATTTGTTAAGGGCTTGTGATGTGCCGTTCACTGTGCTAAATGCTGGGAATACAATGAGAGACAAAAATGAAAAAACAAAATCAAAACCCAAAATCAGCAGTCCTTGCCCTCCCGGAACTGGGAGTTGGAGCTGGAAGAGACTTTAGAGGGTGGAATATCCGAGCTGGGAAGGACATTAGGATGCAGAATATCAGAACTGGGTGAGGATTTAGAACAAAGAATATTAGAACTGGGAGGGAATTAGAACACAAAGTATCCAATATGAACCAGGAATAAAAATTCCAAAGTCTCAAAGTTGGAAGTTAATCCTTTCCAATTACATGGGTTAGATGTCCAACCTTTACCTGAATGTTAATCCTCTTTACATCCTCACAGACAAATGGACATTTAGCTACTTGAAGACCTTCTGTGAGGGGGAACCCCGGTACCTCCTGAAGCACCCTTTCTACCTTGGACAGCTCTGTTGTTGTTAGGGAGCTTTTTTCATGACATCAAGCTCATATCTGCCTTTCTGCAAGTTTCATCCTTTGCTGCTAGTTCTGCTCTCTGGCGCCAAGCCAAAAGAAAAAAAAAAAGAAAAAAGAATCCTTCATTCCAAGTGCGAGCCTTTCAAATATTTAAAAATAGCTGTCATGTCTCAACAAAGTCTTCTCTTCTTCAGGCTATAAATCCCCAGTTCCTTCAGTTGATCTGTGTATGGCATGGTCTTCAGCTGTTTGCTTTCCCCTCTCAGCATCTTGCTTGCTTTCCTTAAAATTTGTGGGTATCTTGTTAAAATGTGGTGTCCAGGACTAGACATAACACACCAGATGTGGTTCAGCATTTTTCTATCCAGGACATTTTGCTCCTTTTGATGTAATCAAAAGCTTTCTAGGTGGCCATTTCACCCTGCTCACTCACACTGAGCTTGCTGTCCACTAAAAGGCTTAGACCTTTTAAGACAGTTATCATCGTGGGAAAAGCTCTCAATCTCCCAGCTATATGGCATATAAAGCTTTCAAAGTATAGCAGGAGGTCAAAATCATGTGAGACCAGGAAGGGCTGCCTCACATCTCTTTTGTTCTGCCTACTACCAGAGGATGCTGGAAGTGAGCCTATAGATGACGAGCTGACATCCCAACAATTTTGCTTGCTTCTGAACAGCAGTTATTCGATCCACCAATGTAAGGGTTCACAAAAACATTAGCTATAGGAGAATGCTTGAATAGCTACTTGACTCAGGAATGTTTCTAGCTGAACCATCAGAAAGTCAAATGAAAGAGGTGTCAAAACCAACATAATTATAATAATAATTCCCCACAAACACCTGGATGTAACGTGGATCCATGAAAATTCCAAAGCAATGTTTTGGATAGTTGTTGCCACACCAGATGCTACTAATCTCCAAGCTACATGGAAAAGAAAGCTTTTGAACTACAGAGAATGTTGTTGTTCAGTTGTTTCAGTCATGTCCAACTCTTCATGACCTCTTTTGGCTTTGCTTGGTAAAGATACTGAAGTGATTTGTCTTTTCCTTCTCCAGTTCATTTAACTGATGAGGAAACTGAGGCAAATAGAGTCACGTGACTTGTCCAAGGTCACACAGCTAGTATGAGAACTAGCAGAGATCAAAACCACGTGGGAACAGGATGAGGTACAGAGCAAGTTGTCTCAAGGATTTTTTTTTTATCATAAAGACTTATTTGCATTTCCAGTATGCAGAGCTCTTCTACATGCTGTCTAATGACAGCTTTGAATGCTGATTACAAATTCCATGCCCTCCAAGTTGGGAAATAAACAGCAGGATCCTTTTAGGGGCATAATATTTCCTCTCCCCTTACCCTAATTATCCCACCCTCAAAAACATACAAAGCCCCACCCCTGAAATATAATTTGTACAGTGGCCTTTCCTGGAAAGGCTTCCAATAAATACATCCATTACAAAAAAACACTAGTTGTTGCTTTCTTTCCTATGAGGATATGCACTGGGTATTGCCTTTACAAAAGGCATCAACACTAGTCCATCCACCCCACAGCACTGCACACTCTACTTGAAACTGGCACATGCCCTGAAGGATGCCCTCTATGATGGGTCCTGTGGGGGACAGTCACTTTTCCGAGCATACCCCCACCTGTGATAAAAATTCTAGGACCTCCTCTGGTGTCACAATGTGGACAAATCTGCTGAAGTTACTGTTGCTGGGGTACAGATCAACACATTACAACCTTAATCAGGTTAGATAACATTAAGCCGTCTTCATAGAAGATTGGCCAGTCACATCATCCCTCAAGGAACATTACTTCATATTCTTTTAGAATGGTTCTCTCTCTGGTCCAATGTCCTGGATAGAAAAATGCTGAACCATATCTGGTGTGTTATGTCTAGTCCTGGACGCCACATTTTAACAAGATACCCACAAATTGTAAGGAAAGCAAGCAAGATGCTGAGGGGGAAAAGCAAACAGCTGAAGACCATGCCATACACAGGTCAGCAAGGTTGGGCAAGGAGAATCAATATCCTTCAGTGAGAAGGGAAAGAAAATGGAGCACTTGGTGCTCTGTAAAGGAAAGGGAGAAAGCATTTTGCTCTACTTCTAGAGGAGCAGGGACTTGGAAAGCAAGTCCGGATTCTCCTCTGGATCAACTAAGCGTGGGTCCCCACTATTCAGAGTTCTCCTGCTCCTACCAAGGCCGCCAGAGGCTACTGCCCAAATGTGACTGTCCAGGCGCTGGCTTGGTGGAGGCAGCAGGGGACAAGGAAGAGGAAGGTGGCTTCAAGTCTTGAGCAGTGGTCAGAGATGCCTGTGGTCTCTGGAAGTGATAAAGCAGCTTCATCTAGGTGTCTGTGTTGGCTGAGTGCAAGGTCAGGAACTGGACGGCTTCTTTGAGGCACCAAGAATAGCCTTCACTGTAGTCCTGTTGCAAGTTCTTAGGGCAGGATGCAAAAGCTGGAGGGGAAAAAGATGGGGCTTGATTAGAGGCATAGAGAGTGTACAAGTGAATCAGAAAATCATGTGCTCACAGGATCAGAGGTTTGGGAATCACTTCACAGCAAGAACTCACCTTTACGGTGTTTCAGGTAGCTGATGGTCATCTCCAGAATGTCAGTCTTCTCCAGTTTTGAGTTGGGCTGGTGTCTCTGGAACTCCTTCTCCAGTAACAGTTTCAGCTGCTCCATGTTGCTGTTGGTGTGGTCCCGGTGCATCTTTTCCACAACCGGCTTTCTTAGTCTGTTTTTCTCCTTGGGAGTGAGGATATCCATGGAAATAGCATTGGGGGCCATGGCTTGAGGAGGGATGTTGGGGAACAGTGGCAACTTTAAGATTAAATTGCGAGCTTAGGCTCCTATTGCATGCGGTCTCAAGGATTCTTGCAGCAAAACTTCATATAAAGAAGTTTATAGCCCCATATTCTTATTTGAACTCTGAAGAGCAGTTATTTTGTTCACTTGGTCAATAATATTGTTGAATGTAGCCTTTAGAGTGGCTACCTGACCCTGATATCACGGTCAGCAGGTATGAACCAGTTGGAGCAAGTCTTGCAGCTTCTCTGGAAACTTGCCATGGCTGCACCTAAAATCCACTATTCTGACCAGATGTCACCACTCCTCAAACTTTCCCAGTCTTCTGTTCAGACTTTTGGTTACTTTGCAAAATAACTTATGTAATAGTTTCAAGAGGCTGTGTCTTCCATGAGAATCCCTCCCTGTTGAAGTGCATTTAAACTCTGTCCCTTCTTCCCCTCCCAGGCAGTAGAGGGCTTTGGTGCTGCAGAGTGTCCTGAATTGTAATTCTCTTGCCTTGATTAAAAACCCTTGCTGTTGCTGATTTGGTAGTCCTCTTTATGTGAGACTGACAGTATCTAAAACATAGATTATAAAAGACTAAACAGCAGAGAGAAGGCATTGTTTGCGGATTGTTTCTGTCGTTACCCTATAAAACAAGAGAAGATGGTTTTTCTGCAGTAATTCCTATTTCTTCAGTACTTTGAGTTTTGCAAAGTGCTTCCCTTACAACCTTGCGAGGCAAGCAATGCGTTATTGTGCCCATTCTACAGGTAAGGGAACTGAGGCTCAGAGTGATTCATTGACTTGTTCAAGGTAGCACAGTTGGTGGATATCAGAACTTAGATTCAAACTCAGCTTTCTGGACTTCAAATCCCATTGGATCCCAAAAGAGCAAAGCCCAGGCCACACGGATCTGGGAAGCCCCTCTCTGTCTAGCTGGGTAAGAAATCTGGACCTTCAGCCAGTTTAGCAGCTCATAGCAAGGAGGCCAACATTTGGACCATCCTGGATAGGTGGAGGAAAAATGGAGAAGAAGAGCAGAAGGGGGTGGCCTCAGTGAGTCTGCAGCTTTGTTCAACAGGGCTCATGTCAGTGGCTACAACATCTGACCAATGAATTGGTCATGCTCTGGCTCATGGGCAAGACTTTGGGGAGCCAGAGGCAGTTAGTGGATACACAGTGGATAGAGCACTGAGCCTTGAGTTAGGAAGACCTGAGTTTGAATCTGGCACCAGGTGACGTGTCTCAGCCTCAGTTTCCCCATCTGTAAAATGAGAAATCATAGTAGCATCTTTCCAAAGTTGTTGTGAGGATCAGATGTGATAATATTTTAAAGTGTTTTGCATAGTACCTAGTACCTAGTAGGCACTTCATAAATGCCTATTTCCTTCTTGGATCAGCATTTTCTAGAATCCCAGAGTTGAAACAGATATTGGCGGTCCTCTAAATTGATAATAACTGCTCTTTGGGTCAGATAGCTGGATGGCACAGTCCTGGAGTCTTCTTGAGTCCACATCTGGCCTCAGACACTTCCTAGCTGGGTGACCCTGGGATAGTCACTTTGCCTCAGTTTCATCATCTGTAAAATGAGCTGGTAAAGAAAATGGCAAACCACTCCAGTATCTTTACCAAGAAAACCCCAAATGGGCTCACCAAGAGTCAGACATAACTGAAACAACTCAGCAACAATAACAACACTCTTTCAGTCTGATCCTTTAATTCATTCTGAACCAACTTAGCTGTAATATTATCTGGTCCAGTGGTATCAAATTTATCTAAAGTAGTAGCTTTTTTTTTGGAGGGGGGAAGGCAAGGCAGTCGGGGTTAAGTAACTTGCCCAAGGTCACACAGCTGGTTAAGTGTCAAGTGTCTGAGGTCACATTTGAACTCAGGTCCTCCTGACTTCAGAGTTGGTGCTCTATTCACTGCACCACCTAGGTCTCCTCAAATTTATCTAGGAACTGATTCCTTCCAGGGTATATCAGCTTAGAAAACCGCAATAATATTAATACCTTCATAATGTTAATAGATTCTCTGTGTTGTATTATATTTGTACTTACTTTGTTACATTTTAATCTGATTCGGCACCAATCAGGAGTTTGGGGTCAGCTTTCAGGCAGTGGGCTCAGAGTTCAACACCTCTGATCCAGCCCACATCTCTCCATCTTGTCCACAACAGTACTAAGAGATGCTTAGTAAATTACTTGTCTGAAATATGGGCATGCTACCTCTACAACATTCCCCTTACCTGATGTTCTAGTTACACTGTCCAAGAACGAAATCAGATTAGTTCTTAATGAAGCCATTAGGCTTTTGGGGAATTACTACTTCCCTTTCTAAATGTTCCCCCCAAAAATCCCTTTAATTATATCTTCTAGAATTTTCTAGAAATAGAAATAAAACTCACAGGTCTACATCAGAGCTGGAAGGAACCTTAGGACATAAGACATACAATTAGAAGAGATATTTGACACAGAATGTAGGATATTTGTGCTGGAAAGGAACTTAGAACTTAGAATATCAGAGATAGAAAAGACTTTAGAAATCAAGTTGAAATCTTTCATCTTACACCTTAAAAAACAACATTGAGTTTATTGGCAGGGTCATAACTAGAACCCAGGTGTCCTAACTCCTTATTCAGCACTCCATGACTTAAGATTGGGGACCACATTTGTGTCTTTTATTTTTTTTTGCTTTTTGGAAGGGGGAAGGCTGGGCAATTGGGGTTATGTGACTTGCCCAAGGTCACATGGCTAGTAAGTGTTAAGTGTCTGAGGCCAGATTTGATCTCAGGTCCTCCTGTCAGGGCTGGTGCTCTATTCACTGAGCCACCTAGCTGCCCCATTTTTTTTTGTTTTGTTTTGTTTTGGTTTATTTGGAGGGCAGTTGGGGTTAAGTGACTTGCCCAAGGTCACATGGCTAGTTTTTTGTGTTAAGTGTCTGAGGCCGGATTTGAACTCAGGTACTCCTGACTCCAGGGCTGG
>CM053596.1:15239128-15260021 GCA_028646575.1 Pseudocheirus occidentalis | reverse complement strand
CAGAGCACCCTTGTGGGTCCTTCTTACCTGTGGTTACCCCTTGAAATCTCACCCATTTGGCTCAGTTTAGTCCAGGAGCTTTGCCTGGTGCAGGAATTGCTGTCCTTGATGCCAGTTTAGGAGCCCTAAATGCTGGCCTGAAGCTCTCTCCAACTCTAATCTTCAAGCCCAGCTCCCTGAAGCTGGGATCTGTGGGCACCTCACATAATTTATAAGCCTTCTAGACAATTCTCTGGGACCATCAATCCTGGGGAAGGGGCTGACCTGCATTGGTAAAGGAAGCTTTCTTCTCTGGAGTTCTTTATGCGAATGAATGTAAGTTCCTTCAGGTCAGGAACTATTTTCACCTATCTTTGTTTCCCTAGTAGGGTGTGTGTGTGTGTGTGAGTGTGTGTGCAAGGAGGACTAGCACCTCTGGTGTTAGGGCTTCCCTTTTCCAGGCTGCTCACCTACCTTTGGGGTCCACCTGATCTACCCAACTCCCACCTGTGGCTCTAAGAAGCCTGTATCATGTGCAGCAGCCACACCCTGGTCACTTGTCCAGGTAGACGAGCTAAACTAGACTGAGGGTAACCTATAGGTCTCAAATCTATCAGTGAGTCAAGGGGGTGTCTCCCTCAAGCATGTAAAGACATCCCCCAGTGCAATGGGTGATTGACAACAATTTGTTCCAATGGCCATGGAGGCAGGTGGAGCAGTTGACATAGAATGCTTAGAGCTTGGTCGGACACTGAAAGATATCTAGGTCAACTACTGTGTACTGACCCATTGCCAGTCATCCTGCCTTTTGTCTGGATGTCCTGACTCTGGAAGAAAGTGACGTTGATGACTTGGTGCAGCTCTGCCTCACTTAAATGCAATTCAAGACATCGAGTCAAGATATCACGCATGGTGTCTCATTGGTCCTCTTTGAAATGAAAGATAAATGACAACAATGTTTGGCCCATAGTGAACATTTAATAAACGCTTCTTGGCTTAACTTGTAATAATTAATGTTAAAAATTACTAAATTAAATTTAATAATTATTATTTAATTATAATATTTATATTATAATTATTTAACTATAATTATTATTTAAAAATAGTAAATTTGTTTAAAATGGTTCCTTTGGTTGCTAGGCAGGAACTGATGGACTTCTACCATAAGATGTCAGAGCTGGGAAAGACCTTGTATGTCACAGCAAGAAGGGTCCTTAGAACACAGGATATCAGACCTGGAAGGTATGCTCATCATCTTGCAAATGGACAACTGCAATCTCCTTCTAACTGGTCTTCCTGCCTCAAGACTCCAAACCTGGTCCCTTCTAACCCTTTCCAGTCTTTTTGTATTTTTATATCTTAATTCACTTTTACATACTCCAAGATCTGCCTTGATTCAGGAAGACACGAGTTCAAATCCAGCTTCAGATGCTTACTAGCTGTGTGACCCTGGGCAAGATCCTGTTTGCCTCAGTTTCCCCATCTGTAAAATGAGTTGGAGAAGGAAATGAAAACCCAGTCTAGTATCTTGGCCAAGAATAACTCAGATGGAGTATAAAGATCATTCAATAATATCTAGCCTTTATATAGTACCTACTATGTGCACTGTGAGAGGTACATTGCAAATAATACCTCATTGGATCTTTACAACAGTCCTGGGAGGTGGGTACAACAATAACCCCATTTTACAGCTGAGGACACAGAGGAAGGCAGAGGAGTGACCTGCCCCAGGACACCCAGCAAGTGTCTAAGTCTGAATTTGAACTCAAGCCTTCCTGGCTCTAGACCCAATACCTAGCAGGACCACTTGGCTGCTCCACCCCTACCCCATCCCTGTCCAAGGCAGGGGCTTTGGGTCCAGAAGTTCACAATCTCAGGATGAGAAGATACTCAGTCACCATCTGGTCCAAGGCACAAGAGTATCAGGGCGATGTGAAATAGGCACAGGTCATCTGAGGATAGTTTAGAAGTATTATCAAAATGGTTACTGCAACAACTACCCCATTTCCCACTGGATCGTTTACTTATTAACTTTCTCTTCAGTTCTGAAGGCAGTCTAGGAGTGTATATGTTCTGGAATATATAATAAATTACCCCAAATTGCAAAGCTCTTTCATTGATTTGAGTCTCTATTACGTCACTTTTGTGTTTGTATCCACAGTAACTGGTCTGTTATGTACCTAGCACACAGTAGGTCCTTAATAAATGCTTAGTGAATGAGTGAATTCAGTCTCTGTTCCAGCCTGTCAAGACCTTTTTGAATTCTGAATGTATTCTAATGTGTTCGCAAACTGGCCAAGCTTTGTGTCATCTGCATTTTTGATAAGTATGGTATCTGTACCTTTATCCAGTTCAAAAATATGTTATACAGCATAGGGCCAAACTCAGATATCCAGGTCACCCTACTGAAGACCTCTTTCCAAGCTGACCTCAAATCATTAAAGAATTTCCCAGCCCTGGAGAAACTAAGCAATATGGAGAATGGACCCAGAAGACATGAGGAAGTTATAGCACTATGGGTGGATGAATCACAAACTTTTGCTAGTGAGTCAAAGAAATGAGTTGGTGGAATTGGTTTTCTCACATACCTGACAGAAAAATCATTAATATAAAACCTAAGATCACCTTCCACTCTTCTTAATGATCAAGTCAGAATTGTAGTAATGTCCTTGTATTCCTACTACTTTAGATTAGATTGAGCTCAGCTACAATATAAGTCCCCACCCTGGAACCTTTCCTTGCAAAACAAAGCTGACTTTAACCAGGTCAGCTTCCAAAGTAGTTTCTGTTATCCTTATTCCCTTTCATTGGAATTCATGTCACGAAGGGCAAGACATCCAGAACAATAGAGTTTTCCTTGCTTAGATTGCTGAGGGCATCTGGCATCTCATGCACAGACTACCTAATATGACCCCTTCCCCTTTTCTCCTAAAAGTATAAGGTCCTTTCCTGTAAGTCTGCTGGTGGAGCATCTCACAGGGTGGCAGGGTGGTGACTCCGCTATCTCCATGAAAGATGCCCTATTCCTTCACTTATGAGTTTGCCTTATTTTAGAAATAATTGGCATACCCACAGGCAAAAGAAAGCATAATTTACTCAGATATCCCATTTTCTAGTTCTCTAGAGATGCAACAACAGAAAGGCTGCCATAAAAAACCTGCACCTGTTGCAGGAGGTAGAGAAATTCAATGGAAAATTAGATGAAATTCCCCAAACCAAGTCAATACCTACAGTGACACCCATGGTTGTTGTTTTGTCCCTTCAGTCATGCCCATTTGGGGTTTCCTTGGTTAAGATACTGGAGTCACCTGCCATTTCCTTCTCCAGATCATTTTACAGTTGAGGAAACTGAGGCAGACACAGTTAAGTGACTTGCCCAGGGTCACACGGCTAGTAAGGATCTGAGGCCAGATTTGACCTCAGGAATACAGGTCAGTACTAAGAAACAAAAGGAGCCAAAGGCTTGTAGACAACTCAGAAGACTCCCAGTTCCTTCTTCAATCAGAAGCTTCACACCTGTATACCATCTATAATTTATTCCGGAAGAGTAAGAAAAGTCAGGAAGTAAGATCACCAAAAAACTGAAATTCACTGTATGTATAACAGGTGATGGCTGATCACTGACATGACAGCAATTCGCTCCCTAAATGACACCAGCAACACGTTAGAGGTGACACAGTCACAGTCGACACCAAATTCAAAGAAAGGATAAGCAAACCTATTCAAACAAGTTATAGATCCTGAAAAATCAGAAAAAAAGGAATTTAAAAAGAGACATTACCAGAAACTCTCCCATCTCCTGCAGAAGTTTAATCTACCATAATAAAAAAAACCTAGACAAAAAGCCCTTCATGTCTTTGTTGGGTAGAGGAATGTGGCAATCAGAGGCAACGATGGATATAAGGATATAAACTTTTTGTAAATCACCCCAGAGGATGCTAGTGGACAATTACAAATAGGGCTAAGAGGAGTGGTGTAGGGGAAAACATCTCTGCAGACAAACTTTCCCATCATTGGGAACCAAGATAACCAAGAGCTTATCTAAACGAAACTGGAAGGATTGTAAGGAGAGGAAAAATAGAACAGATGCATCGTTTAATTAAAGCTGGCAAAAATGACGACATTCCTCTACTCATCCCAGCGACTGTGAATCCCAGATCCTAAAATACAAATCTTATTTCTAGACCCCAACTAAACAGCTATGTGACTCAGATGATAGAGCTCTGGACAAATCTGGCCTCAGACACTTACTAGCTGTGTGACCCTTGCCATGCCACTTAACCTCTGTTTGCCTTAGTCCACTGGAGAAAGAAATGGCAAACCACTCCAATATCTTTGCCAAGAAAACCCCATCCAGGGTCACGAAGAGTTGGACACAACTGAATTATACCGATTCTCAGGAAGTCCCTGACCACCAGGTATCTTTACCCCATTCCATTCAGCCCTACCTCTCAAATGTCCCATTCCAGATCCTCTCCTTCCGATATATGCCGACATGCCAGCTCCATAAATCTTTTCTTTTCTCATTATTTCCATATTCTGACATGTTCCATATTTCCCTATTACTAAACAGGGCATCATCTTCCTTCCAGTTGCCCAATCCTATAACCTATTACATCATTCTTGACTCCTCATTCTAACTGCCACATCCAACCTTTTCTCAACTGCTGCTAATTCTACCTTCAAAGTGTCTCTCACATATACCTTCCTTTCCTTCATGCAAACAGCCAGTACCTTGGTATCCTCATCACCTCACAAATGGACAATTGCAATCTCCTTCTAACTGGTCTTCCTGCCCTAAGACTCCAAACCTGGTCCCTTCTGACCCTTTCCACTCATTTTATATTTTTATATTTTATTTACTTTCACATACTTCAAGATCTGCCTGGAGTCAGGAAGACACAACATCCTTCAGACACTTACTAGCTGTGTGATGCTGAGCAAGACCCTGTTTGCCTCAGTTTCCCCATCTGTAAAATGAGCTGGACAAGGAAATGGCAAACCTGTCTAGTATCTTGGCCAAGAACACCTCAGATGGAGTCATGGAGAGTTGGACATGACTGAAAAGAGATGGAAGAACCACAAAGATCTAGTAACACTGGCATTCTTGCAGCCCTTCACAAGTGCTACTAGATCCTCATTTCTTTGCTTTTAATAAGTGGCTCCCTTTCCTAGAATGTTCTCTCTCTCACCTCCACCTCCTGAATTCTCTTTGGATCCCAGCTCAGGCCCCAGCACATACAGGAAGCCTTTCTTGTTCTTCTCCAAAGCTAGTACCTTCCCACTGTTAGCCTGGGTATCACTCTTACTCCCAGCTATTTGCCCTCTTTGCCATTGGAGTGTATGCTCCTTTAAGGCAGAGACCATGTTTTCCCCTTTCTTTTTATCTCCAGAGCTTAGCCCAGGGCCTGGCACATATTAAATACTCAATAAATACTTGTTGGTTGGTTGTGGTCCTTTGTTCTCAAAGAGGACCGAAATGTTGGGGTCAAGGTGCAGTGTGTCCAACTGTGGCTGCTCAGGCTTGGAATGCTGCTCTACCGGTCAAGCACAAATAGTCCATGTGAACATTTTGGCGGGGGGGGGGAATTCTCTAGATTTGCTCATCCCACAATTCTTTGGAGTCGCTTTAGTTCTCCTCTGCTCATAGGACACAGCACCATCTTTGATGAAAGCACACCATGCTGGGTGCTCCCGTATCACACAAGTGATTCCAAAGTTCTTCAGAGAGACCTAGAGAGTGCCCTTGGATCACTTCTTTTGATTTCCATGTGAGCACCTGCCCTGTGTGAGTTCTACATAAAATAGTCTTTTTGGCAAATGCATATTTGATATTTCAACAATATGGCCAGTCTGTCAGGGTTGTGCTCTCTGAAGCAGAGTCTGAATGCTTGGCAGTTCAGTTGAGTAAGGATCTCAGAGTCTGGTCCTTATCCTGTCAGGTGACCTTCAGAAACTTCCTAAGACGATTCAGTACTTGTTGACTGACTTATTGAATGATGTCCTGCCATTTTTGTTATTTCATGACTAGTTTTTTTTCTTTTTAAAGCAGCATAACTCATGTGTCATTTGACTCCCATCCCTATTCCAGGTGCTACTCAGGGGAACCTTGGGAATGTCATAAGTGACTCATCTAGTTTTCTCCAAGTAGTCCTTGTTGTCTCTGTAAACATTCAAGTTAATAAGATAGTGAATAGACACAAGGAAAATGCATCTTCCTTTCTGGATTGAACAACCTTCCCACCTGGTGAAGACCACCCTTTCTTAGTACCATTGATTCACTTATTATACAGCTCAATATAATTATAATATATTTGATCCTTTCAATCACCCTGTGAGATGAGTGTTCTTATCACTGAGGCAGAGTTAAGTGACTTGCCCAGGGTCACACAGCCAGTAAGTGTGAGGCAGGATTTGAACCCAGGCCCTTCTGGATTACCTGTAGGTTGGGCAGTCTCTTTGCTGATGCCCAATTGCCTGTATTTATGTACGGTTCTGACCCCTCCTTTGATCGTGTCTCCCTTGGACCCTTACTCACACTGATTCTACATCTTACTACAGATCCCACAGTGCTTCTCTGAAGCTCCATTTCTGATTCACTGCAGAGGACAATGTGGCTGCGAGACTGGGCGGTGGGAAGACCCCTGACTCTTCCTGGTGCAGCAAGTCTTTGGACCTTTGTCTTCACCCAATGAGACCAGACAATGCTAACTCCTACTTCATGGGGTGGTTGTAAGGACTGAGCAAAGTGCTGTGCACAATGTGCTTCGCAAGCCTTCCAAGCCCACATTGATTCAAAGTCACACCCACTGGGTAGCAGCTCACAGTGGCACAAGGCTACCTAAGAGCGTCTGTGGGTGCAGGCTGGCCCTCCCAAGCTTGTTTTCTCAGGTCCTGTGCTCCCTCACATCTGAAAGTCACCTCTGTGAAGGAAGGAAGAGGGGGAAGGAGGTCTCTGTGAAGGAAAGGAGAGGGGGAAAGCAGGTCTCTGTGAAGGGGAAAGCAGACTTCTGTGAAGGAAGGAGGAGTGGGGAAGGAGGCTTCTGTGAAGGAAGGAAGGGGAAAACAGCCCTCTGTGAAGGAAGGAAGGGGAAAATAGCCCTCTGTGAAGGAAGGAGAAGAGGGAAGGCAGCCTCTGTGAAGGAAGGAGGGGGAAAGCAGCCTCTGTGAAGGAAGACTCTCCTTACAACCTTGTCAGGAGCTTCTGGCTCAGCTCAAACCTTCCCCAACAATGCACTTCCCACACTTATGTGAAGATTGCGCAACATGTTGCCCTAAATGCAGCCACAGAGATAACTTTGTCCCCTTGTTGTCAGATTATCGATATCAGACAAGGTGTATTATTTAGGGTTGAAAGGTAGCTTAATGGAAAGAGCTCTAGACTTGAAGTCAGGAAGACCTGAGTTCAAATCCAGCCTAAGTCACTTACTAGCTCAGTGACCCTGGATAAGTCACTTAAAAAAACCCAAACCTTGTTTGCCTCAGTTTCCTCATCTCTAAAATGGGTATAGTAACAGCACCTTCCTCCCAGGGCTGTGAAGACAGAAGGACATACTATCTGCGAGCACTTAAGGTAAGTTATTACTACAACTGCCCCTGTTATTACTGGAGCAGCCTTGTGTCCAGACAACCCGTGTGGAAGCACACTACCCCCTTCTTAGCCAGGCAGTTAAGACACACATTTTTGGATGTGGCTAATTGGTCATTTGTTTCCACATCTCTATTTGGGGCAGCTAAGGGGCACCATAGTGCACAGGGAAGACTCATCTTCCTGAGTTCAAATCTGGACTCAGGCACTTCCTAGCTGTGTGACCCTGGGCAAGTCACTTTACCTCTTTTGCTTCAGTTTCTTCATCTGTAAAATGAACTGGAGAAGGAAATAGCCAACCTCTCCAGTATCTCTGCCAAGAGAACCCCAAATGGGGTCACAGAGAGTCAGACAAAACCAAACAACTGCAAATGTCGAGGATGCAGCTTCTTTCAGCTCTAAAGCTTGGACTTGTCCCAGATCACATGGGAGAGAAAGTGACAGGGCGCTACATTTGAGCCCAAGGGGACCTCAGGGGCCGCGGCACAAAGGTCATCTAGGCAGTAACTGGCAGAATCAAGATTTGAACTTGGGGGCTCTGAACCCAAATCCAGCACTCTGGACAGTGGCCTGCCCCGGCTTCAGTAGCAGAGTCAGAATTTGAACCCAGGTCCTCTGATTTAGAGCCTAGAGTCCTTTTCCCCCCACATCTGTAGCACCGGGTCTCCACCCAACCCACAACCCACGGTAGAGAAAGAGTTGCCTGCGGCAGGCGTTGGCTTGGTTTCCTCCGCCTTCCAGACAGCAATTCTGACTAAGAACATGACTGAGCAGGGTCACCGAGGCTGGCAAGAGGCCTTTGCATCATCAGTTTTCTCAACAGACAGGACCAGGACTTGGGCTGTGTAAACAGAGAGTGAGCTCATCAACCTGCTCCTGACATTTAGAAGCTCCTGCCTGCCTTCCAGGTGCCTAGTGGCTGGCCACGGGCCACGTGCTGTGTCACAGGAGGTGATGAAATCAGGCCAGCTCCAGCAGGGAAGGCCAAGGGGAAGAGCTGGCTCTCTCTCCAGGCCTCTGAAGGGCCTGGGCCTTTCCTGCCATTCTAAAGTCCATCCTGGCTCTGTTCATCTGGCCAGAGGTACCTTCCAGCTCAGACACCCCCTGTTCTAAGGGCTCTCCCTGCTCTGACACCCCCTGTTCTAAGGGTCCCCCAACTCTGACACCCCCTGTTCTAAGGGCCTTTCTATCTTCAACGTTCTCTGTTCTAAATTCCTTCCTGGATCTGACCTCCTCTGTTCTACTTTCAAAAGTTCTGGTCAGCTCACAGCCATTTCCTTTTTCAAAATCCGGTTCCAAACTGGCCAGTCCCCCCATCTCCCAACACATACCGACTTTGCTGAAGGAAGCAGGGATATACATCCTTTAGAAGAAAAGACTCAGGTGCAACCAATCGATCAATATTTATTAAGTACCTACTGTGTGCCCAGGGGCAGCTAGTGGATACAGTGGAGAGAGTGCAGAGCCTAGAGTCAGGAAGACTCATCTTCCTGGCTTTAAATCTGCCTCAGACATTTCCTATCTGTGTGACCCTGGGCAAGTCACTCTACCCTGTTTGCCTCAGTTTCCTCATCTATCAAATGAGCTGGAGAAGGAAATGGCAAAATGCTCCAGTGTCTCTGCCAAGAAAACTCCAAATGGGGACAAAAAAGTCGGACACAACTGAAGTGACTGAACAGCAACGACTAAAACATGCACATGCGTGTGCTTTCCATTTTTGCATGTGTGGACATGTGTGTGCTTGTGTTTACGTGTGCATATGTGCATCCATGAAAGTGTACACGCCTACATTTGTTGCTGATTAGAGCAGCTTCATCATGCAGTGGAAAGAGGATTAGAATGAAAATCAAGAGACCCAAGGTCCGCTCCCCTTGTTGCCGCTAGTGGATGTGTGACTTTGGACTCTGGGTCTCAGTTTCCCCATCTGAAAAACTGGCGACTCAGGCCAGGTGAGATCCTGACTCCTAATTCAACGCTCCCCCTCCCCCTGTCCCCTTCCCATATGCCCTCTTTCGGGTCTGGTTTGTCAGCCCCCACTCAGCCGCCCCCCATGGTTTCTTACAGGCTCGCCTCCTGATTTCTACCCTGTCCTGTGCTCATCTGGAGATGTGGGGGGTTCCGGGTATTTGGCACTTCTAGGGTCACAGACCATCCTCCTACAAGTGGAAAGGAAATATGCCCCTTCTCCCCATCCCAAAAGGTGCCTACTCTCTGAGGAGGAACAGAGCCTGCCCCCAGCAATCCTGGCATGTGCCAGGGTGAGGGAGGACAGGCACAGGCAGGCGCCCAAGGTAAAAATAGTAAAGGACGACGTGCAGTCTCAGCCTTCTCTTGGAACCTCTGGTTGCCCAAGTTGGGTGACGTTGGTGCCCCAGGGCTTGGGCAGCCCACGTAGAGATGGGGCAGGAGATAGAGAAAAATGAAAGTCGGAGCAAGAATGGCCCTGCCAACTCACTGGCTCCTACCAGGGAGACCTGGCACCCCTTCCCTACTGCCATGGGCACCTGGCTTCAGAGCAAGGAGGAAGGAGACAGGAGGGAGTTGGGGAGGCACCCCTCTCACAGCCAGGACCACCATAACAGCAACAATGACAGGAACAGTCGTCTTTGTTTGTCTGGTCTTTTCAGTTGTGTCCACCTCTTCCTGACCTCCTTTGGGGTTCTGTTGGCAGAGACACTGGAGTGGTTTGCCCTTTCCTTCTACTGCTCATTTTACAGATGAGGAAACTCAAGTGAAATTACTTGCCCAGGGTCACACAGCTAGAAAGTGCCTGAGGCTGGATTTGAACCCAAGTCTTCCTGACCTGAGGTCCAATGCTCTCTCTGCTGTACCACCTGGCAACCCCCAGCAGTAGTGGTAGGAATCTACATTTATGAAGACTACATTTATGTACACAGGGTGCCCCAAAAGTCTTAAAACTGCACTAAGATTTTAGGGACACCCTGCTATGGAACTTAGGCTTGCAAAGTACCCATTTACACCTCGACAACAATCCTGGGAGGTAGAGGCCCATTTTTCAGATAAGAAAACTGAGGTTCCAAGAAGTTGTGTCTTACCTGAGGTCTCTAGGCCAAAAAGCATCAGAAGGGAGAGGGGAGATTCGAATGCAGGCCCTTCTGCTCTAGGCACCGCTCCCAGCAATTCTGGGGGGACTCCCCCCTTGGTTCTCTTTTTGTTTCCCCTTGCCCTGGGTTGGGAAGCAGGGGGTGCATGGGAGGAAGGCCGGCTTGGAGTCACAACTCACCCCAGGTCTGTGGTTGTTCTCACATTACCTGTAATTCTGTATAGTCTCCGTATTATTTATTCCCAGAAGGAAAAGAAGCAGATTAATTACTTGTTGTTATCATTGTTGTTTGTTTGGGAATTTTTTAGGCAATGAGGTTAAATGACTTGCCCAAGGTCACACAGCTAGCAGATTTTGAACTCAGGTCCTCATGACCATAGGGTCAACACTCGATCCACTGCCCACCTCCCTGGCCCTCTGCTTAGCTGATTTCTAACAATTCCTTCCATCCTTGATCTCCGAGTCACCTTCTGGATCTGCTGATGGTTCTAAGGTACCTTCCAGCTTTAATGTTCTGTTCTCCAAATTCCCCCTAAAGCTCTCCCATCACATGTTCTGTGTTCTAATGATCCTTCCAGCTCTAACATTTTGTGTCCTTAGACCACTCAGGGTATGAGATCTGGTCTAGCTCTGACTTTCTTTTATGTTAAAAGGTTCTTTCCATGCTAAGGCTCCCTCCCAATTCCAACATCCTCTGTTCTAGGCACCCTCCCACATCTGCCATTCCACATTCTCACAGCCCTCCCAGCTCTGCAAATTCCAAGACTCCCTGAAACTCCTACATTTTGTATTCTGTGTTCTAAAGTCACCTCCCAACTTCAACATTTCTTATTCCATGACATGCAAAGTATTTTAATTCTCCCTTTCCAACACTTCCTACTTCTCCTAGCGCAGGGCAACACCTGTTTCCTCTCATTGCTCTATATGGCCGTTTAATGCCAGAGCCTCTCCTGTTCTATGCAGAAGTCCTTGCCTCAGTTCCCCCCTTTTGTTGAATCATCCTGATATCTATTCTGTCTCCCTGAGTTTCATTGGCTTCCTGTTCCCATGGGATCATCTGTGGCCATATCACTTCACTTGAAGACATATAGGTCAAGGACTTAGTATTTCCCTGGCATTTGAAAGGCCTTTCTGCCCTCCAACCAAGACCTAGATTCAGTTTCTGAGAAACACCCTGGTCTTCTGCCTCTCTCTCAACTTTTCTTTTTTCCTTCCTTCTTTCCTTCCTTCCTTCCTTCCTTCCTTCCTTCCTTCCTTCCTTCCTTCCTTCCTTCCTTTCTTTCACAGGAGCAGGAAGGGAGGGATCTGTAGTCACCTGGGGAGACAAAAGGAGGCACAGATAAGACCAGGATCTCTGGATTAGGATTGTAGTGAGTCAGACTCTCTCTCTTTCCTTACTTTCCAGAGAGAGAGAGAGAGACAGAGAGAGAGAGAGAGAGAGAGAGAGAGAGAGAGAGAGAGACAGAGACAGAGACAGAGAGACAGAGAGACAGAGAGACAGAGAGACAGAGACAGACAGAGAGACAGAGACAGACAGAGACAGACAGAGACAGAGAGACAGAGAGAGACAGAGAGACAGAGAGAGAGACAGAGAAGCTGAAAGATGCTAAAGTTGAAAGGTGCCAAAGGAAGGTCAGGAAAGGCCACTTGCTTGGTCCCTTCTCCCTCCAAGTAGTAAGAAAATGCAAATGGACCAGCCATGGCTCGGCAGGCTTTAGCGCTTTGTTTGAGTGCTCATTGAACTCACGGAAACCAGATTTACATCAATGCAAATCCCGACCACCCCACACCTGCTTTGTCTCTTGTCTGGGCAGCTTATTGGTTAGAGCCGTTTCCGTGAAGTCAGGGAGACTGGAGTTCAAATCCAGCTTCAGACACCAATAGATCTGACCGGGCAAGTCACCTCAGTTCTTCCTGCCTAGTTTCCTCAGCTGGAAAAAGAGGGTTTGATAATATCACTTACCTCCCAGCATTGCTGTAAGCAAAGTTTAAAGTGTTATATAAATGCCAGTATTTTTAGTAATTATGGTTCTATGTCTGATGCAGGGTGTCCATCCAACGTGCTGGAGCCTTGCTCCCTTCCTCCTGTTTGTGGTATAAAAAAAATACCCATTATTCTTAATTTAATTATAAAAGTAAACACAGAGATGCCTTAGATAAGAAGAGGAATTTATTCCCTTTCTCCTTAAAAATTTTTTTAATCACTGAAAACATCTAAATGACTTAAATGTTCCCTTATACAGTTCAATTATTTAATTATAATCTCTTAAGCAGGAGCGCTCTGCCTGGTAAACTGACCACACCCTGTCAGTCATAAATCCAATTTCTTAGGTCTCCACCCAAGTTTTTAAGTTTTTAAAATGCACGATTTTGTTTATGGCATTGTTATATTTCTAAATTTCCTTTTGTCGTGTAATTGGGTAACAACTGTGCCACTTACATTGTTAGGAAAGCAATTTCTTTTCAAATCTACATGTTAGATTAAGAATTGTCTTGTCAAAACACAGAATGACTTAGAAGCTATTAGATCATTCTATCTGACCATGTGTTGTAATACTCTGAAGTATTGTAATTTAAGAAATCATAAAAAAAGCAGCAGTACAACCTAGAGTCTTAGAATATTTTAAGCTAACCTGATGATAACGTGTGTGATTTCAAACTGTGAAACTTTATATGCATTTCTTAGTATAGACAGCCTGAAATTCCCAAAAGGATAGGTGTAGGGATCAGTGTGAGTCAAAGCACCTGTGGTGCTGAGGGTCACAGCTCAGTCGCTAAGCTCACAGGGAGGTTTCTGGAGAAATTACTCACCTGAAGAGTGGCAGCTGAAGCAGCTGGCTCGACTCCGCCTCCATTGGTCAGTTCCCCTCCAGTGCACGTGAGAATCATGCTACCCCTCGGGCTCTAGAATATTTAAGGAAGCCGCTACAATCCAATAAAGGTCAGCTGCTATACACTTCTCTCTCAAATCTGGTTTTTTTCAGTCCCTCCTGAGAATACACCTAAGGCTGGCCCTTCGGCTACTGAGTTATACTGAGTTAAGTGGCCACTACAGATAGGGATAGGGAGCTCCAAAGCTTGGGGCAGCTCTTTATCTGATAAGTCTCAAAGGTAAAGGAGACAAAGGACTTCAGGTTTATGTGGAAGTAGAGTTAACAATCTTTTCTTTTAAGGCGCTGAGAGTATTGGGCTTTTAAACATGAAAATGTTTGCCTTTAGGGATTATAAATCCAGATTTCATTGATTTAATTAAAAATCTGTCCAGAAGGAATAAGAACAGCATCTGAGAGTGCTCTTTATTTGGCATTAAGAAACTGATTAATTGTATGGCCCCAGGAAAGTTCTTTTTCCAGTTTTATAAACACTATCTGCATGGTAACTTTTTATTATATTTAACTGTTTCATACTTGGTAATTTTATATGGGTTTTTAGATGTGATCAATCTATAATGCCAATGATGTTCTTTTGGTAAAAGGCATTTTGGAAGCAATACTGTTGGGTTCTGCTTAGTGTCCAGCACTCAGCATGATGGGAGACGTGAGAGAGAAGTGACCAGGCCATGTGGGTAGTTCAAGGAAGAACCATGAACTCCATTTAATGATGATTTGAACACGATTTTTAAAGATTCGAAAGACAAAGTTCAAGTATTCTCATCAATAAGCTCAGTTTATCACATCCTGGGATGTTATCATAAGTTTTATTATTACAATAGTCTGCTACACCCTGGAAGTAGCTCAGATAAAAATCAGACTCCAGAATTCTAGGCACCAAAAGTCTTGTGAAAGCCAAACAGGTCTTTGGGAAGTCAATTAACATTTTGAAAGTCATTAACAAAGAAGGTGCAAATGATATCAGACTTAAAAGCATCTTAAGTTTGCCTGTGTATGATCATTGTCCTGAGTCTCTTGTACCTTGGCATCGACACGGGATGGAAAATCTATTAAGGGACTTGTCTTTTTTAGGTGTCTGAAGTTTTGGGGGCAAAAGGCCTGGTTGTAGTCAGGGTCTCAAACAAAAAATTCTTTAAAATGTATTCCCCAGGGTGCCAGCCTTTTCAAGCCACATTCACCTGGAAAGGTACCTCATTAAGATCTTTGTCTGAGTACTGGGATCTGCCTCTGTGGCTTCTCTCACAATCCAACTAAATTAAGGTCACCTGATTGGTAATTAATTGGTTTTGTTTCAAGTTTTTAAAATGCATGATGTTGTTTATGGCATTGTTGTATTTCTAAATTTCCTTATATTGTGTAATTTGGTAACCATTGTATCACCCATGTTGTTAGAAAAGCAATTTCTCTTATAATCTAGATGTTAGATTAAGATTTGTTCTGTCAAAAAAATGAATGGTTTAGGAAACTATTAGTCATTCTATCTGACCATGTGTTGTAATATTCTGAAATATTGTAATTTTAAGAAATTATAAACTTTCAAGTTTTGTCTATATTTAAAAAGGAAGATTCAGCTAAAATTATTTGGCCATCACCTATGAAATTTATGAGATTATTAAGTAAGATATTTGGAGATATTGTTTAAATTAAGCATTTACAAGGGTATTTTACATATATACATATGCATGTGTCTTAATTTGTAAGTTTGTGAACCACCACTATCCATGTGACATTCCAGAATGTAATTACTTTCTTAATTTCTGGTGATATATTTAAAGAGAAAGGGAAAAAACATACTGAATTAGCTTTTTAAAGTTCTTATATTAATTTTTAAAGTTGTTGTGATAAGGCTAATTTAATTGGGTATATTCTTGGCTTATAAAAGCAGTATCTCTTCTAGTTTTGACTAGAGAATATAGATAACTAGGAATTTTGTGGAAATTAGATAGTTTGTTACAAGGATAATTCGTAAACTGTTTGCAAACTTTGTAATTTGTAAATTTTGTAAACTCAGGATAAATTGTAAACTTTTAAAGAAAGGGAAATACTTTTAGGAAGAAATGTTTTGCAAAATCTTTGGTGTGATTTTTATAAGACCTATTAAATTTTCATTTGCAAGCTAATTTGTTGCAATAATAATTTGACATGATATCCAAACCTACTGTAAATTTTCAAGTTTCATTCCTAGGTTTCTGGCATCCTTGGATGGGCTTTAAATGGGTGCTTTCAGAGAGAGAGAATCAGCAGCTCAATGGAAGTGGCATCAGAGACCTAAGACTAGTGAGAATACTAAAACATCTAAATTACTGGAATGAGCTGGATGTGGAAAAGATCTTGCTGTTTAGATCTGAATTCATTCCATGGTCTAACCAAGAGTTAAAATCGTTGTTTGAACTTCTCATATGTATAAGATTCAGTTCTTGAAGTATCTTGTTCTTTTATATTGAGTATGGTTAGAGAAGGGTAAATGAACTTCAGAAACAGATGCAAATCTCTGAAGACTAGTAACTTAAAAACTATCTTGTGTTATCTTAATGGGAAGTTCCATTTTACTTATATTTATTATTTAATCTGGAATTAGAGCACATGAAGGAGTGTATGCAAGTTCTTCAGAATCACCTTAAAGATGGTTCCACTGTTTAAGGGCTTCTGAGAGCAGTAATATTTTTCTGTGATGCATCTCTTACTGTTACCAATATATGGGTTGAAAAATACCCTTTATCTTTAATTTAGTCAGAAAAGTAAACACAGAGATGCCTTAGGGTAAGAACAGGAGTTTATTCTCTTCCACAGGAGAAGAGGACTATCTATCCCATGTCGGAGCATGAGGCAGAGAGCGTGTTTCAAAGATTAGAACCAGAATTTAAACCCAATTAGTCCGGCCCTCTTTCCCGACTGTTTCCTCTCTCATTGTTGGAGAGGCCTACCCCACCAATCTCTTCCCCACTGGGACAGCAAGGGAAGGGAGGTAAGTAGGGTCTCACCAAGGCAGGAAAACAAAGGAAGGTAAAAGTGATTGACAGCAGTCAGGGGAGGGGAGGGAGAGGAAAAGGTTAATCCCAGACAGAGAAGTTTTCATTCATTCCACACACCAATGTGGGATTATAGTTAAAGACCTGAAACTCTAATTATTGGAACTTGCTATTCAAGACCTTACAGGACTGTTAACTGATGTTGTTCTGAGTCTGACTCTAAGTATCATCATCTAGGAATGTGAGTCAATGATCCATTTTACCAGCAACTCTATGGGACCTATGAAGTGCATCTATGAGTTAAAGTGGGTGTTTTCATGAGAAGTTGGGAGAATGACTCTTCCAAATGAGATGTAAGATTTTCCTGACTCAGTTTCACCAATATGAATATCCCACCTGGCTGACTTTGAGCCTGGCTCAGTGCAACTGGCCATCTACCTCACTTCTGCCTGGAATTGACACAAAGTTAGGGAAATGTTGTTCCCTTACTAAGGTTATGTACCTATTCTTTTATAGCAAATTTTTATAATCAAAAAGTTTTATAAGCACTATATTAAATAATAGATAGATACGGGAATATGTAGGCTACTACAGTAAGAGGCAGATATAAGGCTGAGCCATGTGGTCTAGAATTTTACTCCAAACAACTAATGACTTAAGTCTTTAGCCTTGACATCTGTTACTAATTATAAATTCCTGTATAAGTTAGGGTCATTTCATTCCTCATAATGATATGTGGATAATTAGGTCAAAAACTTGTGAATCCATGATATGATTCTATGACTTAGTTAATAGTTCAACTGGCTCAGTTCTGTTGCAATTAGTTATCTTAGAGCAGTGGTTCTCAACCTTCCTAATGCCACGACCCTTTAATACCGTTCCTCATGTTGTGGTGACTCCCCAACCATAAAATCATTGCTACTTCATAACTGTAATTTTGCTACTGTTATGAATCTATCTGATATGCAGGATGTATTTTCATTGTTACAAATTGAACGTAACCCACAGATTGAGAACCGCTGTCTTAGAAGAAGAATGGCTAGTGGTCTATCATGTAAATGCCTTAAAAGAAACATCTGCTGTAATTAGAGATAAATTATTTGAACTTGGCTGGAAGTTGGAATTGTTTTATTATAAATAACTTGATATGTACTGTTTTAAAATGGATTACTCAATGTATTTATTGGAGTCCATCTTTTTTATAAAAATAAGTACTGTTATTCATTCCTTAGTGGAATCTCATTCTCCTAATTGGGTGAATGAATTAATGTGAAGTCTAAAGTATAAAAACTAGGTCCTAATTCTTCTGTTTTTATTTGTTTCTTAGATATATCAGCATGACAATTGGCAAAGATTCCACATTTTGATGATATAAGAGTAGAGACATAAAGGTTGAGTTAACTTTCATAATAACTTTTAACTGGTTATTGACAAGTAACTTAAAATTGTGTTAAGATCCATTTTATAGGAGATTTTAACAAAGAAAGAGAATCTCTATAAGAAGTCATAAGAAGAGAGTCTTCTGGAAACTTCTTAAGCTACTAAGAGACCAGAAAATTTTATCAGATGATGTTCAGACTGGTGTACGAGATGAGATTTCTGAGATTCATTGTCTACTTTTTCCCTTGCGTCTTCTGTCTATACAGTCTCCTTAAATGGACATTTTTATTTACTAAAAGGGGACTACCCCCTCAGTTTTGTCAATGCATCAATCAATTTTTCCCCTTTCCCCCCTCCCACATTGTTCCCCATCATACCCTCAGAACCCTTGATGAAGTGTTAACCATATCAGTGAGTGATTCACTGAGAAGATTATGCCACTCATTAGAATCAGATGGGGGAATGTGAAAAATGATTTTTCTTAGTAGTCATCGTCTTAGAGACTCAGCTTCTCACCATCCCCCTTCTTCCAGATACTCCTTATCCTGGGCTAATGGGTGTATTCCTATTCATTGTGTTGCTCAGATAGGTCTGGGAAAGCATTGATCCTCCCTATTGTCAAGACAGGTGGTATGAAAACGAATGTCTCTTTGACCAAGATTTAGGTGACCTCAGTCATATGTCCTAAGTCTCTCATTTTAAAACAGCCTACCTCTCAGTATGTTTACTGATCAGAGTTGATTGACTCCCCTTGGGGGCACCTACTCTATACCCAGCTCTCAAACTGAGCCCAGTTCTAGCTTGGATCCCTTGGGAAGGGAGAGCAGTCTTGGACTGCAGCTTCCATGTGAAGGGGCAATTCATGCCCCTATAGTGAGTAAGCTTATTTTGTCCCTGATATGACCCATCAAGTGAGTAAGTTTAGCTTGTCCCTAATATGAACTATCAAGGGACAGTGTTGTGTAGCTTGGCTGCTGCTTATCATATTCCAGGAACTAGCCATTTCCGGAATGGAAGCATACTTGGAGGAACTGATTATTCCCCCAAGCCTACCATTAATCAACTTATATTTTGCAGCAGTGCGCAGCCCTTTCCTTGGTAGTAGAAACACCTGTTGGCCAACTGGCTGCACAGAGGGCCAGACATCAAACGCCAAATGCCAAACTCCTCAGCACAGAGCTACCTTTGTTTGGTGGACGTATAATTCCCCATAATTCCTCCCTTGCTTTGGAATCTCACCCATGGGAGAGACGTCTTGCCTGGGACCTTCCTGAGCGGAACCCTGATGGCTATACCCGGGATTCCCCAGCTTGTGTGGTCAGGTGTTGGTGCTTCTCTGCTTGGTGATGTTTTCTTTTTCCTTTCTCTGCTTACGTTATAATTATTATAGTTATATTCTTCCAGTTTTTATGTGTGTTGGGACTTTGATTTCGTTTTTCTAAGACTTTTTGTATTATTCTATGAATATAATTAAAATAGATATTGTTTTCTAATTGGACAGTATGTCATTTGTGGGAACAAATTCGAACCAAAAATTCTACTCAAGACACCATGTAATGCCTGTGTGTTGCCAGCCTAGAAGAAATAAAGACATGGATACATAAAACCCATTTGTTTGTCTTTCTTAGAAGAAATTCTGAGGTTGACTCTTAGTGTGAGCAAGTCACTTTACCCCTAGCTGCCTCTTTTTCCTCATCTGTGAAATGGGGATAATATAACAGCACCTCCCTCCCCAGGTTGTTGTGAAGGTGAAACGAGACAATATTTGTGAAGTGTTTGGTATGGACCCATTTTTATAAGTCCTCCCTCTTTCCATCCATCCTTCCCGAAGCCCTGGGGATCTCTAGTCCAGATGCCAAGCTCTGTATCAGATCCATACGTAGGTCCTCAAGCAAAATAAGGCTTTCAGGGGGATAACTAGGAAGTGGTAAACGAGCCCTTTGACTGGACCTTAGAGTGTCTCTAATCTAATCTCCTGTTATAGATGAGCAATTTAACTGAGAAAAGCACCAGGCCTAGAGTCAGGAAGATTTATCTTCCTGGGTTCAAATCTGACCTCGGACACTTCCTAGCTGGGTGACCCTGGGCAGGTCACTTAACTCTGTCTCAGTTTCCCTGTGTGTAAAATGAGCTGGAGAGGGAAATGGCAAACCACTCTAGTATCTCTGCCAAGAAAACCCCAAATGGGTTTGTGGACATCCAGAAATGATTGAAACAATGGAATAACAACAAAATTAAGGCTGGGGAAGAGAGAGCATGTAGGAATAACCTTCCCAAGGTCACAGAAGGAGTTGGGAAGAACTAGGGTGAGTACTCCAAGCTCCTAACCCCCATCACAGAATATGTTCCAACATACCAGGTGATCAAGAAAGTGTCCTGAGCCCCCCTGTTCCTTGGTGGAGTCAGCTCAAGGGGGTGGCATCTCCCACTGTCAGTGCCTCAGGCCCAGACTTTTCCTAAGCAGGGCTTTGTTTACCATGCCAAGTAAGAGAAAGTAGGGGAAGATTTACATGGATTTATCTGGAGCAAACAGAAGCAAGGGAGCAATTTACCCAGTGACAACAACACATGGTCAAGAAAAAGAATTTTGAAGGACTTCAGAACTCTGACCATGAAGTGACCCTTCAGGATTCCAGAGGCCCGGGGAGAAAGCGTCATCTATTTTCTGACAAAGAGGAGAGAGTCTCAAAGGGCAGATTGAGTCAGACCTACTGGGGATGTTGTCATAGTGAGGATGGTTGTGGTTATCTGCTATGACTTTGTAAATTGGGAGATAGGACTTTGGAAAGAAGAGGGGAGTGCACTAATGACCCAGAAAAGGGTCAGAGTAGCATGAAAAGAAAAAGAACAGGAGAAAAAGGACATCGAAACAGAAAGGAGATGCAGACCAGCAGGATAGCTTTGAGACTAACATGTGAACTTATTATTTATTATTTTATTATATAACTTTTTTTTTGCTTTTTTTTGGGGGGGAGGGCAATTGGGGTTAAGTGACTTGCCCAAGGTCACACAGTTAGTTTTT
>CM053596.1:15215640-15238628 GCA_028646575.1 Pseudocheirus occidentalis | reverse complement strand
CGCAGAGGGGGAAATGGGGTAAGCAGAGGTACGCAGGCGAGCTGGAGGAGGGGGTGTGTCTGTACTGGAATGGGGGATGGGGTGGAACAGAGGGGCGCCCCCTCCCCCTCTGTTTCACTCCCCCCCCCCAACACACATTCTTGAATGACTCTCCACGTAACCAATCCCCGAGACAGAGGGAAGCCGGGTCCGGGGGGCGGCCAATGGTTCAGCGGGGGGCGCCCTAGGGGCGGGACTGGGGAAGGGGCGCCTCGGACCGCGGGAGGGGAGGGAACGGGAGGGGAGGGGGCGGGGCTCGGGGCCGGAGCTGCTGCAGTGTCTGAGGCGGCGGAGGCTGCGGCGGCGGCGCAGGCGGCAGTGGCGGCGGCAGCCATGGATCGGGGGCTGCAGAGATCCAGGTATGGGAAGAGGGCAAACCGTGGGCGGGGAGGGGGTAACCTAGAGGCTGCTCTCGCCCCCTCGCAGGGCCCAGGGTGCGCAGGATCTACCCTAACTCCTGAAGACCCTGGTCAAGGGGCGCCCCCTTCTGGGCCGGTTGGAGATGGGGACCCCCTATCAATCCCACCCAGACTTTTGGGAACCCCCAGGAGGGGGGATTCACTCCCCTTTAGAGTCAAAGGGGTGAAGTCGTCGCCTCTTCCCCTAAGATTAGAATGTCCCAGGCTTGGAGTTGCTGTGGGTGGAGCTGAAGTCCGGCTCCCCTTGGAATTGCAGAACAGTCTTGTGAGCAGCTCCCTGGGACCCCCAGGGGGAAGAATCAGGACTTCCCCCTACTTAGGACCTGGAAGGATGAGGCTTCCTTCTTCCCCTTACCTGGAAATCCCGCCTAGAGCAAAATATCCTAAGTATGGGGTCCCTAGAGGAGGGGGCTGATATTTGGGCACCCCTTATAATTAGGGTCAGGTCCCTTTAAACAGCTGTCAGGGAATCCCATAGGGGAACAGAATCTGGGTTGAAGATTGTCATCTTCCCCATTAGAGCCAAGAAGGTCAGGCTGTCTTTTCATAGAGCCAAATTCCTCACCTTTCTATCCCCACCCCTACCACCAGCTTTCCCAGAGACAGGTAGGTCAGACTCTAGGACTCGGGTTTGTGGGGGCCCTTGGACCAGTTCCCTGGGATCCTCAGGAGGGCAGTTAAAGTACTGTGTTAGTGTCAGGGATGTGGCCCACTCCTGGTCCCCCAAACCATAGTCTGGGGGGCTGAGGCATAAGAATTTCTGAAATCCTGGACTTGGGGATAGATAGCAGAGCCTTGCCTTGACCCTCTGGGTCAGCTTCTCCTCTGGGGCCAATGGAGTTGGGGTGATGCTCAAAGCTAATTCTATAATATAGCAGGTGCAGCAGAATGGGCGTGCCATAAGCCAGATAGTGGGGTACCTGGTGCCAACAGCAGCTTCCCCAGGGGGTCTGGGTTCTGGGACTCTCCAGACTCCACCTCTTCCCCCCCTTCGTTTCCTGGCCTGCTTAGATCTCTTCCCATGCTGTAGACATCCCTGCCGCTACTGTCCACCCTTCCCCCCCCCCCCATCCTGAACCTTGGCTCTCACCCTGGCAGGGAACACCCCCTGGAGGGGGGAGACAGACTTGGCCCCTCCCCTGGGCGCCTGGGCCTGGCTGGGTGCAGCCCCACCCACTCTGCCTCTTGGCTGAGCTGGGGTGTCTCTTCCCCCCAAGCCACCCCAGAGCCCAGCCCCTTCCTGTACTGTCATCCACCCCCCCTTCCCCTACCCTTTGGCTGCCAACACCCACTCACAACTCGCACTCAGGGCCAGGAACGGCTTGTTCTCTTCTGGCTTTGTTTACCCCCAGCCTAGGCCCCCTGGACAGATGGGAATTGGGGGCACAGGCACCAGTCTAGGGGAAAGGAGACCAGGGATGGTCCTGAAGGCCGCCCCGAGTGGTGGGGATCCACAAAATGGTGAGTGGGCCCTGGGGAGGTGGGTGGATTGATGGTCCCTTTTTTTTTCTGTTCTCCCTCCCTCTTCTGAATGGTAGGTACTTTCTTTGGGTGGGGAGGGGGGGGGATGAAGTGAAGGACTCCCCGGTGGGCACAGTGCCCAGGGAGCAGGCGTGGCACTGGTTGCTGGGAGGAGGAGCTGCCGCCCAGGAGATAGGGATCCCCTGGGGTGCCCATCTTCTTCCTGAGATACTTGGAAAAGGATGTGCCTGCCGATCCCCTTAACCCTTTCCATGGGGATGAGGTGATAGGCCCATCTCTAGAAAACCTGTAGGGGTATCTAGGGATACCTACCCCGCTTTGGGTGTTCTCTGTATACCCGTTAGTGGTTCCCCACTGTCTAGACTAGGAGCTAGCATAGAACTCCCTAAAGCCCTGGGCCCCAGGAAGTCAGCTTAACACCCTCCCCACCCACCTTTCAACCTCTCCTCCTTGGTCTTTGGGGCCACAGGCCAGGGAGCTTAGAACTGTGAGGAAGCCCCCTGCCTTTTTCACAGGTCTTTTGCCCCAAGACTCTTGTGTTTCTGTAGGGGGGAGGTTTGTCTTTCCTTGTTTGGGGCTGAAGGAGAGGCAACCCCCTCCTTGCCCTTCCCCCCTTTCCCTGGCCTCTGCCAGGGGCCTCCCTGACCCCGCCTCCTGTTCTCAGCTGGAACATGGGGAGGGCGATGGCCCCCCCAGCTGCACGTCCCAGCTGGGCACGGGGCCAAAGAGGCGGAGAAGGGCCAGGCTGGGAGCCAGGCAGGGAGACCGGCCAGCCTGGGGAAGAGAGGAAGCCAGGGTGGGGCAGAAAGGGGAGTGTCTGGGAGAACTGACAGTAGGATGGGTGGGTTCCCTGGCCAGATGGAGCCAGACACCCACATCAAATCATGAATGGGTACCCAGAGGCCCACGTGGCTACCCTTGGAGACATACTCTAGCCCAAGGCCACTGACATCCAGCCATTGACTCAGGATAGGCCCAGGAAGGGAGACCCAAACCCTTGAGGGGATACAAAATTTCTCAAGCCTCTGTGAGGATAGAGCTTCTGGGGTAGGAAGGGGGGGGGGCCTACCTCAGAGCCCTGTGTGGGGGTGATGAGCTCAGCAGCACCTTGAATCTGGTGCTGAGATTCTCTCAGAGGCTCCTAAGAACCTAGAATGCAGATATCAGTGCCAGGAGACCTCTGAGAACAAAGAACATCATGTCAGTGCTGGGAGTTTCTTGAGAACATAGAACATGGCATGGTCAAGCTGGGAGGCCCCTGAGAACCTAGAACAATGCATGATCAAGCTGGGAGGCCCCTGAGGACTTAGAACATGACATGGTCAAACTGGGAGGCCCCTGAGAACCCAAACTATTGGAGCTGGGAGAGATTTTAGCCCAGAGATCCCCTGGGCCTGCTTCTTTCCCCACACTAAGGTTACAGTGTTTTTCCTTTCTCCACAACCAACAGCCCTTCGTAGATACTTTGTTTCACTAGCCTAGGTCTGATTGTCTTCCTTTTTAGAGAGGAAACTGAGGTAAGATTTCAGGGCAGTAAATGACTTGTCCAAGATCATACAGCCACCTGGGGTTCCCCCTCCCAGGGGTCCCCAAAGGTCTTCAATTTCTACCCTCCTGCCACCAGGCCGAGCTCCTCTGACCCCATCCCATCATGCTCCAGAAGGGAAACTTAGACCAAGACTACGGTCCCCTACCTTCCAGGGGTCTCCAATCTCGTCTCCCCCCACTCCCATTTTACAGATGAGGAAATTAAGACCTGGGAAAGTACAATATCTTCCTCAAAGTCACTCAGGTAGTAAGTAGGTGGCTGAGCCAGGTTTCCGACACATTGGGACATCCCTCCCAGCCTTTCTAATTCTGGTTGTGGGGTGCCCCTCCTCCCTGCCAGGCCCACAGCTGCCAGAGGGGGTAGGGCCTCCAGGCTCCTGCTGCTGTCCCAGGTCCTCCCTCCTCCCCTCCTGCCCTCCTCCCTTCCTCTACTCCCCTGTTCCTGCTTGTCTGGGGCCCCCCTGGCTCTGGTTGTCCCTCCCACCCCCACCCTCTGGGCAGGAAAACAAACGGTCAGAACAGAACAGAATGTCCTCCCAGGACTGGGGGCCCCCTGGCCGCCCACCGCAGAGGGGAGGGTGAGCCAGCTGGAGCTCCCAGCCCCACCCACTTCAGGCTAGGGGAGGCCACCACCCTACCCCCTTTCTATAGTAATCCCAGACGAGTGGGAAAGAGGGATTTTTTTTTCCCCTGCTGCCAGCTCTGAGGCAGAGTGTCCCCACCCTCTTGGACCAAGGAGGAAAGTAGTACCAGGGCTTGTAGGGCTGGACTGAGAGGGGCACCTACAGGGTGGGACCCCAGGACCCCTCAGCCTGCCAAGCACTTGATGTTCAGGTTCTGAGGCCCAGACTCGGCACCCTCACTCTGCTGTTGCTTCTGTATTATTTCTGTAATCATGGACAATTTATTACCACCCCCTCAGTATCAGTTTCCCCATCTTGTAAAGGCGGGGGGCTGGATTAGATAAGAGCTAAGGCCTTTTCCAGGTAGAAATTCAGTGATGGATGGAACCTGGAGCTCCAAGCTCCTTTCAAGCTTCTTTGGCCAGGCTGATTACAGGGGGTTGGGGTGGTAACAGTGACAATGAGGATCTGGCAGGCACTTTGCAGGAATTATTATCTCACCGAATCCTCACAATCTTGTGAGAAAGGGCTTCCTGCTCTCCCCATTTCACAGATAAAGAAACTGAGTCTGGGGGAGATTAAGTGACTTGCCTGGGCTCACCCAGGTAGTGAGTGGCTGAAGTGGAATCTGAATCCAAGGCATCCCTACCCCATGTCCAGCCCTCTGTCTGCTAAGCCCAGCCACTTCCCACTTCCCCCAGGGATGGGGGCTTGGCCTTGATCAGGCTTCTAGCTCCTGGCTCTGCTAAAAAGGAACCGAAAAGAATGGGGGCCTCTCCTGAGACCTACAGGAGAGACAGCCTCTTCCCCCACCCCTCCTCCTCAAGACCTGAGACCTTTAACCCCTTCTGGGGCCTCAGTACCTCCCCAGGGGCTCCTGGCTCAGTGCCAGCCCTGGGACCTCTCCTGGTCTAGTAAACAGCAGATAAGTTAGGGTGTGGAAGGGGCCAGGCAGGGAGCAGACTGGACACAGGGAGAGGGGCCAGGAATCCAGGTAGCATGCACTGGGACAGAGACAGGTAGTGGTCTGAGGGAGGCGGGGAGAAGGAGGGCAAACAGCAGATTTAGGAAGGTCCTTAGAGTGTAAAATGTCAGAACTGGGAGGGGGGCCCTTAGAACAGGGAATCTCAGAGCTGGAAGAGGGGGGAACTTAGAAAATATCAGAGCTGGGAGGGGGCCCTTAGAAAAGAGAATGTCAGAGCTGGAGGGGTAGGGGTAGAACAAGGAAGGCCAGAGATGGGAGACCATTTCTAATACTGAATATTAAGGTGGGAAGGCTCCTAGAACAGGGAATGTCCAAGCTGAGAAGGACCCAAGATGACAGAACAAACATGGACCCCAGGTGTCCTGCCTCCCAGACTTCTGGGAAAGTCTCCAGAGGGCAGGTGCCTTCTCCTTCTTCTTGCTCCCCCACTCAGATCTTCCTCTGCACCCAGATCTTGGGTGTCCTCTGGGGTCTGAGGGGCTAGAGAGCTTCAGGGAGAGGACAGGGCAGAAGCTTCCTTACCGTTCCATCTCCATCCCCTTTCCTGGGCAGGTCCAATACAGAACTTCGGAAGGAGAAGTCCCGGGATGCAGCCCGGAGCCGCCGGAGCCAGGAGACTGAGGTGCTCTACCAGCTGGCCCACACTCTGCCCTTTGCTCGGGGGGTCAGCGCCCATCTGGACAAGGCCTCCATCATGCGGCTCACCATCAGCTACCTTCGAATGCACCGCCTGTGTGCAGCAGGTGAGAGTGGCAGCAGGAGGAGGCCCTAGCTCCGGAGATATTACATACAGAGAGATGTTGCTCTGGGGCAGCCCTTGGGAAAGTCTCTCCCCCTTTTCCCTTCAGCCCTCTTTCTTCTGCCTCCTGAGCAACCCCCCCCCTACACACACACCAGAGACCACTGTGCCTTCTTGATAACCTTGTGCCCCTTCACACCTCTGTCCAGAGAGACCAATCTCCTTGGAGCTTTCTGGGCAAAGTTCTAAGCTCTGAGTTCTCTCAGAGCGAGGCATGACTCCTGGGGGCTAACTGGTGCCTCTTCTTCCAGGGGACTGGAGTGAGGTTTCAGCAGCTGGTGCCGGGTCTGGGGAGCTGCTGGACTCATGCTACTTGAAGGCCCTGGATGGCTTTGTCATGGTGCTGACGGCCGAAGGGGACATGGCCTATCTGTCTGAGAATGTCAGCAAACACCTAGGACTTAGCCAAGTGAGAGCCACTCCCATTGGGACGGGCATGTGGACCATATGCTAGGGAGATGCCTCGAGCTGTGACAGTCGCTAGAGATCATTGAATTTGGCCCCTTCCATTTTAATAGGGGGCCCAGAAAGGGCAAGGGACTTATGCTATGGGGTGGGCTTATTTGGTTTTTCAAAAATTCTTCTTTTTCAACATTTCCCTTTCTCAGTCCCTGAGAAGTAGTGAGTTCCCCATCACTGGAGGAATTCCAGCAGAGGCTGGATATTATAAAGGAATGGGCTGGATGAGATGTCCTCAAAGGTTCATTTCAATTCTCAACTTGGCTCTCTGCCCCTTTCTCTGTGTTCATCTACCAGAGACAGGATGTTGGACATGTTGACCCTGGGCAGGTGCTGAGCTAGATGGGAGAAAGGGAAGTCAGGAGATTAGAGGCAGGAGCCAGGCAGGGATTGGGAGGAGCAGGTCACCAAGGTCAGCTTTTTGGCTGTCACTTACCCCAGAAGGGAGGGGTCCTGGGGTTGGGGAAAGTCATTAGCACCCCCCCTACCAAATACCTTCCTGCCCTTGTAGCTAGAGCTTATTGGACACAGCGTCTTTGATTTTGTCCATCCCTGTGACCAAGAGGAACTTCAAGATGTCCTGACCCCCCGGCAGGGTGAGTCTTTGCCATGTTTGATCCCTGTCCCCTAGCATAGAGTCCCCTCTGCCTCCAGGGAGCTGCCATCCCAAGGGGGCCCCCAGATTTGCCCATCTTGAAGGGTCTTGGTAGTAGGAGGGCAGGGCAGGGAACAAAGCGTCAAAAGCTTGCTAAAGTGGAAGTGAACTGCTCCTGGGATCAGAGACCCTAGATTCAAATCCTCCCTCTGAAGCTTAGCTGTGTGACCTAGAGCAGGTCCAGCTTCCCTGGGCCTACGTCTGTCTGCAGTAAGCTAGGTGGCCTCAGTGGTAGCCTCAGTGGTGGCCTCGGAGCTCCCTCCCAGCTCTGAGGGGAGGATTCTGGAGAAGCCTGTCTTCAAGGCCCTGCCCTCAGGAAACTGTTGGCCTGACTTCGTGATGCAGGATTGGGGACCAGCCCTGTGAGAGGGTCCCCGAGCTAAGACCTGATGTGGGCCACCTTCTGCCTCCCCTCAGGCCTATCCAAGAAGAAGCCGGAAGCTCCCACAGAGCGGAGTTTCTCCCTGCGAATGAAGAGCACCCTGACCAGTCGCGGGCGGACCCTCAACCTCAAAGCTGCCACCTGGAAGGTGGGGGACCCAGAGAGCCCAAGGGAACCTGGGAAATGGAGAGCCCCAGGCAGAGAGGGAGCTTTGGGCAAATGGGAAAGGTCTCAGCAGATTTGGGAACAGGGGATCCAGGCACCTGGGTTTGGAGACTTTAGGGAATTGAGGCCAGTGGCATGCATTTCAGGGGACCCATAAACTAGGTCAATTAGGTCTCTAAAGGGCAGGAGTCCCTGAGGGAGAAGTGGGGACTAGGGAACAGTGGGGAGGGAGGGACAGGATCTGAGCACCCAAGGCAAAAGTCTTGGAGAAGCTAGAGCAGGGCTGTCTCTGGGGCCACTCTGTGCCTTCCTTTCTGCAGGCCTCAGTTTGCTGACCTGTAAAATTGGACTAGTGGTCTCTGAGGCCCCTTGATCCTTAGATCTACAATCCTTTGAGTCAGATGCCCAAGTATGGGAAAAACTGGGAAAACCAGGGAGCCCATCTAAGATATTGAGGGGGCAGTACCAGGGAGCCAGAGGCTGGGGCTATGGAGTTCCACATCTCCAGAAAGCCTAAAGCATAGGGGCAGGGCAGGACAAGCCCACTGGCACTGGGCAGAGCTGGGGAAAGAGCGTGGCAGCACCAAGAAGGACCCTTTCCCTTCCCCACACCAGGTTCTACACTGTACAGGGCACATGCGTGCCTACACCCCACCTTCAGAGCCCTCTATGGGTGGCGGGCCGGGGTCTGGGCCTGAGCCGCCCCTACGTTGCCTGGTCCTGATCTGTGAAGCCATCCCACACCCCAGCAACCTGGAGCCGCCTCTGGGACAAGGAGCCTTCCTCAGCCGGCACAGCTTAGACATGAAATTCACCTACTGTGATGAGAGGTCCGTCTTGTGTCCCTCCTGGCCCATGGAGATCCTGATGCTTTTCTTCCTTCTTCTTTTCTTAATAGCCCTTGTCTACCCTTGTCCCTTCTCCCCTGATCTCCCTATTTCTCCCTCTGCCATTTACTTGGACCCTTTCCTTCCAAGTCCCTCCCCTCAGACCCTGTCCTCTCCACCGTCCCCCCCCCTCCTTCCCCCATTCTCAGGATTCTGGTTTGGAGCAGGCCAGAACTGACAGGGCCCATATTCTTCCACCCCTAGGATTTCAGAAGTGGCAGGATACAGCCCAGATGATCTGATTGGCTGCTCAGCCTATGAGTACATCCATGCTCTGGACTTTGATGCTGTCAGCAAGAGCATCCACACCTGTGAGTCTGCCCCAGATCCTCCCCGTCCCCTGATCTCCACCCAGGGGGACCTTAGCCCAAGTCTGGGAGTCTTCTCCTCCCTGGCTGCCCTGACCATCCTTCTCTGCTATCTGCCCCACCAGTGCTCAGCAAAGGCCAGGCTGTGACTGGGCAGTACCGTTTCCTGGCCCGTAATGGAGGGTACCTCTGGACCCAAACCCAGGCTACGGTGATCTCAGGCGGCCGAGGTCCCCAGCCTGAGAGTGTTGTCTGCGTCCACTTTGTGCTGAGGTCAGTGCCAGGCAAGGGAAGGGATTGTGACCCCTTGGGGAGGAGGGGGGCTGAGAGCTTTATAATGGAAGGATGGATCTCTATGCGGGGAGTCTGGTGATGTGGGTTCAAAATCCTGGCTTCTGCTCCTGCCTTACTGTCTCCTGGGAAACCTCCTTCCCTTTCTGAGCCTCCGCTTCTCCATCTGTAAAATTGAGGGAGCTGGACTTAATGGTTTCTTCCAGTTCTAGAATGCAGTGGCTCTTTATGAAGCTTGTCCCTCTTTCTGCCAGTTTATGCTTATGGGGACCTTGGAGCTGGGATATCACCCTTGGGGCAGACTGGTCGGGGTGGCCCTCCAGGGGACAAAAGACATGCCCAGCTCTGATCTCCCTTCCCTGACACCCTGCCCCCTCTGCCCCATCCTGACCCCCCCAGCCGGGTGGAGGAGACTGGGGTGGTCCTATCCCTGGAGCAGACGGAGCAGCCAACCCGCCGGCCCCCCCGCCCCGCCAATCGGGGGCCTCCCTCGGAGAAGAGCCCCCAGGGTCCTGGAGACGGCTTTGGTATGGGGGTGGACGGGGGAGGAGGGGAGGATCATGGGGTGTCTCCCCTTCTACACATTATCCCCCTCCATGTCCTGGCATCATCCTTTCCTGCCTCTTCCTAGCTGTCAGCCTCTGATCTTTTGCCCACTTCCTTGGCCTCCATGATCCCACTCAGCCAAGCATTTGGCCCATCTCCTTCTCCACCTCATCCATAAGCTTCTGGGCATAGCCTGTCCAGCCTCCACTCCATCCCTGCCTAGAATGTACCCTGATACTCACTGTGTGCTGATGGGACTCACATGGCCTCTCCTCCAGGAAGGCTTCCAGGCTCTCATAGGCCCCATTGCCCTCTCCCCAGTCCCTTCATCCCTCTACCCCCAAGATCCAGAAGCCTCCCAGGATGAGCTTCTGCCTTCTCTCTAGTCTCTCCTAGCCTGTGGGCTTCTTATTTCTTCAGCTTGGTTAAATAGCTCACTCCCTTGATTCACAGCCTTTCTATCTCCTCCCTCTTCCCTACAGTATGAAGGTCAGCCACTGCCCTCCCCCAAAAACCCCCAACATTCCCCACACAGTAAATGCTTGCTCAGAAAATGTATGGTGACAAAGGTTGGGATCACTGGGATGGCTCCTGTGATGCTCCAGCCCCATGTAACCATCCCAGCACATGTCTCACAGATACCTCTGGCCCCAGGATCCTGGCCTTCCTGAAGCCCCCAGCTCTAAGTGAGGCCACTCTGGCTGCTGACCCTCGCCGATTTTGCAGCCCAGACCTTCGCCACCTCCTGGCCCCCATCCTGGATGGGGCTACCTCTGCCCCTGCTGCCGCTGTCCCTGCCACCGCCACCGCCGCTATCCCCAGCGGAACCACAGCCAAAGAGCGTCCTCGAAGCCCTCCCCCGGTAGGCAGGCCATCTAGGCCAATTTGCCGCACTTTCCAAGGCTGCTTTTCTGGGTGTCCTGTTCTAGTAAATAATGGGTTATATTTGTTTTATACAAACATATATATATATGTTTTATGGGGTTATATATATATATATATAAAGCAATGTGAGGATCAATTGCAATTTTTAAAAGGTGCTTAGCACAGAGCCTGCCACTGATATTCTGTGTTCTCAGGTCTCTCCCAGCTCTGATATTCAATGTTCTAAAGGCTCTCCCAGTTCTGACATTCCCCATTCTAAAGCCCCTCCTAGTTCAGACATTCCCTGTTTTAAGATCTTTCTCAACTCTGATATTCCATGTTCTAAGAGCTCTCCCATTTTTTACATTCTCTGTTCTAAGGCTTGCCCCAGCTCTGACATTCTTTATGCTAAGGTCTCTCCCAGCTCTCATCTTCTGTGTTCTCAGGCCCCTCCCAGTTCTGACATTCTCTGTTCTAAGACTTCTTCTAGCTCTGATATTCCATGTTCTAAGGCCCCTCCCAGCTATGATGTTCTCTGTTTTAAGGTCCCTCCCAGTCCTAAATGATCTGTTTCCAGGATTGGATCTTCTTCCCTCATCCCCTATATCCTCATTGGTTGGACAAGCTCTCCTACTCACTCACCTTTAACCCAGAGCAGGATCTGGCCTTACCCTCTAACCTTTGGCTTATCTGACTTAACACTGTTCCCATTTCTTAAGTTCCTAATTCCCTGCCTGCCAAGGGGCTTCCTTGGTCCCGGGTCTAAAATCAGTGGTCCATGATATCTAACTCCCACAGCAGGAGACCAAGGCTTTCTCTCAGGTTTTGAGCCAGCTGACCTTGGACCTTTAGCCCCTTACCCCTAGAGCCTTTAACCTTGAGATTCCCAGTTTCACACACAGACTTTTTTTCTCTTTTCTTCTTTGCACATGGAAATATTTCTGTTTGTTGATGATGTTTATGAAGCATTAAAAAATCGTTTCCAGAGCCTCCATTACTGCCTGACCAGTTGTGAATGCTCCCCTTTGACCCTCTGAACTGGGACTTTGCTGCCTCTGCCTTTGACAGAGCTGCCTCTGTTGCATTTCTCCCACCATTTGGTGATTGGCTTCCGTCTCCATTCTTGGCTGGACCTTGGGCTTCGGGTCCTGCCCCCGGGGATGCTCTCGCTTGATGGAGCTGCGGACTCACCTCTTTTCTCGTCTCCATCTGGCTCTCAGGCGGATCTCCCAAATGATCTCCTCCTAGAGATGGAAAGTGTACACAAAATGTTTGGATTTGGCAAGACCCTGGAAGCTGTGGGAACTCTGGATGTGGAGCAGGTAGGGCCGAGACAAGGCTCCCCCGTCACCCTCCTGCCTCTCTGCTTTCCCTCAATGGACACCTCTCTCCCTCTCTCTCCACCTCAGTGTCCTCATCTGCACAATGGGACAGCAGCAGTACAGAAGTGGCATCTGTTGAGCACCTTACCTAGCACTGTAGATGTAGAATTGGAAGGGGCCATGGAGGCCCTTGAGCCTGACCCCTTTGTTTTACAGAGGAAGATTCTGAGGACTAGGGAGATAATGGGACTTGCTCAGAGTCCCACAGCTACTACATGTCTGGGGCAGGATTTGAACTCAGGGCCTCCCAACTCTACTGTGCCCCACCTAGCACATCCTTGACGTGAAGGAGGGTCATGGGATGTAGAGCGTGACCTCAGAGGTCCTCTAGTCCAACCCACCCTTATTTTACAGAAAAAAGTGCCTGAGGACCAGGGAAGGCACACAGCCAGCCTGTGGTTACTGTAGTGCCTGAGGAAGGGTACCTTGTTGAAACCACAGGGCTGAGTGGTGACCCCTTCCCCCACCTTCTCTGCCCCTGCTGGGGGAGGCCTTCGGGGTGCCCAGGGCCCCCTCCTAGACAGAACTCCTCCCAAGAGGGGATAGAGTCTGACCTGTAAGAGGTGTGGTGGTGATAGGAGTGGGAGGTGAGCATCTGCAGAGCACCGGAACACTGGATGAGATGAAGACCCAGGAGGCCCTGGCAGTGCCCTGGGATCCAGTCTGGGCTGTGGCAGAGCCTGTCCAGAGGCCTGAGGAAGCATCAGCCCCTGTCCCCCTCCTCCCCCTCACTCAGACCCCATCTGAAGAAGCCCAGCAGTCATCTCATCCAAACCCCTCACTTCACAGATGAAGTTGTCCAGTGAGGGCGAGCTGACTGGCCCCAAACCACTGAGGGAGGAAGTGGGAGAGGCAGGCTTTCACTGCCCCCCCACCCCCAACTTTCTAGGCTGCTGGGACTAGGGATGTTCACCCTGGACAGTGGAAGGCACCTGAAGAGCCATCCTCCAGAGTGGGGATTAGCCTCCTTCTGCCTGGCCCCAGAGTAGAGAACCAGGAGCAATGGGACAGTGGCAAAGAGGCCAGCTTGGGCTTGTGCTCATGAGACAATGAGAGTAGCATGGACTGCCTGAGGAGATAGTGAGCTCCCTGTCTCTGGAGGCTTTCACGCAGAGGCTGGTGGAGTTCTTTTCAGGGTCATGGTAGTGAGGGTTCTTTATCATGGATGGCCTTGGAGGCCCCTTCCAACTGGGAGGTCTTGGGTTTGGATCCCAAGGCTCCCTACTTTATGGGCCACACTTTTACTGTTATGCCCCATAGTCTTTCTGTTATCACCCTGTCCTGCAATTCTGAGGCCCTCAGGGACTAAAACCCTGCCTTTGGTGGGGGCGTGGTTGGAGGAGGGGAGCTGGCTGTTTTCTTGGGGGTTTTTGTACCTTCTTTTTCTTCTCTGGTTGATATGCCTTGCTGTTTTCTGGGTAACTCTCTCTAGCAGCTTTCCTTCTCCCTTCAGTTTACTGTTCTCCATCTCCTGGGCATCCCTGTCCCACACCCCCAGGCTTGTTAGCACTGTGTACAAGGGAGGAGCTAGTGTTTCCATGTGATGCGGGTCTCTCCTCTAAGTAGAAATGCTTGGGCTTTGGGACAGCTCTTTTGTCTGCTCAGAGCCTTTTTTCTGTCTCCTCCTGAGCTCTTCAGAAGTAGCTGGATCAAGTGGAGAAGTCCAGCAAGATCTAGGCTAGTCATGGGTGAGCCTGGCTCAGTCACTCTGACTTTCCAAATGTCTTCACCTATAAAATGGAGGTGATAACCCCAGCAGGACCTAGCCTGTGAGGGTTCTTGGGAGGATAGGGATTTGTCCAGGCTTCACAAATAGCGCTGGGAAATGGGCAGGTACTGCAGGCATCAACATCACCTTTTTTTTTTTTTTTCCCCAGGGAAGAGAACTGCCCCACAGAGAGCTGAAGGGAATTTTTCAGGGTCAGCAGCAGATCTGAGGCTTAGCCAGGGCTAAACCTGCCCCAAAGCTCAACATTTCCATTATGGATACAACTTAAGATCTCAGAACTGGGAGTCAGGGCTTGAATCCAAAACCAAACAATGTTACTAAGGACCGTTCATCCTCAGTTTCTCCATCTGTAAATTGGGAGATCTGGACCTTCTAGGGCCTCTGAGGTCTCTTCCAGCTTGAAATCTATGCTCCTAGGATTCTCTGACCTGTGTGACCTTGGGCAAGTCTTGACTTCTGGGCCTCAGTTTCCTCGTCTGCAAAATTCAGAGAAATCGTTAGCTCATCTTTGAGACTCTTGCCAGCTCTAGGTGCAGGGTCTTCCAGTCTTCTGGAGTGACTCATGAGACAGACAGTGTCCTAGGCAGGAAAGGACTGTGGGTCTCCCCAAGCCCAGCACCAAATGTGATTGGCTCCCTGGGGTTTCACCTCAACTCCAAGGCCAATAAGCTACAAGGAGGAGGGTCTCTGACGTGGGCTTCTCCTTCTCTTCTGCCCAGGACATCGAGGCGCTAGAGTTAGAGATGTTGGCCCCCTACATCTCCATGGATGATGATTTCCAGCTCAACACCAGCGAGCAACCCTATAGGACCCCTCGAAGGCGTCCAGGAACAACCCCTCGCCCCCGCGCCCGCAGCTTCCACGGCCTGTCACCTCGACCCCCAGAGTCTCTCCCTATACTTCGGTGGGGGAGTGACCCACGACTGAGCCAGAAGACTCATCCCACCGACACAAACTCCCAGGCTGGAGCTAGGAAGAGGTGAGGGAGGATGGAGAACAGAGAAATGGGGAGGGAGGGAGATTGGAGCCCTAGATTTGGAATTAGAGGACTCCAATTTAAATTCTAGCTCTGTGCTGGGTAACACAGTAGACAGAGCCCTGGGCCTGGAATCAGGAGGACCTGAGTTCAGATTTGACCTCAGGTCCTTATTAGGTGAGATAGCCTGGGCAAGTCACTTAACCCTGTTTGCCTCAGTTTCCTCATCTGTAAAATGAAGAGATTAGTCTAGGTAGCCTCTAAGGGCTCTGTCTACTTCAATTCCCCATCTGTAAAATGAGAGGGTTGGTATTCCTTTCCAACTTTAAATCTTATGTTCCTAATAATGTATTACAGTTAGTAGACAGGATAGGAAGCAATCAACAGAGGGAAGGCACTGGAATGAAGAGGGTCTCAGGAAGGCTTTCACATTGAAGCTTGGAGCGAGAAGGGGACTCAGGGCCACCTTCTAGACCAGCCCACACATCACTGACCTGCCAAATGGTCAGTTATCCCGTAGATACCACCTGAAATGCTTGGAGTGCAGAGACCTTTGACCTGGTTCTGACATCCTGATGCCAATCCTCAATCTGTTTCTCCCCAACTTCCCTCCATGCTCCTGGTTCTGGGGCCAAAGAGAACTCCCAATTCAGTATGTGAATGTCCCCCTTTAAATCTTAGACTCTTCTCCAGGCTAAAGATGAACAGTTCTTCACCTTTTTCAGATCCTAGACCCCTTTGACAATCTGATGAAGCCCAGGGACCCCTTCTCAGAATCACATTGTTAAATGCATAGAATCAAACATAGAGAGGATCACAAAGGAAGCCAATTATATTGAAATACAGTCATCAGAATAATGATGGTGGTGATGGTATTCACAGATCTGTGTCTAGAAGTGCGCCATTGTGTTTCAAAAGCTGTAAATGCAGGAGAAGTCAGATAACGTCTGTAAAGCACTTAGCACCATGCTTGGCACATAGTAGGTGCTTCGTAAATGTTTCCTTACTTTCCCCCTGTCCCCGTGGTTAGACTAAGCTGGATACCCCCTCTTTGTTCCTGGAGGCTGTGCCGCTTGCAGAGGCAGCTAGGGGGCAGCACGGTGCACAGAGCCCTGAGCCAGGAGTCAGGAAGACCTACCTGAGTTCAAATAGAGCCTTAGACACTTAGGAGCCATGTGACCACAGGATCCAGGTGAACATCAACTTCAGTAATATTTGTGAAACCCTTAGCTTAGTGCCAGGTATATAATAGGCACCTAATAAATGCTTGTTTCTTCTCTCCTTCCCCTCCACCTCTCAGAGTATTCTGAGATCACATTTGCTCTGATTAAGAACCTTCTATGGGCATGGTGGATAGAGAGCTGGCCTTGCAGCCAGAAAGACACAGGTTCAAATCCTGCCCTGTCATATAGGCTGTAGGACCCTGGGCAAGTCAATTGACTTCTCAGTACCCCCAAGCGCCTCTCTCAAGACTATAATTTGAAGAGAAGATGCCAACATGCATTAATAAAGATCCGGGAGATCTCAGGTCCAGGCCCCATCCCTAAATGCAAGGCCCTGCTCTTAATCCTGGGGGTACAGAAATGGAGAATGATGGCCGTTTTTTCCCCTGCCCTCAAGGGCAATCTATGGGGGAGCTAGACAGTGACGGTATAAAAGTAAATGAGTGTGGTATAAGATAGAATGTGAGTGGAGGAAAAAGAACAGATATTCCAAGAAAATCTGAGGAGGAGGAGCCGGTGGCAGGGAAGAGGCATGGGGCTGGGAGGTGCTGCGCTGGATAAGAGCATGGAGGTGGTAGAAGACAGGATGAGATGGTGAGACTGAAACCTAGAGCCTGTCAAGTGAAGTAGTGGGTAGAGAGGACACCTAGAACCCAGAATGCGGTCATCCTTGAATGCTAGGTAGCCTGAGGAGTCTGTACCTTATCCCAAAGGCAGGAGGAAGGTACCTAAGCAGGGAAGTAATATTATAATGATGGGGATAACCATACAGCTAAAGCATGATTTATTTTTTAAGAAGCACTTCTTTAAGCCAGTTGTACTAATGTTAAGCCCATTTTTTCAGATTAGTAGAGTGAGGCTCAGAAAGGTTTGGAGGCTTGCCCAGGGTCGCGCAGGTTGGTATCCTTGCCCAGATGTTCTGTGCTTTCCTCTCATTTCAACACTGTCTCCAGTGACCCCATCACATTGCCCCCTATGTGATCAGCCTGTATTCAGAGCTTGCCCTTTGGTGGACCTGGTTCTGACCTGATTCCGTATGATATTGAATGAAATGAAATACAAAGAGGAGAGCTGACAGGTGACAGAAGGAGGTTTTCTTATCTGGAACGCTCAGAGAGGAGGCTCGTGAAGGACACCTTACAATTCAGCTTAGCACTGCTCCCAGACTCAGCACTGTCCATGGTGGTCTATGGGTGAGCTGGAGCATCTCCTCGCTCTCGGTACTCAGGTGACCAGGAAGCCACGCCAAGCGGCAGAGCCTTAGTGCTCTGAGCTGTGAAATCTCAAGGACAATCTCAATTCATTTTTTTTTTTAATCCTCATTTATTTCTGTTTGGAAGCCATTTGACCATCGAGTCCCAAGGGGCTTGGGAGCTCCTTAGAGAGCCTGAGAGTCTAGTCTCTTTTACAGTGAAGCTAGTCTGGCTTTATAGGGGCAGAGCCTTTGGACACTGCCCTCCCCACAATTGCACATCCTGGGGGTGTGAAGTTGATTTTTTTTTAAACCAAAATGTGAATGTTTCTGCTCCACTGATGTTTCCACTCCATCTGATCTTCTAAGATTGGGCCCATTTGGTTGAGATCTTTTTAGGACCCAGACTCAGTTTTCCAGTGCTTTAGCTCTGCCTCCCAGAGTTGTATGGAATCTGCAGATAAACATTAATTCTATGCCTTTATTGAAAAGAGAAATGGAAATGTTGACTATCTCTTGGCCAAAGACAAGACCCTTTAGGTTCTCTATGAGAATGTTCAACCATCCATGAGCATTTCACACATGTGTCAAACAATGTCTTTTTCAGCTGAGTGACAGGAAAAGAGAGAAAAGGGAAGAAGGGCCTGCCCTCCAGGAGCTTACATGTGCCTGAAGGAACATCCTGTCCTTTCATGTGACAGTGACCCAGGCATGAGAGACACTGGCACTGGACCACCCAGCATTATTTATTTATTAAATTTATTAAATAAATTATTAAATAAATGGCGTGCCCTCATCAAAGATGGCGCTGTGCTCTATAGGCAAAGCAGAACTGCAGTAGCTCTAATGAAACATCTCCTCTCCATGGACAATCTGTGCCCAGTCTGTGGTAGAGCATGTCAAGCTCATGTTGGTCTCAATGGCCACAGCCGTACCTTGACTCCAACATAGCAATGTCATTTTGGTCTTCTTCAAGAGCAAAGTACAGTGACCACATGGGAGAAAACCTTAATTAATCAGTCAATAAACATTTGTTAAGTACCTACCATATGCTAGGCACTGTGCTAAGACGTGAGAGTACAAAGAGTCAAAAGGCAGTCCCTGCCCTCAAAGAGCTTAAAGTCTAATTACATGTAGAAGGTCATGAACAATAGCTGATCTCTTTAGTGGAGAAGTCCTTATTACCAAGACTTCTTTCCTCTCCCCTCCTGGTGCCTAGAACAGACCTAGGGCTGGGCACATCTGAGATGTTCAGTCAAGATTCCTTGCCCAAAATACTTACCTGGTAGGGGGGATTCCATGATGAATTACTTGCCTTCCGAATGGGGGAGGGGAGAAGGGAGGAAAGGAAAGAATTTTGAACTCAAAGTTTTAAAAACAAATGTTAATTGTTTTTACACTTAACTGGAGAAAAATTAAATACTAAATAAATACCAAAAAAAAAGTCTCCTTGCAAAAGTGAGGGAAGGATTGGCAACCCACCAATGCTGGCATCTGATGTGGTGCCCATCTCTGGCTCCTGAATTCTCTCCTTCCCTTTCCTGCAGGACCCTGCCCCGGAACTTGGAGGAGGACAGTGGGACTGAGGCCTTGGGAGCAAAGCCCCCCAAGCGATCCCCCAACCCAGCACCAGAACACTTTCTGCTGCCACCCCTCAGCCTGGTATGTTGGGGAATTGGGGCATCCACCGAGGGAGGGGGACTGGAGGGAGAGAGTCAGAGGATCTTCAAGCTGACCTCATTTGACTGAGAAGGCCAGTGAGGCCCAGAGGAAGTCGGCACTAGGGTCTGAATTGACCTGCCCCGACTTCTTCCCGATGCCGCCTTATGTTTCTTTGATGGAGGCAATGGGGTGAAGGTTACTAGACAGAGTTGGCAGAGCCTTGGGTTCCAATCCCACATCTGACATGTGCTAGCTGCACGCCTGCAGTTAAGTCACGTTGCTTCAGTTTTCCCATCTATGAAATGGCCACAATAATAGCACCTTCCTCCCAGGGTCCTTGTGAGCTTCAGATGAGGTCATACATGCAAAGTGCTTCTCAGACCCGAAGTCTCTTTGGAAATGTTTGCTAGGACAATGAGATGATCACGTGGGCAGTTTCTCTGCTGCTGCCTCATTCTGACACAGGTGTGAAACCCAGGTGTGACCCTGGGTACCTGGAACGTAAGCCTTGGCAGGCTCTGCCATGGCTGCCAGGGGGCACGGTGGATACCACCCTGGACCTGAAGTCAGGAAGGCCTGAGTTCAGATCTAGCCTCAGACATTTACTAGCTGTGTGACCTTGGACAAGTCACTTAACCTCAGTTTCCTCATCTGAAAAACAGGCATAATAATACCGCCTTCCTCTTAGGGTCATTGTGAGGACCAAAGGAGGTCATGTTTGTAAAGCGCTTTGCAAACCTTAAAGCTCGCTATAAAAGCTAACTGTGATGGTGATGAAACTGTATATTAAATGTCAGAGTAGCAAGATGGCCCAGTTTGTGTCACCCTATGAATTTATTTGTTTTCTTTCTGTGTATTTGTTAATGCTCCGTTCAGGAATCATTTATTAAGCTCTTAGTATGTGCCAAGCTCATAGTAAGGCCACAAAAGCCAAAAACAGCCCCAACTCTCTGAAAGCTTCCCGTTCCCCTGGGCGAAGAGGCCCGTGCAGAGAGAAGTCAACGCCCGAGATACTCAGAGTCACTTGTTGAGGGAGGGGGATCTGGGCTGACTCCTTGGAGGAAGTGGTCCTGGAGCTCTAGAAGAAGCCAGACATTCTGCCGATGAGGAAGAACCATATTCCAGCCTGTGCAGGGAGCAGCCGTGTTGGCTACTTTCCATACATGAATTCATTTGAGCCTCATCGGTCGGTGATTTTATTAATTATCATGCATTTATTAAAATGACGTGCATTTATTAAATAATTATTATTTTAACATTATTTAATAATATATTTATTATTTTAAATTATTTATTAAATACATTATTAAGTAAATAGACGTGCATTTATTAAACGCTTACTGCATACTAAGCACTGGGGTACAAAGACAGGCAGGAACATCACACAATGAACCAGGGCTCTGGGAACGGTCGCTGCTGTTCAGTTGTTTTTAATCCTGTCTGACTCTTCACGACCCCATTTGGGGTTTTCTTGGAAAAGCTTTTCTTTCTCCAGCTCATTTTACAGATGAGAAAACTGAGGCAAATGGGGTTAGGTGGCTTGCCGAGGGTCACACAGCTACTAGGTGTCTGAGGCCAGGTTTGAATTCAGAAAGTGGAATCTTCCCGCTTTGTGCTGCCCCTGGGGAACAGAGAGGGGTGGCCCTCGGAGTTACGGGGGGTAGGGAGGTGAAACAGTGGGTCTGGGAATCCCAGGGAGCACTCACTGACTTCTGCCTCCTCCCTTCTCCACCAGAGCTTTCTCCTGAGTGGTGAGGCCACCCCTGGCACCCAGCCAGATGCCGATAGCAGGCTCCTGGACCTTGAAGAGCCAATGGGTAAGTGAGGGAATTCTGGGCAGGAGGGGATATTTCAGCAAGAGCCAGGAAAGCCCAGATGGGCCAGTGGATTCCAGATAAAGGAATTTGCAGTCTGAATGATCCCTGATCAGGCTGGAGCAGACTTGACAAGGAGTGATTTGTAGGGAGATTTGCAGAAAGAGGCAGATTTTGGCTCAGCAAGAGGAATCACACCCTGATCGCCAGAGGTACCCCATAGCTCAGCAGGCTACCGTAGAAGATAGTGAGTTCCCAGTCCTGGGAGACCTTTAAATGAAGGCTAGCTGTTGCATGAGAGAAATCACGGGATTCAAAGCTGGAAAGGGCCTCAGAGGCCATCTAGTTCATCCCCCTCTCCTCTGAGGAAACTGAGATAGATGAGGTCAAGTGACTTACCCAGGGTCACACAGCTAGTAGGTGTCTGAGGCCAAATTTGAACTCGGGTCTGATTCTAAAGCCAATGTGCCTCCCAGGAGGAATGATCTCTAAGCTTCCTGCCAGCCCGGGTGGGATGGTTTTTGCTTCCCTGGCACTTGACTCATAGTAAACACTTCGTACCTGTTTGTTGACTGCCTGATGGAGACAGCATGGTAGCTGTGCCGTTCACCTTCAGGGCAGTCATCCAGACCCTCCAAACACCCCCAAACTACCCTGTGACCCTGGGCAACTTCATCCCTTATATTCTAACAGGGGAGGCAACATACGAGACACGTGCATGTTCGTATAAGATACATGCATGCTGTATATGCATACAACACGCATGCACATTCATGCAAGATACCTGGGGCAGGGGGAGGGTTCTGATCCAGGAGCAGCTAGGAGGCCAGTGTGGCTGGATGGAGAATGCATGCAAGAACCCAGTGTAAGATGGAAAAGAGGTCTTTAAAAGCCAGACAGTGCATTTCATGTTTGATTGTTGAGGTCATAGGGAGCCACGGCCGTCTGTTGAGGAGGGGAGTGACACGGTCATGTGGACTTTAGGAAGACCACTCTGGCAGTGAGTGGAGGATCGATTGAAATGGGGAGAGACTGAGGGAGGGGGCCCACCCAGAGTGTTCTGACTTCACTGACTGCCCTTCCTGCCCCCTGTACAGCCCTGGGCCCCTCCTCCCTGCTCTCCTTCTATGAGGATGAAGATGCCACTCAGCCCAGGGGTCACTTCCAGCTGGAGGAGACCTTACCTCAGGAGCTCACCCCAGGCACATGAACCACCTCCCTGTCCTCCCCACTCACCAGTCCCCTGCCCTCTTCCCCCCTCCTCCCTCCCCATACCCAGGACCTCAGCCACACTCCAAGCCCGCAGCCTACGCACAGGATAGAAGGATCTGGGGCCAGGGGAGAGGGACATGTGCTCCCTCCCACCCCCACTCCTCATACCGGGCCCTACCTCACTGCTCCCTCCCACCCTAGTCCTCTGTGTCTCAGGGGTTCTGGGTGGTCCAGGGAGAGCCAACCAAGCCTCAGCTGGGATGGAGGGAGTCCCATCTCATTCCCACTGGTCCCACACCTTTCCTAAGGGGGCAGGGTCCTTCTAAGCCCTGGCTCAGCTCAATGATGCCCCCCCTTTGGAGGGTAGGGACCTCCCCTCTCCCTCCTCCCACCCCCGTCTCAGGATCTCTTGGTGCTCATTTATTTACACCGTTACCTCACCCATATTTTTAGGGGTTTACTTTATAAATGGGGGTTTTCAGGGTGGGGGGTGGGGGAGGGCTAAGGACCTTTTCTACAGCATGCTTTATTTTAACTCTGGGGTGCACATAACCACCTTATCCATGAGAAAAATCTCCCCTTTTTGTGATAAATGATCTCTTTTTAAAATTGTTATAATCTAAAGGTACAGGAAGGGGGTGGGGGAGAATTGATGGAATGCAAAATCCTGAACCCCTCCCCCTAGGTTTCATAGGGGGGGCCCTTTAAAGCAGACTCCTCATTGAACGCAAATGCCGTCTCTCTTCAGACCTCTCACCCCTCCCCAGTTGCCTCTCATTCCAGACCTTACCCCATCCAGACAACTGGGCATGGGGGGCAAACCTGGCCCCTGGCCCCAGCCCTGGCTCTCATCTGACTTGGCCTGGTCGCCCTTGTCTTTCCCCGCCTCAGTTTCCCTTTCCATGAAGTGAGGCAGTTGGACTTAGCAGTCAGTAAGGGCCCTTCTAGCACCTCTCTTTTGTGGGTCTGTGAGTGGACACCTCTCTCTCCAGGATGGGTCAGAGGTGGTGGGGTGGGAGCAGAGACTTGTCCAATCCTCAAACCTTTCAGTTCAGAGCTGGGCTTTTAAAGATCTCCTCTGACCACCCTCATTTTACAGAGGCTCAGAGAGGCGAAGGCATTTGCCACCCAGTGAGTCACAGAAGCACAGAAGGACAGAACAAGGAGGGGACCCTTAGGGATCCCCCATCTGACTCTGAATTAATGCTGGTGGGAACTGAGACCCAGAGAGGGAAAGGTCTCCCATAACTGGGCTGAGGGTCTTCCCGCGGCCTCTGACCCTTCCTGGTTCCAGGCTCCCTGCCTCCAGGCCCAAGTGAGGCATTCCTCTCAGGCCAAGCCCAGAT
>CM053596.1:15190362-15215540 GCA_028646575.1 Pseudocheirus occidentalis | reverse complement strand
GGGAGGGGAGAACTGGGGGGAAAGGGCTACTTCTGTAACTACTACCCCCACCCCCAATAAAGCCTTCTGCCTGAAAGGCACCAGAACTCCCCTGGTGGACTTGTATTCATTGACTTTGTGGGTGTTTGTGGGTCAGGGACGAGCTGGTATGACTTCGTTTACAGATGAGGGACCTGGGGTTCCAGGAAGGGGAATGATTTTCCTATGGTCACACACAGCTCCATGTGTAGTAGTCAGGGGGTGTCTGGAGGATGTCTGGGTCACTCATGTTTCCACGTGTAACAGTTATACAGAACTTGCTTCTGTCGTGTGTATCACAGATCAAGTCTGCCTTTATTTTTATGGAGAGGTAAACTGAAGCTCAGAGAAGCTAGGAGTTTTGCCCAAGGCAGGATTTGAATTTGAAATCCAACGTTTATAAGAATGTCTACAATTCCTATAACTGTCAGGTTTGCAAAGGGCTTTAAAGATATAATAGGTGTCTTATCTGTACCCTTAACTCTGCCAGGATCCTTTGTCCCTGGGGCCTGGCACACAGTAGGTCACAGTACAGGGGGCCTGGAGTCGAGAAGACCTCAGTCTTCCTCCTCTGTAAGATGGGGGAATGATGGCATTGACCCATTACAGGGTTGTAGGGTTAAATGAGAGAATATCCGTAGTGCTTTGCAAGCTTTAAAGTGCTCTCTAAACGTGGGCCGCTGTGTTTCTGAGTGGATGGGTGAGTTGGGGCCTGTGTTTTGGGGTGAGGTCACCAGCTCCTTTGCATCCCGTGGGAGAGAGCAGTAACGTGGAAGGGCAGATGGAGAGAGCTGTGGCCTGGTTGGGTAATTTACAGACTAGGCCTTCAACACAAATCACTCTGGCTTTAGGCCCCGGCCCAAGCCCCACTCAGTGGTCTTTGGGGATGGATGGCTCAGAGTGAAGGTGAGTAGGAACTGAGGGTCTTCCCCTCCCAGATTTTTTTTTTTTTTGGCTAGGTATAAGGACCCATGTTTTGCCCCATCCTTGCCTAGCCTAAATCACTGAATGGGTGTTGCCTCAGACAAGCTGAGAGCTGGAAAAAAATTTAGCTCAAAAAGGCCGAGGTCACTCACTACATCGGGGCCATCCCTGGTCCTCCTGATCCGTATCTTGTCACTGACCCCAGGTTCAGATGCCAAGTGGGGGCTGATCCACCCAAACTCCCTAACCCTTGTGTGGACCCAACCCTCTGCTCCCCACCCCCCAGCTACCTTTTAGGGCAGCTACTTGTCGGGGTTGGGAGCAGAATCCTGGCTGGGTGACTGCTGCCCTGACCTTGAGGGTATCTTCCCCCTGTCTAGAGCTGCCCTCGAGGCTTACGAGTGAGGGGCAGGCCTGCATCAAGTGAGGGGCAGCCCCGCATCATGCCCGAGACCCACATGTTTCATGGTTCAGTGACCCACTCCAGGGTGACTGTGTGTGTGTGTGTGTGTGTGTGTGTGTGAGGGCATGCACACGCACTTCCCGTATGGCTGGGTTGATGGGGTTGGGGACCAGGACAGCAGTGACCCACACCAGCCTGCTATCCCAGGAAGCCTCTGACCCAGAGGGCACCTCTCCCTTTTCCCTTCCCCCAAGGCCTCCCAGGAGCCCCAGGCTGGACTCTGGACTCCTACTAGTCTCCTCCTCTAAGTCTGCTAGGTACACACTTCAGGCTCTGGGAATGAGACCCGGGATCTTGCCAACCCCCGGGATGGGGTGACTGGGGCTCTGTGGGAGGCCAAGCCGAACCTGCTCTGCCCTTTCCAGGAAGGGAGGGAAGGAGCTCCTGGGCTGGCTGGAGAGATGACCCGCACACCGTCCCCTCGGATCTAACCTAGGCTTATGGGACTTTGTGAGGCCAGGGCTCTGCTGGTGGGAGGAGGTGGCCCCTAGCCAGCCCCACAAAGACAGGCAGGGTTTGGTATTGATAGGAGAGAGCACTCCTGGCAGGGACACCCGCCTAGGCAAAGGCATGGAAGGGGGACTCGTTCTCTGGTTTTCACAAGGAGACTTCTCTTGAATGACGACCCACGTGCCATAATGACAGCTAACATTAACACAGTGCCGTGTGTGCCGAGCACTTTACAATGACTGTCTCAACGTGCTCCTCACAAGAACGCTTCAAGGTAATGCCCGTCTGCCTGGCCCGGGATGCAGGACGGGGAGTGCGGTGGGAGAGGTCGGGCTGCCCCAGATTTTGCGTTTTGACCTGGAGGCAATGGGAGCCGGTGCACACAGGCCCCGGAGATCTGGGGGGTGAGATGCCCTGAGCTCCAGCCAGGACGGAGACAGTGCAGCCCTGGCCTTAGAGACGCATGACCTCTGGGCTAAAGGACAGAAATAAACGGGAGATGAGCCACTCCTCCAGGAAGCCCTCCCGGATTTCCCGTCCTGCTTCGCCCTCAGGCTCTGAGCTGTATCTCCCGACCCGCCTCAGTTTTTCGCGTCTGGCCAAAGGTCCCAGGAAAAGCGGGGCGGGGGACATCCCATCTTGGGACGTTCTTGCCGGCTCTAGACTTTCTAGAAGCCTCGTGGTCTCTCGATGATCAGCGGGACGCCTGGGGCCGCTCTAGAACCCGGGTCCTCCCCGCTCTCTATGGTTCGCAACAGAGGCCCCGCCCCCTTCCCGGGGGAGGAGGGGAATGTGCGGCCTCCCGGGCCGGCTGTGCGCATGCGCACGCGAGGTCGGGGTGCGAGGCCGGCGCACTATGCGAAGGGCAGGGAAGGAAGAGGGAGAAGAGGGGCGGGCGGGCGTTTTACGACAGTTGCCGGCGACCGTTGCCTGGGTTGTGGCGGTGGAGGGGTAGGCGCGCTTTGCGGCATGGCGATGGCGGAGGGCGAGCGGCCTGGCTGTGCGCCTCCCCCCCGGGACGACCCGCCGGCTGACGGCGCCCTGAAGCGGGCAGAGGAGCTCAAGACGCAGGCTAACGAGTACTTTAAAGGTGCTCCCCGGGGCTGGCGGGAAGGCGGCGGCGCCGGACGGGCGGGCGGTGCCATGGCAACGGGCGGGCGGGGGGGAGGAGGAAAGCTGGAGGGCGCTGCCAGATAGGGAGCCATGGGAATATTATAGAGGAGGGGCCTGCCACAAAGGGAGCCCCTGGCGGAATTCTGCCACATGGGGACACCGGAGGAGATCTTAGCCAGATAGGGAGCAGTGGGGGAACGGGGAGAAGGTTACTACATAATGAGCCATATGAATACATGAGGAGATTGCTGCCATATAGTGAGCTGTGGGGGAATGTGTAGGGTTGCCACATAGTCAGCCTTCTGGAGACGTAGACTATTGCCAGATAACGCGCTGTGGGCGAATGTGAAGGGTTGCCACATAGTGAGCCATATGAAGATTCGCTGCCAGAAAACGAGCCATGGGGAAATGTGGAGGGTGCCACATAGTGAGCCATATGTAGACTGTTGCCAGGAAGTGAGCCATGGAGAAATGTGAAGGTTGCCACATAGTGAGCCATATGAAAACTTGCCAGGAAGTGAACCACGGGGAAATGTGAAGGTTGCCACATAGTGAGCCACACGAAGACATGAGGACTGCTGCCTGATAGTGAGCTATGGGGAAATGTGGAGACAGTTGCCATATAGGGAGACATGAGGAGAGTGCTGCCAGAAAGTGAGCCATGGGGAAGGTTGCCACATAGGGAGACATGAGGAGAGTGCTGCCGGATAGTGAGCCATAGGGTCCCATATATAGAGAGCCATATGGAGACACACAGAGACCTTTGCCAGATAGTGAGTACTCGGGGACATGTGAAGAAGGTTGCCATATAGGGAGCCATAGGGAAATGTGAGGAGACCAGTGCCAGATAGGGAGCCCTGAAGAAGAGTGTGGCCAGGTAGGAAAGGTGCAAAGGACCAGGAAATCCTGTTCAGCAGGGGATGACGGAGGTGATGTGCTGCCAAAAAGTGGCCTGGGGAGTGGGACGGGAGACAGAGGTGGATCTGGTGGGAGCCCCAAGCCTGGGTGCTCCCCCAGGCCCCGGGGTGACCCCACAGCCCAGCCCCGAGCCTGGACTAGAAGAGAGAGGGAGGGGAAGAGGCTGAAGGGACTTCAGCTGAAAGCCTTCTCCTTTCTAAAGATGAGTAAACTGAGGCCAGAAGGGCACACAGGGGGAAGAAGCCAAAGCAGGCCCTTTTTCTCCCCTCACCCCAAGCTGGGCTCTTGAGCTTCAGCTGGTGGCAGCAGCGGGGACATTGCTGGCTTTCTTTGGGCCTTCTCTGTGGGGTGAGAGAGCCAAGTGGTCACAGGGCAGGGGTCACCCCCCAGCCTCCCCTCCTCGCCAGAGATGGACAGCCGTGAGCTGTGAGGGTCATGCAGCGCCCCATTGAAGCCACCCCAAAGGAGCCGGGGAGGAGGGTGAGCCCCAGAAGGGAGCTGGGCACCCCGGGAGAGTGAGGCAGGGGAAGGACAAAGCCAGAGACCCTCTTGTCCAAGCCCCCTTTCACAGGTGGGGAAACTGAGACCCAGGGAGAAGGGACTTGGCCAAGGCCTCCCAGCAAATCAGGGCAGAGCCAGGGGCAAAGCTCAGACTTCTTGACCTTTTTTCTGGGACTTTCTTTAAGATAACAGTCTATCTGGGGGGAGGGGGGATACCCTTTTCTCACCATCAAACCCCAACAGGAAATAGCTGAGTCTAAGAAGGAGGGGGGTGGCAGCAGGAAATGGAGACGCGTGGGAAGCAAGCGCTGCCCCCTGCCTTTTGCAGGGCCAGGTTTGGGGGTGCTCCTCTGGCTGTACCCTGCCTTCTGAGAGTCCTGGCACATCCGCTGGTAGGCAGGACATTAGTGACCTTTTACAGAGGGTGGAGCTGAGCTGCCCCAGGAGGGGAAGGAAGCTGACCTTTGCCCCCCAGGTCTCTCTACCTCTCTCCCAGACTGTCATAGCTTTCTGGTGTCACTCTCTCCTTTCACATCCTCCAGGAGTGTCCTCTGCCCCGTGGCCTCCTCCTTGCCCCGCGGCCCCACATCTGCGTTTGCCCCCTTTCTGCGTTATGTGCCTTCTGCACCCCACCTGTAGAAGGCCCTTCTTAGCTGTCAACTCGTCCAGGAAAGTGTCCCCGATTTCACCCAGCCAGGCCATTACTCTGTCCCCTCGGATTCCCCAGGACATTGTGTCCAGGATTTCTTTGGGGGGTCTGCAGACTCTCCTAGAGAGAAGGGTGGGTCCATTTATGTTGGTGTCTGAAATCCTGAGCCCTGGGCCATTCATTTCAGCAAGTGCCTACCCATTCTCCCAAGAGCCCTGTGCTGGGACAGGCCGGGGTCCAGGTGGCTCATTTGCCTGCCCTCATGGATGTTACCGTCTGGCATGAGGAAAAGCCACAAGCACAGTCCAGGAAGGAAGGAAGGCCGGCTGGCTGGCTGGCCTCCTGGCCCATATGACACATGGAGGGATTCAGCAGAGAAAGAGGAAAGGAGAACACTGTAGGCATAGGGGCCACCACACGTCCGAGTTCAGGGCTGTTGCCGGCCAGACTCAGGGCTCTAATTGCCAGGGAGAGGTAGTTGGCCTTTGCTTGGCAGACAGTAGGCATAGGCCATGCCCACGTCTGGTGGCATCCAGGACCCAGGGGACCGGAAGGACTCGAGGGAGGGAGGCCGGAGAGACCTGGAGGGGAAGAGGGCAGAAAGAAGGAGAGAAGCTGGAGTTAGTCTGACACACAGTGACTACTGCAGTGTAGTGGTTAAAGGCTGGCCAAAAAGTTGGCATTCACTGCCTTGTTTGAGCCCCACAATTATATATATTATTATCTCCATTCTATCAGGAGGGAGCTGAGGCTTTGAGGCTAATGCCTTGTTCCTGCTGGGATCCCAGCTGAGGGCTGGTGGCCTTCCCAGGGCAGTGTTGGGGTCTGGATGTCAGAGCTAGGAAGGACCTCACTGACCCTGCCCTCCAGAGGAAGCCTACACCAAGGTCCCTGCAGGGAATTAAGGCCTACTGCCCTGAGGCGGGCCATCCCTCTGCTGGGGAGAGCTGATTTGGAGAAAGGTTTTTCCTTAGGGCAAGCCTGAGTTTGCTCCTTGGTGATTCCCACCCATTGCTTCAGGGTCTGCCCTGGAGGTTTCAGCAGTCTTTCCAGGACTTGAAGGAAAGTCCCTTCCAGTCTGCTTAATCTTCCTTTCCTCTAAGCCTTATCTCATCCTCAGAATGGCCTGCACTTGAGACCCATTAGCATTTCTGAACCCTCTCTGGCCCAGTGGGAAGGGGTGCACCCAAGTGAAGTCCCTTACCCTAGATGTTGTGATTTGGTTCCTTAAGCTTTCAGTCCTCTGAAACCCCCAGCTCTTCTTCAGACAAGCTGATCTCTGCCTTCTGGCTCTGCCTTCCCTGGCTTATACTTGTGCATTCATTCAGAGAGACAGACACACGCACCCCTACACCCCTTTGCTGCTCCATCAGAACTGGCCAAGAGATAGGCTGTCAATGAGCCCTGGCCCCTGGGGAGTTGGTCATGATAACAGCTGACATCTTCCCCAGTTATTTAGACTGCAGTCTCGTGGAAGGCCAGGGGCCTGGGCCGTAGATGCCACCCAAACCACTCCCCACAACTTACCCATGAGATGCTGAGCCCCAGGAAGATCAGGTACAGTGTCCAAGCTATATCTCGTGAGGCCCAGAGCCAGCCCCCCTACTCGGCACCTCCTGATCCTCAAACTGGCCCCCCGAGAGCACACGGCCCCATGTGCCCCATGTGCTCTCTCCCTTCTGACAAGGAAGGATCTCCCTGTCTGACTCGCATTGTAAAGATGGGCCATGTTTACACACAGGAGGACAGGGCCCTGCCTGGCTTGGGGGATTGTGTACGTGTATACATGTGTTTTTGACAGGTACATGACGTTGAGCCCGTGTCAGTGCTGAGAGCCTGAGAGAAAGTTAGGATGTGGGGCCTGCCCTCTCTCCCCAAGCTCACAGGCCAGCAGAGAATGAGGAGAGTCACAGTTTCTGAGAGGCCTCTTGGCCTCTGGGTTGGGCTTCCAGGTTTGCAGGTGAAGAGGAAGGGGAAGGAGGACATTCCAGGTGTAGGATCAGGTGCCTCAGGTTACCCTTTTACAGATGGAGAGACTGAGGTGGGGGGAGGTAGCCAGAGAGGGGCTTCCTAGCACCTGACAGTGTCAGCAGGACCTCCGAGGTCGTCCAGGCTGGGCGTGCTGTGTTAACGTGGCCAGATGTCTGTCTGTCTCTGGCAGCGCGAGCTTCTCACCCCTTCCCTTCCCCTGCCCTTTTTAGACAAAGACTATGAAAACGCAGTCAAGTTCTACAGCCAGGCCATCGAGCTGAACCCCAGCAACGCCATCTACTATGGCAACCGCAGCTTGGCCTACCTCCGGACAGAGTGCTACGGCTACGCCCTGGCCGATGCCACCCGCGCTGTGGAGCTGGACAAAAAGTACATCAAGGGCTACTACCGCCGGGCCACCAGCAACATGGCCTTGGGCAAGTTCAAGGCGGCTCTTCGGGACTATGAGACGGTGAGCCCCTGCTGCTCTGCGCCCCCAGTCTGCAGGGCTTGGGATCCCTGGCCGGGCCAGAGGGTGGGCTGAGGGGGGACGTGTGCTTCCTGTCCTTGGCTGGAGATGAAGGCTGTGGCCAGACCGCAGAGGCCTTGAATACCAGACCCAGGAGTGTGGATGGTCTTCCGTTGGGATTGTGGGATCATCGAGCCTCCTTGTTTTGAGAGGGGGCAATAGGGGCCCAGAGAGGGGCAGTAATCATGGAGAAGAGCTGGGGGTGTCATCCCCCCACACCTAGGAAGGGGCTGTGAGATGGGCTATGGCAGGGGTCTGAGTCAGGCTCCAGGAAGAGGATTCTCACCTCCAGCATAGGGAGAAGCTGGGGATGTGGGGTATGAGAGGAAGTGGCCACAGAGAAACCCCTGCAGAACTGGGAAATTAGGGGCAGGGGCACGGCTCCACAAACGGTGTCCCAGCCTAAAAGTAGGAGTCGGTTTTAGAAAAGATTGAGAGAGACTCCCAGGGGTGGCTAGGTGGCGCAGTGAATAGAGCACCAGCCCTGGAGTCAGGAGGACGTGAGTTCAAATGTGGCCTCAGACACTTAACACAAAAAAACTAGCCGTGTGACCTTGGGCAAGTCACTTAACCCCCAGCTGCCCTTCCCCCCCCAAAAAAGAGAGAGCCTTCCATTTGATGGACCCCTGGTAGGTTGTTTAGAGGAAGGTTGGGGGATTGGGGACCCATCTGTGACCCATAAAGGACATATGGGTCAGGAAGGGGAATTCTCCCTTCAAAGCCACAGTCAGAACTGAGTCCAGAGCCGGGGGCACCCGGTGCTGAGATCTCAGATCTCTTTATCTTTATGTCGCAATCGTTTCTGGACATAGCCCTACCTGTATCTCATTGAAGCCATCTGCCTCTCCCTCCCCTCAGAATGAAGAGCTAATGGAATGAGGTCAGAGTCAGAGAGGGCACCTCCATCCTGGCCCCCTCCAGGGACCTCCCTTTACTCTCCAGCAACAATACTGGTTCTTTCTGGAGTCTCATCTTGTGGTCCCAAGAGACCAGTACAGACCTTCCAGTGTGTTTGTGGATCACTACACTGGTCTTCCCTATCTGCTCCCTGGCTAATGCTCTGGGTTCTTTGCCACCACAGAGGTGCTGTTATGAAACTTTGACCAACTTGGGGCAGGTGCCAGGGAGGGGGATCCCTGGGCCTCAGGGGTGTAGACGGTTTCAGAATAATTCCAGGTTGTTATCCAGCAGTATGTGGACGTGCCTGCCTTCCCGCAGCCCCACCAGCAGGCACTGTCTGCGTTTCTGTTGGCGTGGCATCTCGGTCCAGATGAGCGCTGTGCTGGGGCCTGGTCATGGTGAGGTCTCTGCCCTCACCCCACGCACACTGTGTTTCTTCTTCTTGAGATTCTGGGCTTTGGTTCTTCTGCCTGAATCTGTTGCTGTTTTTTCTGTGCCCTTGATCATTTATTCAGCCTGTCCTTTTGTGATGGTTTTCTCACCATCCTCTTTAGCCTGGTCCAGTGTGTCAGAAGCACTGGTTCTCCCATTGGTTCAGTAACAAGCGGTTTTGTTGTGTCTCTGCAAAGCAGAGGGTGGTGTGCCCAGCATCCTCCCGATCTTGTGCTGGTGTTTCCTTTCTTTGTCTCCCTGGCTTTTGTTAGTCCTGTGTAGACATGCTCACTTTTCTGTGAAATCATTTCTGTCTTGATATTTGATGAAAGCTGTTCATTGTCTCTGTTTCTTTGCTGATTCTCTGAGGTTTTCTAAGTAAGTGACTCTGTTTTCGTCTGGGTAATAGAACAGTCCATTCCTCTACCAGCTCACCATGCTGCCCAAAGCCTGGGGGTACCTGGCAACGTGGGAAGGCTCCCTTGTGGGACACTGGATGTTTGTTCTTGGAGGATCCCCTAGTGCAGGAGGACCTGAGCTGCCCAGGATCTCCTGGGGTGGGGTGGGTGGCAGTCCTCTCTGCCAGTGGCCCCTATTCTGAACCTTACCATTTCAAAGAGAGCTTGAGGTCCCGAGAGGGAAGCGACTTTCACAGCCCATATTTGTTAGGCAAAATTTGAGCTCAGGTCTCTCTGACCCTTGAGCCTGACTCAGCATACACCTCACATATCCACACCACCTCTCAGTGCAGACATCACCATTTCCATCTTCCAGATGAGGGCCCCTTTTAACATCCACACACTTTGGAGATCCCTGCCTAATAGCAGTTAGACTGTTTTTATTGGTTCATCAAGAGCCTGTGTCATGACAAAAAGTGGTTGTCAGGAATGTTGGCCAAGGTGCTCCATGAATCATAACAAACATGTACAAACTGTGTTGCTCTTTGACTCCAGAAGGTACGTTGTCTCTGTAAGGATCTATACGTGGACTTTTGGGCCCTCTTCCCTTTGGAGTCCTCAGATTCCAGAGTGGGAACTTCTATAGTTTCTAAGCTGGGCAGAATTTGAGCCTGGGACATAATGGGGAAAAACCAAGCTTGGGAGAGGGAATGGAGTATATTGGGGAGCCAGGGGGATGAACCTTGGACCTGGACTGTCCTGGGTCCTGGTGGGCTTGGGAAGGTAAGGAAGAGATGGTGTCTGCTTTGGGGCCAGGATGGGAGAACTAGGCTGGGTGATGAAGAAGGCACTAGAATCAGACAGATTTGCCCCTGAGTTCCATTGGGGAGGCCCTGTTTCTCCTGCCTCTGAATCCCCAGCTCTTCATACCCAGGGCCCTGTCCTTTGTTGGCACCCCATAAACGAACCCAGTCATGAGCCCTGACCTGGGACGCAGGAGCCACCCAAAGGAAGGCTTAGACCAGAACATCACTCACAGCTCTTCCTGCTCCAGGAATCTTTTATTCCCACCCCTAACCCCAGCTGTATGCTGTAAAAATGATACTGCTGACCCTTGCCCAGGAGATCCTCAAAGGGTTTCTGCAGGACTTGGGTCGGGGAACAAAAGAGGCTTTTGTGTTTCCTTTTGGGGGCCCCTGGTAAGAACATGCACCTTGTCCTGCCCTCAACAAGTACTGTCAGGGGAGAAAGAGCCCCCTTTTCTGGACCCTCCTCCCCGGTCGCACAAGGTTGCATCACCCTCGTGCTCACAGGCGGTTGGCTGAGCAGACCGTGAGAGCTTGGCCATGCCAGTGGCTCTCCTGTCTCCTCTGGGAACTCTTTGGGGTCCTTTGGGGGCCACTTTTCAGAGGAGGGAGAGAATGGGGCCTGGTTTTCTTCCCCAGCCCTGCTAGAGTAAGATCAAAGGGTCCTCCCCTGGCTCCAAGCCCTGGCATCAGGCACATGAATCAGAGTTTTCAAGCTCCCTGGTATCTGGAGTTTGAGGAAAGAGTTTATTTCTGGCCTCCATTTCCCTTCTTTTCCCTCACTGAGTCCTGTTATCAAGCCACAGTTTGGGGAAGGAGCCCAGGGTCTCGCCATTTATGCCAGCCCCACCCTCCTGATCCAGGTTGGGGAAGAAGCCCCAGCTCCCTTCTCTGTGGTCATTTTAAATGTGACCAGGGCTGAGAGCAGCCCGATGTCCTTGTCTCCTGAAATCTCCAGCATTTAGCAGAGCTGCCTCCTGTCTTGGCATGGCCAGACCCAATCAGTTATCTGAGGCAGCAGATGCCAAGGCCATTCCAAGGCTGGTACCAACCCTTGGTGGGCTTTGCCTCCATCAAGGAGTTAGTAAGGCAGCGTCCCAAGGAGCAGTGCCAGCGCAGGGGTCTCTGCTCCATGGGGGACAAGCTAGACCTTCCTGGCTGCCCCTTCCAGCCCCAGCAATCCTGGGACCCGGTGTCTAGGCCCACCTGCTGCTGACTGGCTCTTTGGCCTGCCCCCTTCCTTCCACTCTTCAGGACTCTGTTTCCTCATCTGGAAAATGAAGGGATAGACTGTGCGCTGTGGAAGGCCCTTCCAGCACCTTCGTGGGTAGAGGGAAGTCCTTCTCTGCTCTCCTCATCTCTCACCCCGAGTCTGGTCCTCCCTACGTCCTTCCTGCTTCCTCTTCCCTTCAGAAGCCTGCGATTCCCCCAGCCAGTCTGCCCCCTCCCCACTTGTTCTTTTTTTTTTTTTTTTGGAGGGCAGTTGAGGTTAAGTGACTTGCCCAAGGTCACACAGCTAGTTTTTTGTGTTGAGTGTCTGAGGCTGGATTTGAACTCAGGTACTCCTGACTCCAGGGCCGGTGCTCTATTCACTGCACCACCTAGCCACCCCACTTCCCACTTATTCTTGCTTGAGCTTCAGGTTAGTTCGCCACCCGCTAATTCTTAGAAGTTGTTACTTGGGGGTGGCTAAGTAGCACAGTGAATAGAGCATCAGCCCAGGAGTCAGGAGAACCTGAGTTCAAATCTGGCCTCAGACACTTAACCTGTGACCTTGGGCAAGTCACTTAACCCCAATTGCCCTCCAAAAAGCATAAAAAATAAAGTTGTTCCTTGGTGGAGATTCTCCACCTCGCACAGAAATTGGTTCTCCCCTGCCTTCTCTTCCTCCTTGCCTTGAGGGCAAGTGGCAAACAGGGTTAGGCAGGCCTGGCTTGCCAGAACCCAGAGCTGCTGTGGTCACCAGGCTGAGTGTGGGAGTGAAGAAGATCCTGTAGGTCAGGCAGGGCTAGCACAAAGGCAAAGAGGTCAGAGAGCACAGTTAGGAGCCCAGGATGCCTGGAGTCAGTCTCAGCCCTTGACTGCTGCTTGCTCCTGCCCAGGCTGGTGGATGGGTGGGTGGGACTGGTGTGGAAAGTATACTCTGGCTTTGGAGCCCAAAGACCTGGGTTGGAAGGCGGAGCAATTGGGGTTAAGTAACTTGCCCAAAGTCACAGTGCTAGAAAGTATTAAGTGCCAGATTTGAACTCAGGTACTCCTGACTCCAGGGCCGGTGCTCTATTCACTGCATCATCTAGCCACCCCTGGGTTTGAATTCTGAGCAGGCTAGAGAAAAGTGCATGGAAATAAGACAAGCCCTCCAGAGACATGGGGTCCATCCTGGTGTGCAGTCCCCTCCCTCATTATCCTTGTCTGCAAGATAACCTGTGAAGTCCCTTTCATGGGAGGTCAAAGGTCAGGGGCTCCTACCTTTTTGGCACAGCTCCCTTTTGTCCGGCCACTGACTCGAACCTCCTCTATCTCCCCATCCAGGTCGTGAAAGTCAAACCCAATGACAAGGACGCCAAGATGAAGTACCAGGAGTGCAACAAGATTGTGAGGCAGAAGGCGTTTGAGCGAGCTATCGCTGGGGATGAGCACAAGCGTTCAGTTGTGGACTCCTTAGATATTGAGAGCATGAGTGAGTCACGGGCTGCCCACCTACGAAGGCGAGGTGGGAGGGGAGGGTCGTGGGGACTCTGGCTGAGCACCCAGGCACGTTCTGGCACCCTGTCTGCCACCCTGCTCCACAGTGATGCCCCTCCACTCAGGCCCATGAGCCTCTCAGCTGGGCCCAGGGACCGGAAGCATCTGATTGGCATTTGAGGCTTCTCCTTGTAAAGTCTTCCCAATGCCTCAGCAGTGGTCCTGAAACTGCTGGACCTGGTGCATTCTTCCACTGAATTGGGAATGGGAGCCATCGCTAAAGGCAGACATCAGGCCGCTGTCTAGCTCCTCCCATCCTTTCGTTCTCCTAAGCCAGGCTCTTTGCTGGTGCTCAGATCTACTCCTATGGGCTTAATCTGGCTGGCCTGACTCCCTGAGTGCTGAGTCCCCCTAGACTTATCTCTAACATTCACATCCTACCACCCCACCTTGCCTTCCCAGGGAGAAGCTGGTAGGGACCCTGGGGGGTGCACCTTGGCATGGGCCTGCCTGTGTCAACAGCCTACATCTGCTGACCTGGCTCTAGGAGGGTCCTGGCAGCCGTAAGACAGAGAGAACAGCTAGCAGGAACTTGGGGCAGAGGGGGCGCCTCTTCCTCTGTCAGGTACCCACACCCATGGCCAGTACAGATAGACATTCACTGGTACTCTGCCCCCGCACACTGGGCAGCCCTCACTCTGGTCCTGGTGGCTGAAAGTGCTTTTACTGTGTGTTATGAGGCCTCAGGAGCGGTTCAACCCCAGCTTGCACTCCCCTAGTAGCCGTGGGTGTTCCAGTGACAGCTAGACACTATGGAAGCTCCTGCGGGGCCCCCTGGCTACAGGCGATCTCCATGAATGGGATTTTTCTCCCAGGATCCCCTCGTCCCTGTCTCTGTTCTCACTTTGCTTGTGGTTTCCTCTTTCTTTGATTGGAGTGTCTTACTTGGCTTTGGAAGCCTCCATGTGATCCTCTTACTGGAGGAGAAGCAGGAACTCTTAGAATTTCTTTCGCTTTTGGAGCACTGGTGATCCTAGAGCTGATGGCCACCTGTCTATGAGGAACCTTGCACGGAAGCAGAGAGCACTGGGAATGAAATGTGTGGGGCCAGCCTTTGAGCTCCCAGAGGGGATGTTGGGGATGGGGGAGAGCAGGGCGCTCTGGTTGCCCAGGACTAGGGGAAGGGGGCTGGGGCTCTCTGTCAGCCTATTCCTCGGGTACTCACAGCACAAGCAGAGTGCTCCCCTGCCGCCAGGGGCCCCCTCTGCAATCTTTGCTTCTTGCACTGGCAGCAGAGCACCTGGCTTTGGGCCGTTCTCCCCTCTTGAGGTTTCCTCTGTAAACCTAACCATGCTCTGGCTGCAGGAGAGTACTTAGGAACACTTGGCATGAGCAGCTGCCATCTTTCTTGCCGCTGTGTTGGTCCATTCCCCCCTCCATCTCCTTCCAGCCCCTTCTCACCCAATCTCTCCTCTTTTCTCCCCCTCCTGTCGCTCCTTGCCATTTCTTCTACCTTCTCTCCCTCTCTCTCTTCTTTCCCTGCCCTCTCCTGTAGTTTTCCCACCCTTCGTATCTCTGTCTCCAGGCAGGTTAGAAGAAAGAAGAATATTTCTGAAGTTCGTCGAGTCTCATTTCAGCTGTTTCATCGTACCTTACTTTAGTGCTTGGGCCCTGACTGAATCCTCTCCTAGATTCACGCTCTTCTTCCCTCCATACTTTGTCATCTACTCGTTGTTAACACTCCCTCTGTTTTTTCACATCCTGCTTCTCAAAGTATAGAATGAAAACAACATCCTCTTTCCTTTCCCCCCAAATAAGATCAATCCCCCTGTCCCTCCAGCTCTGTCCTCGGGCACGCTGGGAAGCCAGTAGCCGCTCGTGGCCCTGCTCTTCAGAGAACCATAGAATCCCCAGCCCCACCTGTCCTGAGCACAAAGCCTCCCTGTGACATCCCTGACTAGCTTTCATCTAACCCTTATTGTGCGAAGCCTTCTGGTCATGTGAGACTTGTGTCCTCCTGCGGCAGGAAGGGGACGGCTCATGGAGAACCCTGCTCTGCACTTGGGAAGTCGCTCCTCTTGCCGGCCTCCTGTGGCTAGGCAGAGGGGTCTGGTCCTGAAGCTGGTCCGTCAGGTAGACTGGCTGTCATTCCTGTCTGGGCCCTGTCTTCTTCCCTGCTGCCTGGATTAGGCTCTCCTTTCTCATCCTCCCACCCCATCACATTCTTCTTTCTTTCTCACAAAGCTCCCCAGTGTGTCACAGGAGCACCAGCAGTGACCCAGAGTCATTGCCAAAGGCTCTGCCCATAAAGCACACACTCAGGCCGGTTCTGCCAGGCCCAAAGGCCTCCAATCCAGCCTCTGTGGTAGGCAGGCCTTGTCCAAAGATCATCCTTCTTCAACCTGGAGCTGAGCTGGGGATCCCCAAGCTAGGCACGGGATGATGAACGTGGTGAATGGAGGTCCTCCACATCATGAGGTGCAGAGAGGATGTGACACTCACGCATCCTTGCCAGTGTGGGTGAAAAGGGTTCCTTACGTTTCTGAAAGGAGTCAGGAGGGCACACATCTTACAGATGAAAGGACTTAGCCGGTAGTAAGTGGCTGAGAAGCAGTTCCCGGGGGAAACTTGTGAACACAGACATTTCTCATGTTGTGTGGGAGCTCCGCTGCGCTTTTCTTTTACTAAAACTGCCTCTCTGGTTTCAGGTGGTACTTGTTTATTTCATTGTGCAGGGATTTGGTGAAAAGATAAAAATCTGAAGAGAATAACAAATAAATATTATACCATTAAGTCAGTTGAACCAAGGGAGCCGGTGAAAATGAATTCTGTATTCTCTAGATATCATAGAACAACAGCAAGAAACTCCAGAATGCTGCAAAATAGCAATAAAAGTCGGAAGAAAGTATTGGGAATGAAATTAGATCAAAAATCAGAGCTAGGAACAATTTCAAAACAAATGGCTGAGTAAGAAAAAATTGAATACCTGGTGCAAAGTCTCTCCAAAGCGGTAGAGGCTCTGAGAGAGAGAACGCAACTCAATTACAAAACTGTCAAGTAGAAGGAAATCTGGCAGAAGAGAAGCAAAAGTCACCAACCAATTACATTAAAAGAGTGCATGAATTCCCTAAGAGCCAAAGTGACCGACCAGAAAGAGAGGACGTTTAAAGCGATTCCATGATGTTATGGGTTAGAAGGACCTCACAAGCCATCCGGCCCAGCCCCTGGCGTTATAGATGCAGGGACAGGTTGGGGAATGGAAATGCCTTGCCGAGTTCCTGCAGGGGGTGTCGGGGGGCAGGATTTAAACTGAAGTCTTTTGGCTCCAGGGGCAGTTAATAGACCATTAGCGCTGACAGGGATTTGGGGGACTGTAGAGTCAGACTCTAAAAAACATGAAGTGGAGAAAAGGTTTTGCCCAAGGTCACATCAAGCCGATGATTGAGCCAGAACTGAAACTCCCGGCCTGGATCATGCCCCACTTTGAGCCCGCAGAGCCTCAGCCATTTTAGCCAATCTGACAGACCTTCTGACAGTCTCACAGGAAGGGGCTGAAAAACCAGGAGTGACAAGTCCAGACCCACCCCTGGTATGCTGTGTCACCCTGGGGCAGCTTCTTTCCCTCTCTGGGCCTCCGTCTTCTCTGTAAATTTAGGAGCCTGGCCTAGGTCATCTCTTGGGGCACTTGCAGCTCCAGCAGAAAGACCGCACCACCTTTCCCACTGGCTTCTCCAGCCCTCCCCGCCACTAACCATAGACTCTTCATTTAGGCACAGAGAGAAAATAAAATAAATCAACCTGTTCCTTTCTCATAAATCTTCAAAATCTGAGTGACTTAGGAGTTCGATGGTTCTCTATCCTCCATGCTTCCTTTTTTGTTCTTCTACCAATGGTATAATCTTTTTCTTAAAAAAAAAAATACCTATAAACATGAAAGAATTGTTTTCCCTACTCAGTCTTTTTTATTCTTTTTTAAAGTAACTGTAAGTATTTTTCTTGTGTTCCTATTATTTGGGATGTTTGCAGGTCAAAATAATTGCTTCCTTTTATGGATTTTTTGCTTTTGCAGGAATGTCTCAATACCTCTCGTTGAAAGCTTATCTTTCATCGATGATCAGGTTTAGGTGTATAGAACGTTATTTCAGGTTGCACCTGGAGCTCCTTTTTTGGAATATACTCTTCCCATTGCTTTCACTGATTGCTCATCAACATAAAGTAGTCTTGAGATGTTCACGTTACTTCTCTTTCCTTCATACTTTCATCAACATAAAGTAGTCTTGAGATGTTCACATTACTTCTCTTTCCTTCATACTTCACGCGCTCTCTCCTCAGCTGATCACAGAATTTCTTTTTGTCTTTGGAGTCGCGAAATTGAATCAAGACAGACCCTAGAGTTTGAGAGGTTTGTTCGTGCCGCCCTGTGGCTGTCTCTGCACTCCCTGGATCTGTGCTTGGCTGTCACCTTTTGGAAGACCTGTGACCCAGAAGTGATCTCTGCATGTCCTCCCTAAAGTCCTTCAGTGTCATGGGCTGCGTGTGTTCCTTGTTATTGCTGCTGTCTGCTCTTCTTCTGCCCAGTTTTCTTCTACTTCAGTATTTTTAGTTCAAATTTTATTCTCTCAGATCTGCTGCTTGGAGAGATTTTCTGTCAGTTTTCAATTTTTCCTATTCAGCGACTGATGTTTTAAATTCATCTTACCTTTGATTTCTGATTGAATTTCACTCCTAGTACAGTCTTCTGGCTTTTATTTTATTGTGAATCATTGTGAGATTTCTCACTCCTATTCTATGGTCTCTTGAGAAGACACATTTTTCTTTTTCTTTGATTCCTGTGGTCCAGTTTCCTTAATGGTGTAATTTTTATTCATTCATCTTCTCTGGCAGCTTATCTGCTCTTGAGCTAGGTTTTTATTCAGGCTCTTTTTAACTTTTTGCTCTTTCCACCTCTCCAGTGTATTCCTGTCACTTGGTTCTCATTTCCCCCTTCATTTTTTGACTTCTTCCCCTTCCGCTCCTATACCAACTCTTAAAGCTGGGCTTCTGGACTGCCTTGACCTTCTCGTTTTGGGGAGAGAATGGATGGAGTGTGTGGTTGGCCGGCCTGGGTTCCTGCCCTTAATAAGCTCCAAGCAGAGGTGGAGGGTCTGGCCTCAGCCAGCCTTGTGCCTCATGTGGCTCCCGCCCACCTCCTCCACATTTCTCCCTGCTGTGGGAGCCCCTGCCCTCACCGGGCCTGGCTTTGGTGTTTACTGGCTGAGGTTTTCCTGCCTTTTCATGTGGTGGCTTTGCTTATTCTACACCTGGGAAATCTCTCCTTTTACTGAGGTTTTTGAGGTGTTGATGGTGCAGGGGAACAACGAATTTGCCCTCCCATGACCCTTGTGCTTTCACCAGCCTGCCTTCTCTAGACTCACCGTTGAGTAACTGCCAGGCTCTCATCTGGGACCAGGGACTGCCACCACGATCTTCCCATCTATCCTTCTCTGTACTGAAGGGGCTCAGCGGCCATCAAGCCCCACACACTGCTGACTTTGTGTGACATTGCAGACCCTACCTCAAGCAGCCTGCTGGGCAGTTTCCTCTTCCTTCCCCTAAAATTTCCTTCCTGGCTACTTCGCCATTGTTGGTCCTAAGTCTGCTGTGTGGGCCCAGCAGAGCAAGGCTTTTCCGGTTTCTATGCCACCCTTCCAGGCCGTTGAGGGCCTTCTTGAGGCCCAGCGGGCCTGGTTCCTTCACATACACCCTCTCCTGATGCATATTTGGCTCCTCTGGCCCATCCCAGCCCTTCATGAATGAAGCAGCATCATCGTCAAGCTGGCCTCACAAGTCTCCTTTTTGGTTCTATCCCAAGACAAAGTTCTGCTCAGGGTCCAGAGAGGAAGAAGGCGGCTGAGCTGCAGTGGAAACCTGGGTGGAGGTTGGGGGCAGGGTGGAGAGGGGCCTCCCTCTTGCTTGGCCACTCTGCTGTCTCGAGCATCCCATATGTGAAGCCTCAGTTCTGGATCCAGACAGGAAGCCCTGCACTTGTCACCCTCCACTCTGAGACATCTATGGGTGCTCAGCTCTTTGTCCCAGAAGCTGGGGTTCTAGACCTGGGATCTGTGTTCAACAGCATTTCAGTAGAATTGGTTTTCTTTGCAGTCCTGCATATTTTATCTTATGTCTTTACAACTGGGATTCTGAGGAGGGTCTCTTGGCTTCCCCAGACTGATAGTCCCGGGGGTTTATGACCCCCATGTAGATGTTTCAGAAAAAGACCACCCCCCCCCCTTCTTTTGCTCCCAAACACCCCCTACACCTTCTATTTGAGCTTGGCATGACTTCACCCCAGCCCTCCAGCTTTGTTTGGGAAGCCTTCCTTAGGAAAGGTAGGGAGACAATGTATGGAGTCTGTTCTCTTGACCTCCAGGGATCTTTGCCATCTCATCAGTGGTCTTGGGCCCTCCCACTGACCCAGGGGATTGAAAGATTGCTCAGTTGCCAGCATCACTGTCTCTTCGGGGTCTTTGGATGGATCCCTTTTGGACGCCCATTGTAGCAGCCTGTCCTTCATTGACCTCAAGGCTCTCTTCCTCTGGGCTGCCCCCTGGTTGATCTCTCCACCGTTACCCCATTTCTGGCTTGAGAACTTCCAGAGACCCAGCCACGTTACTCAGCTTGGCATTAGGGGCCTCCAGTCTGGCCCAGCAACCTTCAGCCCTGTGCTCTGCCAGCTCCTCCACATGCCTCCTGCTTCCCTAGACCAATTTCTCCCCATATCCCCACACATGCCTTTACCAGAAGTGTTCCCATGGGCCAGAACCTTTCCCTCTGTGGTGCCAGCGAGGCTCCTAGGCTCTCAGAGTCCAACTGTCCTTTCCGGTCCAGCTCAAACTTCCCCTCTTCCAGGGAGCTGCCCCTCCTCCTGGGGCCCCCCTCCAAGGCCAGCCCTTCCCCTCCTGAGTGGGCTCTGGCTGAGCCCTCTCCTTCCTCTGCCCCCAGCCATCGAGGATGAGTACAGTGGCCCCAAGCTAGAGAATGGCAAAGTGACCCTGACCTTCATGCAGGAGCTCATGCAGTGGTACCGGGATCAGAAGAAGCTCCATAGGAAGTGTGCCTACCAGGTAAGGGCCCCTGCCGGCTGCCCTAGGAGGGAGGGCCCACTGGGGACCAGCCCCAGCCTCCTGCCCTGAGAGGCAGCAGGGTGTCATGGAAGAGACACTGGGCCTCAGGGGTTCCCTGTCCCCTTGTGCTCATAGTCCAATCCCCCCACAGATTTTGGTGCAGGTGAAGGAGATCCTGTCCAAGTTAACCACGCTGGTGGAGACCACGCTCAAAGAGGTGCCTCTGTGTTTGGGGACGGGAGCGGGGGCAGGGAAAAGTGGGGCTGGGCGGGGGGCCCAGGAGCCCGGCAGGCACTTACCCGGTTTGGGTTTTGTCTCCCCTCGGCTCTCTCCGTCTCTTTACCCCCCCCCCCCATTCTGGTCCCTCTTCTTACACCTTTCTCTGTCCCTGTTTTTGGGTTATCTTGATATCTCCTCTGTCCCAATGTTGCATTTGTCTCTGTCTCTCCCTTCTCTCTCTTTCTCGGTGCATGTCTCCCTCCCTCTCCTGTCTCTCACCATCCCTGTCTCTGTGTCTTTCTCTTGCTCCCCTCTGGGTCCCTCTGCCTCCATCTGTCTCTGTGTCTCTCCCTCTTCCCTGGCCTCTTTTCTTTCAGACAGAGAAGATTACAGTCTGCGGGGACACTCACGGCCAGTTCTATGACCTGCTTAACATATTTGAGCTCAATGGCCTGCCTTCTGAGACCAACCCCTATGTATCCTTTCTGGGCCGCCAGCCCCTTCCCCCCTGGGCAGCCTGGGATGCTTGCCCATGCTGCCACTCCCCCAGGTCCCCATGTGTCCGGCCTCTGTCCACTCCTAGCCCCAGCCCTCCCAAAGTCTCCTCAGTTTCTCTCCGGCTCAGTGCTTGTGTTCTCACTCTGGCCTATGTGTCTGCCAGCCCTGGGATCTGCTCACAGGGAGGGGGTGGGGGAGGGCGCTAGGCTTTTGCCCGTTCCTTGTTTTCCTGAGCCTCCCCTGGCATAGATATTTAATGGAGACTTTGTGGACCGAGGCTCCTTCTCTGTAGAAGTGATCCTCACCCTCTTTGGCTTCAAGCTGCTTTATCCCGAACACTTCCACCTACTTCGAGGTAAGCCAGAGACAGGGGCTTGGGTGCAGGCAGAGAGGAGGGTGTCTGCAGAGGGGTGCTCCCAGACCGTGCCAGGGCCAGAGCCACCCGTCCCCGTGCCTCACCTGGATTCTGGGCCGCCAGTCCTTGGAGAAGTGCCGCTCAAGCCCTGCTGGGGTGGGAAGGCTCCTTGCACTCCCCAGTGGGGCTCTCGGGAGGTGGGGCTAAAATCCAAGGTTCTTTTCTCAGTTTTCCCCCATTCCTCAGGGGATCTAAGGTCCCTTCCCTTCTGGGCCTCGGTTTCCCCATCTCTGTAACAAGGGGTCCAGATAGTCTCTGAGACCCCCTTGGACTCAAGTATTCAATATCCTCCAGGCCTTTCTAGCTCTAAAATTCTCTGGTTCTCTGGTAATGCCCTAGTGGGGGTCCAGCTGAGTGCCAAAGCCCTGTTCCATGCCCAGCCTTAACAAGCAGGCCTGTGAGCCCAGGGTCTTCCCTCCATCCCTCAAAATCCCCCAGGGAACCACGAGACAGACAACATGAACCAAATCTACGGCTTTGAGGGGGAGGTGAAGGCCAAATACACAGCACAGATGTTTGAGCTATTCAGCGAGGTATTTGAGTGGCTGCCCCTGGCCCAGTGTATCAACGGCAAGGTGCTGGTAAGCCTTTGTGGGGCAGGGGCAAGGGGCCAGCCCTTGGGGAGCGGGGGAGGGAGGGGGGTTCCCTCACCGAGCCTCCTGCCTCCCCCAGATAATGCACGGGGGGCTCTTCAGTGAGGATGGGGTCACACTCGATGACATCCGGAAGATAGAGCGGAATCGGCAGCCCCCAGACTCTGGTGAGTTCTGCGGGGAATGGCCACTGTCTGCCTGTGTGGTCTGGGATAATTCCTTTCCCTCTCGGGGCCGGTTTTCCTGTTTGTAGCATAAAGTGATTGCACAGGCCCTTCCTGGCCAGGGCCAGCAGCCTAGCCAGACTCAGCAGCACAGGGGGCTCCTGGAGAGGGGAAGGCCTGCCTCGTCCCCAGCCCCTGCCCAGTCGTGGCACGTGTGGGGGCAATGCCTTCTTCAGAAAGAAGGGAGCAGGGAGGCGGTGGGCACAGCTGGGGTTGGTAGGGGCCCATTCCTCAGGTCCTAAGCCATGCTAATTCTTTCTTCCTCTCCCTTCCCCTTCAAAAACCAGGCCCAATGTGTGATTTACTCTGGTCAGATCCACAGCCCCAGGTCAGTGAGTGCACGCCTTCAGTGGGGTCATTGGGGGCCAGGAAGCGTTGGCAGGTTGGGACCAGGGTACCTGGGGGCCTGTTCTGAGACTTCTCTCCTTCAGAACGGGCGCTCAGTCAGCAAGCGAGGAGTGAGCTGCCAGTTCGGACCAGATGTCACCAAGGCCTTTCTAGAGGAGAACCGACTGGACTACATCATCCGCAGCCACGAGGTGAAGCCTGAGGGCTATGAGGTGGCCCATGATGGCAAATGTGTCACTGTCTTCTCCGCCCCCAACTACTGGTGAGGAAGCTCGGGCCCTTCCCCTGTCCTCCCACCCCAGCTCTTTGTCCGTCTCCCCAGCCCCGCACCTTCTCCCTCCTGACTCGGCCACTCTGTCCCGTCTTCTGTCCTGCAGCGATCAGATGGGTAACAAAGCCTCTTACATCCACCTCCGCGGTTCAGACCTGCGGCCCCAGTTCCACCAGTTCACAGCAGTGGTGAGTCCCTTTGTCCCCTGACCTTCCAGGCCTGAGAGGGAATGGGGGCAGATGGGCAGGGCTCAGGGGCCATAGGGCTAGAGGGTAGGGGGGACCCGGCCAGGCTTACCACCACCTTCTTCTCAATGCTGCATCTCATCTCATTCACAGCCTCATCCCAACGTCAAGCCCATGGCCTATGCCAATACATTGCTGCAGCTGGGGATGATGTGAGGGGGGATGGCAGGGGCCTGGGCTGAGGCTCCCCAGGAGCCCTGTTCTGACCCAGCCCCTGCTCCCAGCTGGGAGGCTGGCCTGGCCCAGAACTTGGAGACGGGAGGAGTTCTACCTGCTTTTACTTTGTAAACTTTGTATTTATTCCCCCACTTTGGTTCAAGGGGTCTGCATCCCCAGGACGATGGGCATTCGTGGGCTGGGGCTTCTAGGGGCTTGCTGCCCCAGGGCATTCTGGGAGGAGGAGGTGAGAACTGGGGGAGGGAGGAAGGGCAGGGCCAGGGGAGCTGCTCCAACCCCCTTTGTTTGCATGGTTCTGCCCCTTTTCCACCCCTTCACTGAAGCAATAGGCCCGTGGCGGAGGGGTTGGGGATCAGGGGTCCTCTGCGCTCAATCCACCAAGGGCCCCCCAGGGAGGGGCTGAGAGCCAGGCCCACCCAGAGCCCTCCACTCCCCACCCAAGCTATTTTACTGTCTGTAATTAAATATGTTAAAATAAAGTCATTATTGTAAGCCAGCCTGGCTGGGGATGAATCAAACCTCTCTTGCAGTCTTCTCCCATGTGTATGGAGGTCTTGGGATCCACAGTCCTATTCCTTAGAATTCAGGAGTCTTAGAACCAGAAGGGACAGTGGAGATGTTCAGATTGATGCCCTTGTCTTCCCAGATGGAGGAGCCAAGGCCCCAGGGCCATCCAGTGAGTTAGAGACAGCCCCTCAGAGCCTTCCAGAGGCCCTTCCCTGGAAGGCAGTAATTACAAGAGAGCCTGACTGGTGTCTGTGCCTGGCTGGAGGGGAGCCCCTGCTGCAGCTCCCCAGGCATCCTGGGGAACCCTCCCCTCTGGACCTCAGCAGCCCTGACTCTAGCCTCTTCTCCAGCCCTAAATCCTGTGATCCCAGGGCTGCTTTTCCTTTGGGTTCTGCCTTTAATGTCATTGCTGTCCTTACCTGCCCTACCCCCAGCCTGACTTCCTCCCAGCCCCATCAAGGTCTGCTAAGAAAAGAGCAGACTGACCAGGCATCAGCTCTGACCCTGGGCTGGGGATGATGGCCCCTGGCCCTCACTTTTGCCCAGTCCTCTCCCATGTGGCTTCTTCCCTCTTGTCCTCCAGTCCCAGGCTAGGTCAGATGAGCGAGACCAGAAGTCCTCCATCCTTCTCCCTCCCCCACCGCTGCTTTTGCAGAACGAGGGGTGGGTGGGTGGAGAGTCTGCTGGCTGGGAGCAAAGGAGCAAGTGTAAGCCAGGAAAGGTTGCTGTGGGTGGGCAGACTCTGAGATCCTGGTGCTCATTGGGCAATGGGTTCACAGAAGGGCCAGCCAATATGGCACTCTGGGGCTCCAGGCTTTGGCCTGGCACGATGCCTTTGCCTTCCATGCTGACTAGGGTCCCTGTTGTGCAGGGCTTAGCTGAGGATTTGTCTGAGGTTAAACGGTCATGGAGGAAGGGCTGGGGCTGGAACTCAGGCATCCCTTCCAGTCCAGGGCCCGTTCCATCCCTGGCTCTGATTTGGTGAGGTGGCCTGACTTGGGTGCCATTGGCAGGAAGAGCTCTGGGCTGTGTGATCCCTCTCCCTCTCTAGGCCTTAGTTAACCCTGTAGCCTTTCTCCAGCTGATACCAGAGCCCTGGAGTACTAATAGACGCCCAATTAGGACCCTGAGGCTATAGTACAGTGGACCAGGCATTGTCTCCAACCTGTAAGAGCAGCAAGCAGAAGCTGGTTGACCAGTTGGCCTGTTGGTCATGACCAGGCATAAATTGCACTATAGGATCCTAAGGTTTTTTTCCTGAGCTGGCCAAACTTGCCAGTGGCTTTGGATTCCACAAGGAAGAATATCATAATGGTTTATTAGCCTTGGGGGGAAAGTTAGAGGGACTAGGATGATTGGACATTCCAGGCCAGTGGAGTACACTCTAGAGGGCATCCGAGGGAGGGCACAGGGTAGTGGAGCCCTCTTCAGGTAGATGCTGGAGCCTGGCACCCCCCAAGCTCCCTCCTGACACCAGCTTTTCCACCTCAGGCTGTTCAGATGATGCCAGTGCACTCCTTTCATCGGGATGAGGGCCCTAGTCCTGCCTCTGGTTCCAGGATTCTCAGATTCTGATGTTCTCAGCTACTCTCAGGGTGAGCCTGGATAGGTCACTTCCCATTTCTGGATCGGCTTCATGATCTGTGAAATGAAAGAGGCAGGCTAGAGTGTAGGATCACAGAAGGTGAGGGCCTGGGCTGGCCGGTGTGTAGCCTTGGCTGGGATCTCACCTTTCTCACTCAAAAGCTCCTCTTTGTTAAAACAACCAAGTGGGACTGGACAACACCCAAGAGCTGTCCAGCTCTAAAATCTGACATGCAC